>JAJOZX010003502.1:0-317500 GCA_023014485.1 Bathynomus jamesi
ATATTTATTTATTTAGTTATTTATATATATTTATTATTTAGTTATTTATATATATTTATTTATTAGTTATTTATATATATTTATTTATTTAGTTATTTATATATATTTATTTATTTAGTTATTTATATATATTTATTTATTTAGTTATTTATATAATTATTATTTAGTTATTTATTTATATATATTTATTTAGTTATTTATTTATATATATTTATTTATTTAGTTATTTATATATATTTAGTTATTTATTTAGGTATTTATATATATTTAGTTATTTATTTAGGTATTTATAATATTTAGTTATTTTATTTAGGTATTTATATATATTTAGGTATTTATATATATTTAGTTATTTATTTAGGTATTTATATATATTTAGTTATTTATTTAGGTATTTATATATATTTAGTTATTTATTTAGGTATTTTATAATATTTAGTTATTTATTTAGGTATTTATATATATTTAGGTATTTATTTAGGTATTTATATATATTTAGTTATTTATTTAGGTATTTATATATATTTAGTTATTTATTTAGGTATTTATATATATTTAGTTATTTATTTAGGTATTTATATATATTTAGTTATTTATTAGGTATTTAATATATTTAGTTATTTATTTAGGTTTTAGTTATATTTAGGTATTTATATATATTTAGTTAGTTATTTAGGTATTTATATATATTTAGTTAGTTATTTAGGTATTTATATATATTTAGTTAGTTATTTAGGTATTATATATAGTAGTTAGTTATTTAGGTATTTTATATTTATATATTTATATATTTTATTTATTTATTTATTTATATATTTTATTTATTTATTTATATTTTATTTATTTATTTATTTATATATTTATTTATTTATTTATTTATATATTTATATTTATTTATTTATTTACATATTTATTTATTTATTTATTTATTATAATTTTATTTTTATTATTTTATTTATTTATTTATTTATATATATTTTATTTATTTATTTATTTATGTTAACCCCCCCCCCCCTTTATGGCCCTTTGTCGGTTCGGATTCGAAGGGGGTTCTAGTTAGGAGGCTGCAACGGAGCTTCTTCTTTATACTTTTCTATAATTCTTTTCGGTCGCCTTAGGGGGTCGACACTGTTAATTCTTTTCTTTCTGCTTATTAATTCTTCTTTTTTATAATTATCGACTTTTCTGACTAAGTTCTGAAGCGAGCACGGCTCGAAGGAAAAAGATAAAAACTTCTTAAAGTGTGCTTTACTTCTTAAAAATTACAGTTGGTACTCTGAATTACAAGGGGGTAGAGGTTCGACCTCTTTCGACCATGGCTCAGGCCGGAATCTAAAAATACTTAAGCTAAGAGGCAAGGGGCTTCTGCCCCTCCCGATGAAGTGCTAATCTGAAGAAGTCTAATGAGAAGAGCAATCTAGAAGTGTCTTAAATGAAGTCCTATAATGAAGAGTCGTAAATGAAGATGGTACATGCATAATATAATCTAATGTTTGGGGGAGACAATCGAAGGTTAAGTTTCCCCCCTTTTAAACACATGATTCAACTAAAAAGAATAAAAAATAAAAAAATAAAAAAGAACTAGTATCGCCGATTCGACAATTATTGAGCGATATTATTTCGTATTAGCACATCAGCACAATTTTGAGTACATGACTGAGTACGTATTAATTTGGTTCATTACAATTATGATTACAATTATGGATTACAACTACCAATTAATTCATATTCACTTTTTTAATTACAATTCCATTAAAGTACATTCTTACATTATAAATTAATCATTACATTTAATTAGTTTCACTGAAGTACATTACAAGTTATTGTTCATTACAGTTTCATTAAAGTACATTACATCAATTACATTATATTAAAGGATTACATTTAATTACAATTTTAGCAAATTGTTAATTGACGTATCTACTACTGAAATAATATGCTATAATGTTATACATTCGAATCAAAGCGAAAGGAGACCTTTTTTTATCTTAGAAGCGTTCAAATTATGCTGGGATGAGTGGAATTTCTGATAATACTTACTAAGCGTTTATGAATATTGCGAGGGTTGAACGCACTTTTTTTTAAAATTAATACGAGAACGTATTTTTGCGTTTTAGAACGAAGGCAAAAGTTTTGCGTTTCATAGATTGACACGAGTAAAATAGGACTGATAAGTTGATAGGGCATAAGTAGACAATAGGTAGATGAATAAAGGATAGCGGTCAAAAAAACATGAATTAAGATGAATTAGGGAAATACAGTAATGAATAAAGAAGTATAAATCGAAATTCTACCCAAAAACTCGCTTAGGCGATTTTGGTTTCTTATGTAAAATGAACATTCAACATAAAACTATACGAACATAAGTTCTGCATGAAGACAATGAATCCATATAACGATGGTGTAGGAATTGTTCATTGTTCACTTTTTACAGTACTCTCCCCTTTTAAAATGATATTTATACAATAATTTAATAGGGTACCATTAATACAATACAAATGAGAAAATAGCATCCTAACAGGGTACCATTAGTTACAATGCAAATTTTATACACGAACAATTTCGCGTGGTCGAGTACAATGCAGAGTATCCAATTTTTTTTTTTTTTTTTTTTTTTTTTAAATGACACTTGCTTACAGAATATAAAAAAAATCAAAGATTAATACTTTAGTTTAAACAAACATTTAATAGGATTAATACATTAATTTAGACAACCAATTAAGTTAGACAAACAATGATATTTTTTTTTTTTTTTTTTTACAAAATTTTATTTTTCTGTGGGAAAAATTACGTACATAATGAATAGCGTAGATAAAAATGGAAAAACGTAAATCGCACAATCTATAAGCTAATTTTTTATTGACTATTGTAGGTAAAAAATAGAATTACGTAATGGATGATGTATAGACCTATGGTCTAGTGTTATTTTTGTGTACTAGTATAAAGGGTGTAGCTGATAATTTCGAGAGACAGATTTAGCTGATAGGATTGTTAAATTAACTGTATAAATGCATGAATGCAAAAATGCATGAATGCAAAAATTGATTACGACTAAATCGCATAGTTGGCATTTATGTAATGAAATAGTTTTATTGTGATATTCAATGATTTGAGTATGAGGTTTGTATATATATAGTATATATAATGTGCATACATGCATTTTTATTGACTGTTGTCGGTACAAATCGAATTACGTAGTGGATGATGTATAGACCTGTGGTCAAATGTGTATTTGGGTGTATTAGGTGCGAAGTGTGTATTTTACAATTTCGAGGGACAGCTACTCACGATTAATCGAATTAAAAAAAAATATAAAAAATATAAGAATTGAAAATAGAAATCAATTATAAACTATACGGAACTAAACATATAATATTCTTAAAATATAAAAACACAACTTAACATCAATTAAGGCTATGTTCCATAGTACTAAAGAGGAATTAACCATGGTTGAACCATTTCTCCGGTTGTCACTGGGTTCAACTGGGGTTGGGGTGTTAAATAAAAATAAAAAAAAGACAAAGGTTTGGAGTACTACATTCCGGGGAATTGAGTGACTAAGCGGGGGGTATAAGTCTGAAATTGATAATACATCTTTTCGTGAGCACTTTGCTCTTTTTTTTTTTTTTTTTTTTTTTTTTTTAAGATTGCTTGTCACACTACTTAGAACAAAAACTAAAAAAAAAAAGTTGAAACAAAACGGAGGGACGGCGTGTTCCTCATATAGTAATTTAAAAGGAGTCATTAGGACAAGATCGATTAATTAATTATTACACAACTATTATTATCACACATACATTACAATGATCACCAAATCGTTACAAACAATTGTAAAAACTGTTTTGGGTTACAAACAACAAAATGTCATTTCACCTATATATTTATATACGCAATAATGACATGAACAAGAAAAAAGGTTAAACTAAAGACGCAAATCGGTCAATTCAGGTTGAATTTTTAATTCTCTTTTACAAAATAAAAAGGTTGAATTAAATTCTTAAATTACATTTTCTTAAATTACAAAGGAAAAGTTGAATTCAATTGACTGCATTGAAAACTAACTTGGGACTTGAAATAAAAATGACTTGGAATAAATCTCTCTGACTTCAAGTAAAACTCTGACTTGAGCTAAAACTGTCTGACTTCAAATAAAACTGTCTGACTTCAAATAAAACTGTCTGACTTCAAATAAAACTCTCTGACTTGAACTCTATCAAGTATTTCTATAAAAATCTCTGGGGCGGTTGGCCGTTTTGGCGCAACCTTCTGACTTGACCTCTTATCAAGTATTCTGAACTGAAAATGAAACTAAACTGTCTAACTTGAGCGCTTGTCAAGTATCTTGAAACTTAAACTGTCTAACTTGAACGCTTGTCAAGTAAAGATTAACTAAAAATGGAAAATGACTGCATTTGATCTTTATCAAGTGGAGACGATTAACCTCTGTTTTGGTTGACCCTCTTGGTGCAACCGACTGACTTGAAAAACTGACTTCAAAAAATGACTTCAAAATTACTTCAAAAAAATGACTTCAAAAATGACTTCAAAAATGACTTCAAAAATCTCTCTAAATCTATAAACTCTCTCTCTCTTAATTTGCAAGTCAATTCAATTCAGTAATTGAAAAAAATTTGCAAACAGAAAAATAAAAAAGATGTAACAATATTTCATTCTAATGTACGGGAAGGTACAGAAAATAAAATTATTCTATATTGAATGTAACATTGAAAATAACTGAAATTCTCTCTCTGAAATTAACTTTGTTAAAATTAACTCCGTTAAAATTAACTCTGTTAAAATTAACTCTGTGTTACAATTAACTCTATGTTACAATTAACTCTGTGTTACAATTAACTCTGTGTTACAATTAACTCTCTTACAATAACTGTTTCACTAAAAAAAAGTGTATCACTGGTGTCTGAAGTGTTCACTGTGTTTTGTGTTAAATTCTGGCTCAATACTAGATATTAATTGTTAATAATGACTTTTAAAATGTTTAGAAATTATTTTTTTTAAAAAAAGTTTTATACTTAACAAGATTCCTATGGCGAAATCCTTTTGAGGTGTGTCCTGAAGACGTGTCTGGCTAAAATCTTCTGGTTAAACATCTTCTTGGGTAAACATCTTCTTGGGTAAACATCTTCTTGGGTAAACATCTTCTTGGGTAAACATCATCTTGGGTAAACATCATCTTGGGTAAACATCATCTTGGGTAAACATCATCTTGGGTAAACATCATCTTGTTAAAATCTTCTTCTTAGTAGGGTCGCCAATTTTTGTTTATCCTGGTGCAGGGTAATTTCTATCTTGGCCAAAGAGTGGCCTCTTCTTAAAATCTTCTTAAAGTAATCTTCTTATTATCCTGATGCAGGGTAATTTCTATTTTGGCCAAAGAGTGGCCTCTTCTTAAAAATCTTCTTGTTAAACAACTTCTTGTTAAACATCTTCTGGTAAAATCATCTTGATAGTAGGGTCGCCAATTTTTAGAATCCTCTTCTTAAAATCTTCTAATCCTGGCAATAGGGCGCCACTTGTTAACCCCCCCCTTTATGGCCCTTTGTCGGTTCGGATTCGAAGGGGGTTCTAGTTAGGAGGCTGCAACGGATGCTTCTTTTTTATACTTTTCTATAATTCTTTTTGGTCGCCTTAGGGGTCGACACTCTGTTAATTCTTTTCTTTCTGCTTATTAATTCTTCTCTTTTTATAATTATCGACTTTTCTGACTAAGTTCTGAAGCGAGCACGGCTCGAAGGAAAAAGATAAAAACTTCTTAAAGTGTGCTTTACTTCTTAAAAATTACAGTTGGTACTCTGAATTACAAGGGGTAGAGGTTCGACCTCTTTCGACCATGGCTCAGGCCGGAATCTAAAAATACTTAAGCTAAGGAGGCAAGGGGCTTCTGCCCCCTCCCGATGAAGTGCTAATCTGAAGAAGTCTAATGAGAAGAGCAATCTAGAAGTGTCTTAAATGAAGTCCTATAATGAAGAGTCGTAAATGAAGATGGTACATGCATAATATAATCTAATGTTTGGGGGAGACAATCGAAGGTTAAGTTTCCCCCCTTTTTAAACACATGATTTCAACTAAAAAGAATAAAAAAAAAAATAAAAAAGAACTAGTATCGCCGATTCGACAATTATTGAGGCGATATTATTTCGTATTAGCACATCAGCACAATTTTGAGTACATGACTGAGTACGTATTAATTTTGGTTCATTACAATTATGATTACAATTATGGATTACAACTACCAATTAATTCATATTCACTTTTTAATTACAATTCCATTAAAGTACATTCTTACATTATAAATTAAATCATTACATTTAATTAGTTTCACTGAAGTACATTACAAGTTATTGTTCATTACAGTTTCATTAAAGTACATTACATCAATTACATTATATTAAAGGATTACATTTAATTACAATTTTAGCAAATTGTTAATTGACGTATCTACTACTGAAATAATATGCTATAATGTTATACATTCGAATCAAAGCGAAAGGAGACCTTTTTTTATCTTAGAAGCGTTCAAATTATGCTGGGATGAGTGGAATTTCTGATAATACTTACTAAGCGTTTATGAATATCTTGCGAGGGTTGAACGCACTTTTTTTTAAAAATAATACGAGAACGTATTTTTGCGTTTTAGAACGAAGGCAAAAGTTTTGCGTTTCATAGATTGACACGAGTAAAAATAGACTGATAAGTTGATAGGGCATAAGTAGACAATAGGTAGGTGAATAAAGGATAGCGGTCAAAAAAGAACATGAATTAAGATGAATTAGGGAAATACAGTAATGAATAAAGAAGTATAAATCGAAATTCTACCCAAAAACTCGCTTAGGCGATTTTGGTTTCTTATGTAAAAATGAACATTCAACATAAAACTATACGAACATAAGTTCTGCATGAAGACAATGAATCCATATAACGATGGTGTAGGAATTGTTCATTGTTCACTTTTTACATTTATATATATTTTATTTATTTATTTATTTATATATATTTTATTTATTTATATATATTTTATTTATTTATATATATTTTATTTATTTATTTATTTATATATATTTTATTTATTTATTTATTTATTTATATATATTTTATTTATTTATTTATTTATATATATTTTATTTATTTATTTATTTATATATATTTTATTTATTTATTTATTTATATATATTTTATTTATTTATTTATTTATTTATATATATTTATTTATTTATTTATTTATATATATTTTATTTATTTATTTATTTATATATATTTTATTTATTTATTTATTTATATATATTTTATTTATTTATTTATTTATATATATTTTATTTATTTATTTATTTATATATATTTTATTTATTTATTTATTTATATATATTTTATTTATTTATTTATTTATATATTTTTATTTATTTATTTATATATATTTTATTTATTTATTTATTTATATATATTTTATTTATTTATTTATTTATTTATATATATTTTATTTATTTATTTATTTATATATATTTTATTTATTTATTTATTTATATATATTTTATTTATTTATTTATTTATATATATTTTATTTATTTATTTATTTAATATATTTTATTTATTTATTTATTTATATATATTTTATTTATTTATTTATTTATATATATTTTATTTATTTATTTATTTATATATATTTATTTATTTATTTATTTATATATATTTTATTTATTTATTTTTTATATATATTTTATTTATTTATTTATTTATATATATTTTATTTATTTATTTATTTATATATACTTTATTTATTTATTTATATATACTTTATTTATTTATTTATTTATATATATTTTATTTATTTATTTATATATATTTTATTTATTTATATATATTTTATTTATTTATTTATTTATATATATTTATTTATTTATTTATTTATATATATTTTATTTATTTATTTATTTATATATATTTTATTTATTTATTTATATATATTTTATTTATTTATTTATTTATATATATTTTATTTATTTATTTATTTATATATATTTTATTTATTTATTTATATATATTTTAGTTATTTATTTATTTATATATATTTTAGTTATTTATTTATTATATATATTTCATTTATTTATTTATATATATTTTATTTATTTATTTATATATATTTTATTTATTTATTTATTTATATATATTTTATTTATTTATTTATTTATATAAATTTTATTTATTTATTTATTTATATAAATTTTATTTATTTATTTATTTATATAAATTTTATTTATATATATGACGTTCCACACGCTTCTTATATAATGTCTGCAAATGATAGTGGAACTGTGTCCTTTCCTTGCAAAGATGTTAATTCAGCTAAAGACATTTAAAACTGAATTTATCAGTTATGAAATGGTTTACCTCCAATAAACTTTCAAAATACCAATAAAACAAATTTAATGATTTTTGCTAATAAACGAAGTATGTAACTATCTTGATGAACTAAATGTTGATGAAATCGTAAGACAAGAATTTACAGTGGAATGACCGTGTAAATTATATCAAAAAAGATTTCCTTAGACACTTTTAATTAACTCTGTATCATACCCTGATTCTTTTTTAACGTACTGCACCCTTGCACCATTGTATGGGAGAATTTAGTTAACAACGCCTTAAACACTATCCTTATCATCCAAAAACGAGCAATTAGGGCCTTATCTGATGGTGATTTCCATGATCATTTAAGTGCAGTCTTTAAAGAGCTAAAACAATTAAAGATCAAAGATGTAATCAAAGTGGCACAGTTTATTTTTATTTACCATTTTAAGAACAAAATCATTAACCTAATTAACCTGCAATGATTAAATAAATATTTAACAACTCAAGAAATTCACTTACTATCATACTAGAAATATATCAAAGCATGTTATTCCTCAATTTAGATTGTCTTCATCTCAAAAACTACCCATTTTCATTGGACTGAAACTATGCAATGATTTAAATGCTGATATAAAGAAAATAAATTTCAAACGTGAATTTGTTTAAAAAAAAAGTTGAAATCTCGATTAATAATTGGAATACAAATAAAAATCTGGGATTAAATGTACATTACTCTATTACTTGTTCATTTCTCGTGTCTAACTGTAAATTCTTTGTACTGTATTGGTATCATATCTACAATAATGACTGTCTGTATTTGTTTTATATCCATAATTTAATACTAATTTAAGATTAATATATATATATACTGTATTTCCACTATTAGCTCGTTTGTGTATTAATCAATTTAAACGTGATTTTATATACTATGTATTTTATCTTTAATTAATCTGAGAGCCCAGTAAAGCTTAAAGATGACGGACCAAATTATATAAAATAAGTAGTCCAGTTAACAGTAAGAACAAATTGCCATTTATTATTTGCATGATTGCATCATAAATTGTAATATTGCATTATTGTAACAACAGAAATTACAATATTCTAATATTTACTTTATAAATAAATTTATAAATGTAAATAAATAAAATATAAATAATTTCAAAATGACTTTGATGACGTAAAAATGATTTAAATTCATTATCTAATTTTTATGTATTAGTTTATTATTTTAAATTAATTAATATTTCTTATTCCTCACTTATATATTAATTAATAATCAAAACTACCTATCGAGTGATGTTTTATCTTCAATTAAGCTGAGAGCCCAGTAAAGCCTAAAGCTTGAGAGCCAAATAAAATAAAATAAATAATTCAATTCACGGTTACTTATTTTGTTAAAATTATTTTAACGAAAAAATGTGATTGTATTATTTATTTTAGAAATAAAGAATTATTCATTCATTTATTCATTCTATGATAGTTTGCTTTATATAAGTTTTTTAATGTTCCGAGGTACCAAAAGTGTTACCTCACAAAATATTACCTCACTACATTTCTAAATTATCACACACTGAACTTCACTTATACCTAGTTATACACCCTTCCCCCCACCTCAAAAAGAAATTGCGCGTATGCCATTATAACCACAATGCAACAAGAACTGGCACTCTACTTCAGTCGCAACACCATTTTATTCGACGGGAAAGGCACTGCGATTTAATTCGCCAAAGACTGCGTGAAAATGCACCTTTTTTTTTTCTCGCTTTCAAAAACAAACCCAGAGCCACTTCATCGACATTGTCTAGTGACAACCCGTTTTACGTTTTAAGGTGCGTTTACGTTAAGGCGGACACGGGCCACGTGAGATACGTAAATTGTACGGAAAAATATTGTAAGATTTTACGTAACTCTCATTCTTTTTTCTGAATAAAGGTTTTGCTCTCCTCGAGGTATCCTCCACGCAACGTACAGTCTTCTCGTTACCGCCACTCAAGCGTTCTTGATGGGTTTGACAAATTGGGTATTTATTGGTTTTCTTTCTACATCACAATTTTATAAAATAATTTTTTTTTTGGAATGAAAAATTTCATATTTTCATTACAAAACTTTGTAATTAGAAAAAAAAAAAAAGCCTTTTTTTGTAACAAATAGTTAATATATTATAAGTTATGTTCATTAATTAAAGAAACTTTTACTTATTAATTTATTTAATTAATTAATTAATTTATTTTTTAATTTTTAGAGGAAGGGATTTATATTTGCATTAATAAACTTTTTTTTTTTTTTAATAAAAGCGTTGTTCATTCCAAGATTGTATTTTGCTGATTGTAACGAAAATATTGTGATTTTAAGCAGTTGAACGTGATAAGACTTTTCTTTAGTCCAAGAGAAAATTTTATCTCTGTGTATAATATATACAGTGGTGGCCATAAGTTACGCATCACCCCATCAATTTAAAAAAAGTTGTTTTAACGTAAAAGTAAAATACCAAAACTACTGGAAATGGTAGAAAAGATGTATTTAGAAACTATTCAAGCGTACAAAACATACTAATGAATTGCGGTCAGTATTTCGTACATTTACTTTTTTTTTCAACATTTCGGCGATACGTCGTGGCATGGAATTTACCAGTATTTCGCAATACTCCGGCGTAACTTCCTGCGTCTACACCTTCTTTATGGCTTGAAGCAAATCATTCAATGATGTAGGATTGTGACAGGTAACTTTTTCTTTGACGGTTCGCCAGTAGTTCTCTATCGGGTTTAAATCGGGGGAGTTTCCCGGCCAAGACCGGATCAGCTGAAAACCCGAATTTCGGAACCAATCAAACATGGCTTTGGTGCGGTGACATGGCGCTCCGTCTTGTTGGAAAAACCTAAATATCCTGCAGGAGAAGTTGCCGCTGTTTATGGAGATGTGCCACACAACGTTTTTCCAACAAGACAGAGTGCCATGTCACCGCACCAAAGCCGTGTCTGATTGGCTCCGAAATTCGGGTTTTCAGCTGATCGGGCCTTGGCCGGGAAACTCACCCGATTTAAACCTGATAGAGAACTGCTGGTGAACCGTCAAAGAAAACGTTACCTGTCACAATCCTACATTATTGAATGATTTGCTTGAAGCCATAAGGAAGGTGTGGACGCAGGAAATTACGCCGGAGTATTGGGTCATTCCAAGACAAATCAGGCATTGCCTGAAACCACACCCACTTAGATTTTGCTTAAAATTGCTATACAGAGTTGTTTATGCTGAAAAACACGAAATTTCGAGTTTCAGAGCAATCAGAGTAACGGTTCAAAAGTTATGGGCCCCCAATTTTGGTGGTGGGGGCTGGCCCCTTAATTTTTAAAAGTCTATAACTCGGTCCTTAATTGAGCTAGGAAAATATTTTAAAAACTATTTGAAAGCTCAAATCCTAAAGAATAATTGACTCTAAGTAATAAAATGCATTTAATCAAATAGTTAAAAAGTTATATCAGCTTGAATATTTATTGGGGGCCCACCCCCTATGATACAGATATTCAAGATTTTTTTTCGTCATTTTGTACCTCAATTACTCTTCTATATGACTTAGTCAATGACATTGTGTATTTTTCCGCTTCATTAGATGGTGGTGGAAGTTAAAAAACATTCTATTTGCTGGACTTTGAACTTACACCATTATGCCTGTTTTACTTATCAAGCTCTCTTATAAGATGTTTTCCTTGGCTTACAGGTGGATTAAGTATAGCTATAAGATAAACTTATTAGTGTTTTCCTAAAACTCAATAATAATAATAATAACTGTTTCTCAACTTTGTCGATCTTCAAAGGCAAAAAAAAATACTGCTTGTATAGTTATGTTTTATTGAACAAATTAAGACATTACTTGAATAAAAATAATTGCTATACAATACATTAAATCTGAAACATTTTTGGTACCTAGCCTAATTCTCAGTATCATGTATTTCAAAGATATACACAACTCCTGTGCCAGATTGAATATTAGGAGTTGACATTTCATGAAGGATGTTTTTGGCCTCTATCTAGCAAACATCATCTTTATTAGTTCGGAAGTAGTATCTATTTTATAATCTTGGAATTCTTCTGAACAATCTAAAATGATTCCTAGATATTTTCTACCATCATAAATACATGCAACATACTTTCCCACAGGAAATTTTTGCTCATTTGATAAATCTGCACTCATGTCTGAGTCACCTTGTTCAGAGGTCATAACCCTAACAACATTGCAGTCATTGGAGTCTGAAACTAAATAAGCTTTAATGTGACTCTGAACATTGGCACAATTCTGTGAAAACCTCGTGTGCCCTTCACTGTCACTGCTTTTTCAAACCTACTACTGAGTTCTGTTTTATTATGATTTATTTGTTCTTTTGTAATGAATTTAAACTTGATGGACTCAAAATTTTGTGCACAAAAGTCATAGAAACTCTGTGGAGAAAAGATGTGTCCTGTTGTTCTTTGCAAACTAACTTTAGCTGCTGCTCTCTTCACACTTCCTCCAATCTGTTTCATGATGGCATAAATTGCTAAAATTAAAACGGTTTTTGTATTGTCCAGCACAACCATCGGAAAAATATTTCATTGTTTTCACATTAGGAAATCTCACTTTAATGTCTGGAACTAAAAATTGTTGAAATGTATACACTGCTGCGGTGTTATGATCTAAACTCTCACTAATGATACAATAGCTAGTGTGGCTCAATTTACCATCTTCCACTTTATATACAACCATTGGGTGTAATGTAATTTGTTCGTTTGTCCAATGGAAGCTCTGTGGTGCATCTTCAGTGATGAAAGAATAGTTCTTAGAAAAGTCTCCCAGTACTAAAACTTCATCTTCACTGAGATTTTGCTTAAGGGTCTTCATGTAGAGGCTTTGACTCTTGGCTATATAATGATGAGTAAGAGAATAAATTGATTCTGAAAGTTTTTCAATGAATTCCTCCACTGTAACAGTTACATTTGACAAAGTTGCCTTGTCAGTGCTGGTCTTTACATTAATTATACTGTGTGTTGTTTGCAGTTAAAATGTATATATATGTACGACATGCGAAGGTGCCCCCTCAGGGCATTGGTTTCTGCTCGTATGTAGGAGAATTACGACTTCTGATTAATCGAGGCCCATGGTGTAGTGGATAGCATATCTGACCGGCAATCGGAAGATCCCGGGTTCGATTCCGGGTGGTTACCTCAATTTTCATTTGTTCGTTCTCCCTCCTCATCTTGTGCGGAACGTTCTTCTATACAAGCGTCGTTCTTTACATTAATTATACTGTGTTGTTTGCAGTTAAAAAAAAATATATATATATATAGGCTACGGTATCTATCTTTCTCTACCAATCTATCTGTATATAAACTTTATAAAGATTATAATTTTTATAAATATTTCTCAAAATATTCTATGCCCACATTGATATATATATATATATATATATATATATATATATATATATATATAATATATATATGGTACTTACATGTGGCTGGTGGTGACTGCGAAAATATTTGTGAATTTCGATTATGTGTTTTAATACACTATTAGGTGTAACTTCTTTCTCCAGGAGATTAAGGTAATGAGATGAACACCCATAGGTTAGAATGTTAGGACATTTCTCCTGAAGTAGTTCTTTCATGCGCTTCATTTTGCTCTCATTATCAGTACAGATTGCAAATACCTTGAAAATATGAGAAAGAGAAATAATCATAGTATTGTAAGGATTTTATACATAGTATTATAGTATTGTAAGGATTTTATACATAGTATTATAGTATTGTAAGGATTTTATAGTTACTTTATTTACTCGAGCTATTTTAATTAATAATCTCTCTAAAATTTTAATGAACTCAAATTAATCACATCTTTGTTGTATTTCTGTTGGTCCTCATTTATTGCAGCTATAGTAAGTTCACAACAATATTCTGCTGTTTTCTTCTCTGATCCACAATCAGTCGTTGATAGCAGGAATGTTGAGCGGCCAGTGTGGATTGAGGTGGCAATGATGGGATCATTCCGTACTGATGATCATCCATCTTGTAGCGGAGTTATTGTAGCATTTGTTAAATCATTACTCAGATTCTGTTCTATTTCATCATGTAGCCTACTTCAGTAAAAAGATCTCCTGCTAGGTCTTTTCTTGTTGGTGCGCAATACCCAGCTCTTAACAGATTCATCATTTGTTTATATTTTTTGCTGCTAGCAGCATTAAAAGCTATTGCATTGCTGTAGAAAAAACTTGGCAACTCGTAGATGAAGCAGTTTCTTTTGTTTTTCTGTTGTCTTTATGACAAAATCGGTCATCTGAGGTTGGTCAATCTTGACTTTAATGGAGTACTACTAATACTGCTTGATGGGGAGAAATACAAAGATCTAGGTTTCTTCTTTGAAGGTTGAGAAGTAGAACAACTGTCAGGTCTGTTGACAGAGACACCAGAAGCTGATGAAGGTGATGATAGAAATGAATCAAATGATAGTTCAGCAACTGATGATTCAGATGAAATATTTAATGCAACTTGATCATGAGTTGGATGATTTTCATTTCTCTTTATACATTTTTGCAAATGTGTTTTGATTCTCTCAATTTTAGAACTTAATTCCATTCCACAATGTTTGCATTTCACTTTTGAGCTTCCTTCAACTCGTATGACATCGGCCCACTCATGAGAAGATTTCCTACCACTTCCAGCAACAAATGACAGGGTTTCTTAAATTCTTAGTGTTAAATAAAAATAATTCAGTATAGATACTGGTAATACTAAGCATTAGCTATTATATCCAAGTTATATTTTAAAAAAATCATATACAGTATATATATCTGTAACAAAATAGCATCAATCATTATCAAGAACACTGAATAAATACTGTATATAAGCACAAAAAATTTTAAAGGCCAGTTTTTTAATTTTATTATACACTTCTTATATTAGCTATAGAAAATCCGAAAAAAAACGATAAAACCCGATAAAACCCGAAAATACCCGATAAAACCCAGTTTTTTTTGCCAACCCTGATTAGTGGAGGTCCTAATGTGAAAGCATGCCAAATTTCATGCTTCTATCACCATCTGAAAGATGCTTAGTTCTTACTGGCCTTAGCTTCTACACTATAAGGGGTGAAGGTCAACAGGATTTAATACTGTTTTCTTAATTCTCTCTTAGAGTGGTTTTTATCAGCTTTTTTTTTCATGTTCGTGTTATATATGTTCCTACTCGAGAGTTTATAGGTTACTACTACTACTACTAATATATATATTTTTTTTTTTTTAGTTCAGGAAGAACCGATTCGCCTCTATTTAAAGGATATCTCAGCGGAAAAACAAAGAAAAAGTGAGAGGAAAGACAGAGGAAAAAGAAAGGTGGAGGGGACAGTCGAAGTGGAAAAAGACCAAGGATGACAAGGACTGCAGGGTCGAGCCCCATCATCCTTGGGTGCTAGGGCCGGGAGGGCGCACGTGAAACCTCCAGGAACAAGCACGTACAAACGAGCACAAAGAGCACTCAAGAGCACGAGCTTAGAACCCCTTGCGGGGGGTATATATATATATATATATATATATATATATATATATATATATATATATATATATATATATATATAAACAAAAATGTAGCAATTTTAAGTAAAAAAAAAAATAGTGCGAGTATACGGTTCATGAACTATATATATATATATATAAACAAAAATGTAGCAATTTTAAGTAAAAAAAAATAGTGCGAGTATACGGTTCATGAACTATATGTAGCGCCACCATCATATAAATCTCCAAAACTCGTACAAAAGTTATTTCTATCTATCCAAAATTATCTATAAAAATTTTTGTCTAACTTCTATTTAAGAAGTACAAAAAGTACGGGACTTTAATATTATATAAATTTAATTGTATCTGGAGGAAAGTCTAGTTTGAGAAATGGCCTGAAACGAGTTTTCATTCAGGACTGGTGTCGCAGAAAGGACCAAAATGCGAAGTAACTTTTTTCTGGCACTCCATAATAGAAAAGCGCCGCGGTACGTCTCTGCTCCGACAATTTATTGTAGGAGTTTGGCGTACACGGAAGCAATTATACTTAATGTAGACCGAAGTCTACACTAAGTATAACATTCGGAGTACCCACAAACTAAAGGCCGAAAACAGCCTCTGCTTTGAAGAAGAAAGTTTTTGTCGTCACGAGGACCAAACTTAATCGTGCAGATACCAAACAAATAACAGAGACACAGAAATACCCAGATAGATACTTTTAGGGAGGAACAAAAAAAAAAATGTTTGGTGGATCTTGCTATAAATATAAAGGAACTCGCTTATTGAATGCTTTCAAATTTAATTCTTCTCCTACATGCATAAATGAATTTCGAGAGCAGTATTAAAATTCTAAGCCGTAAACCAAAGTTGAAACCAAAGAAGTTGGAGAAATAACGTTCTTATGAACAACACTGCTATAGCTTTCAACAAACACCAAATACAGAAATTAGACCGGTATATATTTTATAATGATTTCGTGTCTTACTCGCGTATTTAACCATGCAATCAGTTTGATCGTATGATTTTGTACACTTTTTAGCGATTTTTTTGGCTTTTCTGAACATTTAATGAAAGGCATACATGCAGATTTAATGTTCCTGACTCGCTTTTTCCTACAAGTCTCTTAAGCCATGGAGGAGGAAAAAATGCACTTCTCTTCGGGGAATACGATGAAAACATAGTAAATCTCTCACTTCCCCTTAATGGTTTTCTTCTTGGCCAGTTTAAACTGGTTGAAAATCGATTACACACACACACACACACACACACACACACACACACACACACACGATGGCGCAAAAGTCGCGCATCATAGGAATTTTCAGTGTTGACTATAATATATTATTTTTTCTTTTAGGTAGGGGATGGCTGCGAAATTAGCAATAGACGAGAGGGTGAGCTTGGTTTTAATGTATGGCATACTAGGTACAATAAATCGGTGAATCGGTACAGAATTTAAATTCTGTACCGATTCATCGATTTATTGTACTGGTATTCATACATTAAAACCAAGTTCACCTTCTCTTCTATTGTTAATTTCGCAGCCATCCTCTACCTAAAAGAAAAATAATATATTATAGTCAACACAAAATTCCTATGATGCGCGACTTTTGCGCCACCCTGTATATATATATATATATTATATATATATATATATATATATATATATATATATATATATATATATATACACACACAAAGGAATACAAAGGACACCAAACAGCAACAGACCGGCTGGTCCCAACGAGGCTGTCTGTTTAAGAAGGAAGGTGAAAGAAGTAAAAAATTTAAAGACAAGTGAAAGTTTCAAAGCAAAGCAGAGAAAGAGGTTGAGAGGTTGAAAAGAAATTTAAAGATGAAGTGAAAATTTTAAAGTACAGAGGAGGGAATCCAAGTGAAAATTCTACAACATTTCTAGGTGCTAAAATATGCTTCCAACTTGGGGTTTAAGGCAAGATAAGCATCTAGTTTCTTTTTAAAGGATTCGATCGAGTTACTTTGAACTACGCAGGCTGGCAATCCATTCCACAAATTAACCATATGATTAAAGAAAAAATGTTTAGCTTCATTAGAATTAAAATGTTTACCCACTAATGTCGGACCATTACCGCATTCCTGAAGGTGAAATATTTTCTTGCGTCGACATTATCAAAACCTTTAATCATTTTAAAAACCTGGATTAAATCTCCTCGAATTCGCCTTTTTACGAATGAGAATAAATTTAACGTTTTTAAACGGGCAGCGTATGATTTGTTTCTTAGTTTAGGAATCATCTTAGTCGCCCGTCGCTGCACTCTCTCCATTCTGTCTATGTCCTGTCGTAAAAATGGGGGCCAGAATTGAACGCAGTATTCCAGGTGGGGGCGTACAAAGGAATTATATAATGTCAGCATTGTTTTCTCCGACTTAAATTAAAACGATCTATCAATAAAACCTAAGATTCTATTTGATTTTCCGACCGCTTCGATACATTGCTTCTCGGTTTAGAGCAGTGGTTCCCAACATTTTACTACGGTGGCCCATATATATATATATATATATTATAATATATATATATATATATATAAGGATATTGTTTGTAATATATATATATATATATATATATATATATGAGATGAATAAAACCACGAAGGAAAGGAAACACAAAATGGTGGGCCAAAACTAGTGTTGTAATGCTTCAAAATAAGTCAGATATATTACAAACAATATCCTTATATATACGTATATATATATGAAAATTATTTCACGAAGGTAACACGTGAAAAATATTTATGATGAATAAAACCACGAAGGAAAGGAAACACAAAATGGTGCTCAAGCGCTTTCGTCTAATGTTCCTGAGGATGTCATTAGACGAAAGCGCTTGAGCACCATTTTGTGTTTCCTTTCCTTCGTGGTTTTATTCATCATAAATATTTTTCACGTGTTACCTTCGTGAAATAATTTCATATATATATATATATATAAGGATATTGTTTGTAATATATCTGACTTATTTTGAAGCATTACAAACACTAGTTTTGGCCCACTAGAAAATCCATCATGGCCCACCGGTTGGGAACCTATGGTTTAGTGTCGGCAACAATAATACCTCAATCCTTTCTCTTCCGTAACACTTGTTAGCGTCTTGTTGCGCATAAAATACTTTTCTTTAATATTGTTTCTACCGATATGCAACGTTTTACGGATCTTTTCGGTTTGACGGCCTGTAATATTTTTTAACATGTTTTTTATTGTCCAGTTTTAATTGAGGATTTAAAAAATAACATTCATGTTTTAGAGAAACAAATAGTGAGACAGTTGTACATTTTAGTTTAGAGAATATTATATACGCTTTAAGATTCCAAAATTCCTGAAAGTTTTAGGTCAACTGTACGCTCATGACGATTGGTTAGGTTAAGTCGTGATATTTTCGTTTGTTTGACAGTAAACTAACGAAAATATCATGACAACCTAACAATCGTCAAGGGCGTACAGTTGACCTAACCGGGCATTCTGTTAACCTAACTAGGCATTCAGTTAAACTAACCAGTTGGTAGAGTCTAGAATTTGACGGCCCCGTAGCCATGACTCGTTTTTTTCCGCCGGCCGTCAAACCAAAAAGATCCCAATGCAGTTTAAAAATATATATTTTAAATTTGTTAAATTGCATATAACTGCCTCACTATTTGTTTCTCTAAAACATGAATGATTTTTGAAATCCTCGATTAAAACTGGACAATAAAAAACGAGTAATGTTAAAAAATATTACAGGCCGTCAAACCAAAAAGAGCCGTTTTACATTTATTTATCTAAAAGTTCATTTGCCAAATTTCCGCCCACTCTAGTAATTTATTAATATCTTCTTGAATCTGCAAACGTTCTGCCGCTGATTTTGTTTATCCCCCTAGTTTGGTATCCGCAAATTTTGAAATTATACTCTTAATTCCCGAGTCGATGTCATTGATATAAATAATAATAAGAACTGGTCCCAGAACTTATCCCTAAGTCACGCCGCTAGTTACACTTTTCCAGTTAGACGCTTTGCCATTAATCACTACTCTTTGTTTACGTCCACTAAGCCAATTTTCGATCCATTTGAGAACATTACCATCAATTCCGTGAGAATAAAGTTTAGCTAATAATCTTCCATGTGGCACTTTATCAAACGCCTTTTGAAAATCGAAATATATATTGCTGTTTTACTCTGTCATATATATTTACAATATCATTAAAGAAGTCGAGCAAATTAGTAAGACAAGAACGATTACGTCGAAAGCCGTGTTGAGAGTCTTCGAATAATTTATTATTTTCCAAGTGATTAATTATTTTGTCCCGAAACGATCGTCTCCATAAGCTTACCAACTACTGAAGTCAGGCTGATGGGACGATAATTTCCCGGAAGCGATTTGTCCCCTTTTTTAAATATTGGCGAAATGTTTGCAAGTTTCCAATCAACCGGAACTTCTTCAGACTGTAACGATTTATTAAATATATATGTGAGAGGAAGGACTATTACGCAGTTCACTTCTTTAAGTACCTTAGGGAAGAGCTTATTTGGACCGGAAGTTTTATTAGGATTAATTTTACCTATGGCTAGGCCTGTGCGATTAATCGAAAATGTCGATTCGGGTCGATTCAGTAAAAGAATCGAAACCCGACCCGACTTAGAGCTAAAAAATTTCGAGTCTTCGATTCGCTAACTGTAACCTGTCGAGACGATAAAACTGGCACTACCCCAAAACCATGGAATGTCGAATCCGTGGAATAACAATTGAATATATATATATATATATATATAGACTATATCTTCTATATTATAATAAGAGAGCTGTCCGTCTGTCCGTCACACTTTCAGAAATTGTGAGAAAAAAATTCAGAAATTGTATTACGGGCGGCAATGTGAAGCTCAAGATTTTCATGACTGTGTTCTTTTCTGTAGTTTAGCAATGGGGGAAGGGTGGGGGTGGGGGTAATCGGGGATGGGTTGGGTAATGGGGAGGGGTGGGGGTAATGGGGGAGGGGGTTAGCCCCCAAGTTGTATGAATGGGGGTGAGGAGGTTTTGGGAGATACCAGATTCAGAAATGTTGACACAATGTGAAGCTCAAAATTTTCACGGCTGGGTTCTTTTTTTGTAGTTTAGCCTGTCTAACCGTCAGCGAAGCGGCGGGAACTGTACTAGTAATTATAATACTATAAACACCCAGGAATGTCTGTCAGTCTGTCACGCTCGAAAAGAGAAGATTCTTGATATATATGGGCGATATTTGTATTTTAATGCATTAGAAAAAGGCGTAATGAATTCTACTTTTAATTATAATTTTAAAAAGTGTAAAAAATATTTGCTTTTGCGTTCAGCTTTGAGCCGAAATTTTAATCTGCGGCTAAGTTAAAAAATTTACCAAATGAGTCTTTTTATGCACTTTCATACTGGTGCTGCAACCATTACAGACTAAATATTTTTACGGCTTCAAAAAGGGGGGTTGGGGTAATGGGGAGGGGTGGGGTAATGGGAGGGGTGGGGGTGATGGGAGAGGGGTGGGGTAAAGGGGAGGGGTTGGGGTAATGGGGAGGGGGTTAGCCCCCAAGTTGAATAAGGGGGGTGAGGGTTTTTTGGGGGCATTCAGTTGACCTAACCGGGCAACATTCTTTTCTATAGTTTTATTGACTGAATAATTGACTCCCCGGTAACTGGGGGGCCCTGCGGCTCCCCAATTACTGAGGCGAAAGGCCCCAGCACCACGGGCGTAGCTAAATGGGCCCGTAGGGCCCACTTTAGCTAGTAATATAATAACGTTATAAAATAGTGGATATTTGAGAGATTACGCTACGATTTTATAAAGATCTGAGTGCGCTCAATGCTCATGGTCAGCTTTTGATCTTGTGATGTCACAGAATCACGTGCGCGCGCCTTGCGGTGTGACAAGTTCGGACCGGTTCTTTGGGTTCATTTGGTTATTACGCTTTTCAGTATGTTGTTGCTGGTGCATGTATGTTGTTCTGTTGGTGCTGGTGCATGTAAATTGTAAAAGTATAGGTGAGTGCAGTGCTCAGTCGCAGTCGAATCGAATCGAATCGAAAATCGAAACAAGTGACCGAATCGAATCGAAAATCGAATCGAAATAAAAATATCCGAATCGCACACCCTTTACCTATGGCCGACAGTACTTCACTTTCACTAATGATAAATCGTGAAGCTTTAAATGATCATCACTGAGCATGATTATGGGAACGGAAATTTGTTCATATTTTCGTTAGTGAAGACAGAAGAGAAGAATTTTTTAAAACTTCCGTCATTTGTAAGTCATCGTAAATTTGTTCGTTGTTTTCGCCAATGAGTGGACCAATAGTCTGCAAAGCTACTTTTTTATTCCTCACATAATTATAGAATTCCTTGGGATTCGATTTAATTTGTTCACTGTATAAAGCTCATAGTTGCGCTTACTTTCTCTAATAACTTTTTACTTCGCCTTCTCAATCGCTTGTAAGCACTTTCATCGGACAAATTATTTGTTTTTTTTAATTTAAAATACGTGTTCCTTTTTAACGTTAAGCTACTTTCTCACCATTTAGAGTTAACAGACTTCGCTTGTCTCTTTTTACGTAATGGGATACTACTCGATTGTAAACGTTTGAAGTATGAAGTATCTAAACGTTTAAAACGATTATAAAAAGAAGTCTATGTGCCATTGATATCATCGTGCGATAGAGCCTCATCCCAATTATGGGTCGAAAGTTGCAGTTTCATGTCACGAAATTTAGCTCTTTTAAAATCCAAGACGTATTCCAGGCTCTCCGAATTATGGACATTAATTTTAATTTCAAATGTTATCTGCCTATGATCACTGGTGGAGAAGTAGTCTCCTACAAAGATATTATCAATTAGATCTAGGTCTGTATTTAGAACTAAATCTAGAATATTGCGTTCTCTGGTGTGTCCTTGACCATTTGAAAAGTGAACTTTCGAACAAACCTTCGTATAGTCGGCGACCGGAATTAGACTGCAAAGGACCCACCCAATCCTCGCAAGGCAAGGTAAATTAAGATCTCCCATAATTATCACATCATGTTCGCTACTTCATAAAAAATTAATTCACTATCGACAGTCTGAGAGGGAGGCCTGTATACTAAAGCTATAAATAATTTCTTTCGTGAGTTGTCTTTGAGTTCAACAAACGTCGCATTTATAGTATCAATTTTTGCAATGTTTTTAAATTATGGGTTTTAAGTGTGACCGAACGTATAGTACACCACCACCACTTCTTTCTAGTCTATCATTGTTAAACATCTCAACCTGGGATATGATATTCTCCGAGGAAATCTCTACTCTCTCTATTTAATCAAGATTCATTAATTGATACAACCTCAAATTTTTGGTCAAGAACAATACTTAATAGCTCATCCAATTTAAATCTTAAACTTCGAGCATTGATATAAAATACATTTACAGTATAAAATCTTGAGTACCGTAGTAAAATCTCGAGGTTCTTTGAGGAAAATTTGTAAGGAAAATTTATGTTAGGCTGTTCGCTTTCGGAGGAGTTACGCCGTTTTTTGCCCAAAAAGCCATCGCAGAGTCATGCAATAATCTATCAAGACGAGCTGCTCCTACGCCATTTGGATGAAGACCATCACGCAAAAATAAATCCTTTTTATTATAAAAATTACTCCACACATCGACGAATTCAACATTTTCCTGCTATTCTTGGGAGAATTCCTGAAAAAATTAATTTATTAGTCCTATCCTTTAGAGTCCGCATCAGCCGCTTATACTTCTTTATTAGTTCCTCTGACCTGAAATCTTAACATGCACCATGAATATCGTACTATCATCAGCATCTTTACCAAACTCGTCTATGGAATCCGTGATGTCAACACGGGCTCCAGGATAGCAGTACCTCCTCCTCCGAGTTGGGTTCCTGCCGCAGAACTCCTGTAATTGCTCTCGAATAATGGAATCGCCAATCAGCCTAATTTCCTGCGTGTCATTCTGCTCTGGCTCTAAGACAGAAAATCTATTAGTTGTAACTATTCTTAAGCAAGGTTTATGCTGCCTAGGTCGGACCCCATTCCGAACTGCCTCAAACGGTCGATCCCTCGAAGGAGACGTAGGGGTGGGAATGACGTCGTAGTCTTCGTGCGATCTCAACTCTGTGTGAGAACTCGCGCCCAGACTCCCAAAAACAAAATCCGGCACTTTTTCGTTATTTACCCGCAATTTTTTATTTTTTTATTTTTCTGCCAATTTTTTTTTATTTTTCTGCTATAAATTTTTTTTTTTTTCCGATATAATTACAAGGTTAATTGAATGCCCGGTTAGGTCAACTGTATGGCCTTGGCAATTGGTTAGGTTAAGTTGTGATATTTTCGTTAGTTTTAAGGAAAATATCACGACTGGTTGTAACTGTACGTCCTTAAATTTACGAGAACTACATCGTTTGACGGCTACTACAAAAGACTATTGATTGGCTCAAGAAGCATGGGCTACTATTCACCGAAGAAATATATTCTTTTTCATATTCTCTTTCGATATTTACGGCTACATACCGACTATTAGTATTTATATTTGCTAATAAATGTTTGGCTTAATATGCGGCAAATATGAAAAAGCGCCCAAAATCCTGTAGAGTTGAACCTCGCCGCCAAAGCACTAAACTTCTCTCAGGACATTTGCCTCCATCCTTCTCCGACGAAGTTCATATATATATATATATATATATATATATATATATATATATATATATATATATTTAGGAGAAATCCAATGACAAGGAGAAATGTAAATGCCATGAAAAGTCTTCTTTAATGCGCAACGTTTCGAGCAATACGCTCATCTTCAGGCTGTTTATGTATAGAAACGACGTAAGTATAGAGGAGTGTTCTGCACACGAGGAAGAGAAATAACGAACAAATGAAAAATGAGGTGACCGCCCGGGAATCGAACCCAGGATCTTCCGATTGCCGGTCAGATATGCTACCACTACACCACGGGCCTCGATCAGTCAGAAGTCGCAATTCTCCTACATAGGGCAGAAACCAATGCCTTGAGAGGGCACCCTCGCAAATCGTGAATATGTACATTTAACTGCAATGACCACGCAGTATATTAATGTATAGAAACTAGTGATGTAGGTCACATCCGCATCCGCGGAACATCCGCACATTTTCTCGCATCCGCACTTTGGACTGCGGATGTCGTGCGGATGTGGACCGTTGAGATAAACGTCATTAATAAGCGGAAATTATCAAATTCTACTATAATATAGAACTAGTTCATTGTGCGCAAAAGTGATGCAAGCGACAAGACGAGAGGCTGTTCTTGTATGAAGTTACTCTCTTGCAACCTACTCAGATCCACGTTACAAAGCTAAGTTATTTTCACCTAGTACATTAGAACGAGTTAAATCATCACTTGGCAAAGCAGTTGAAGAGCTTCAATCTCTGAATCTGTCGCTTCGCCACCCACCAAAAGAATAAAAGTTTCAGTGACAGAACCAACACCTTCACGAGCAAATCTATCACAGAATCTCTCTCTCAGTTTCTTGAGTCAAGCAGCAATGACGAGACCTACGCGATGTCAAAAGATGTAGTAAAATGATCGAGAGCTATCACCAAGAAAAACGCCTGGCTGCATGTGACAATCCTATTAGTTGGTGGAAAAATACGCAGAATATCTATCCATACTTGAGTAAACTTGCAAGGAAACATTTAGCCTGTCCTCCAACAAACGTACCAAGCGAGAGATTATTTAGCAGTGCTGGATTAATATATGATGAAAAGAGAAACAGACTGGCAGCAGAAAAGGCAGAAAAATTAATGTTCCTTAAGCATAACCTTCCTATAATTAAGTTTGAATATTAAACGATGAACATCTTAGTTTACTTTATTTTAATTACTCATTTATAAATATGCCTAATTAAACTTTAAACTTAATATAAATAGTTATCAAGCTAATTAAAGATCTCTTTCTATAAGGGTGGAGGTTGGGGAAAGAGGTCGGTGAGGTGCATTTGAGTTGGGTTCACGTCCCGCATCCTGGTAACACAATTATGGTTTCTAATTGTGGCTGAAACTCGACAAAATATAACGAATTTATTTGCAGACGAATTCACAATTGATTTCTATATTAGTTTAGATGCTTGATATTATTTTATATGTTCAGAGAAAAGTACAGCAATTATTGTACAATTAATCAATTATACTACATTATAGCTACAGCTCTCTCTATATAATAACTTATTATATACGTTAAACACAACAAATCTCGAATATATCCTAAAAATAACGAAAATGTAGACATCCGCATCCGCGGATGTCGAAATAAAACATCCGCATCCGCATCCGCGGATGTGAAAAAAATGACATCCGCTACATCACTAATAGAAACGACGTAAGTATAGAGGAGTGTTCTGCACACGAGGAAGAGAAATAACGAACAAATGAAAAATGAGGTGACCGCCCGGAATCGAACCCAGGATCTTCCGATTGCCGGTCAGATATGCTACCACTACACCACGGGCCTCGATCAGTCAGAAGTCGCAATTCTCCTACATAGGGCAGAACACTCCTCTATACTTACGTCGTTTCTATACATTAATATACTGCGTGGTCATTGCAGTTATATATATATATATAACCCCATTAGAACTTGTAAAATATAGACCTTTTATCCGGATGTCCTTTGTACCGGAGAATTAGTCTTTAAGAAAACCTACTTTAAAAGAAGCGTAATAAAAGCCCATTTTCTTTGTATCATTTATTTCAGACAATTAATTGTAAAATTAACTTTAAAATATACATAAAATTAAGGATAAAAGTACTTAAAAAGAATGATTAGGCTTTAAAAAATTTATAATTTTTATTTGTTTCTTATTGGCAACTTACAATTTTTTCATATAATTTGTGTAGTCAATGCATTTTGTAAAACCTTGCATCTGCCTCAGTAATGCATTGGGCAAATGTCTGAGGACATAATGATATTTTTTTTACTGTTTCTAAAATTGGCTTTACTTCAACTTTGTCATCGTTGTCGTCTTCTTCTTCCTCGTCAGGAGCACTTCCTTTTGTAAGATGGAAGTCGGGTACAAAGACGGATTAAATGTAACCCGAGAGAATGGTAGCGTGAGATTTTTTGAAGAGACTGGACAGCCCATATGGATAACGGGTCACTAAAGCCAGACTAGAAAAGGGTTTTAGGCATTAACGATGAGAATAAAATATTCTCAGCTAAGATTCAATTTTTTTTGTTATTTTTTCAAATATTTAATTTGGAAAAAAATTGTATTCGGAATGGACCGTTTATCCGGGTGTTTTGTGTACCTTATATCCGCGAAAAAAATACACTGATTAAATGGAGTTTGAATCGGGAATTAGAAAAATTACCTTGAAAGCGGCTGTCCTTCATAAGCGGACTTTATGCAGAGAATCGAATATATATATATATATATATATATATATATATATATATTATATATATATAATATATACAGGGTGTTTGAAAACTTTCTGTACAAATTGTAATGGGGGATAGGCAACTCCAAGACAAACCCTTTTCGTCTATAAGCGTATGTCCGCTGACGTCACCATTCGGCGCGAGAGGGCGCCGCTGCAATTGGTTAAAAGGTGAAGTGGCTAGACTCGCGCTTGCCGCGGGCATTCTTAAAATCGGACGTAGTACGCGTAACATGGAGCGCTTCACGACTGCTGAGATGGCTGACATGCATATGGTGTATGGGCTGCCAATGGAAACGGAAGCGCTGCTGTGAGGTTGTACCGAACGCTTCCCAACAGACGTGTGCCAAACCACCAAACATTTGCGCATTTGCATCGGCGACTGCGAGAAACTGGAAATTCCATGCAAACATGCATGACACTGTCGGGAGAGAACGTGCGCACTCCTGACATGGAAGAAGAAATCCTACGGCGATTTGAGGACAATCCAAGCGCAAGCACGCGAGGTGTTGGCACGTATCCTCGGTATGACCACGACCTGGTCTGGAGTGTTGCACGAGCAGCAGTTACATCCGTTCATCGTCAGAGAGTCCAGGCATTACAACCCGTGTAGCATGTGGATTTGCGTGCGCCCACACGTGAGAATTGTGCATGTTAACACACCCTCACGTGTGAAACAGGCCTCAGCTGAGAATAGCACATAAGCCGGAAATTAGGCTGCACCGCTGTCTGCTGCAGAAACCAGCGTGCGAATTCCCACACGAAGAGGTAATCCCGAGTTGTATGCCTGGACTCTCTGACGATGAAACGGATGTAACTGCTGCTCGTGCAACACTCTCCAGACCAGGTCGTGGTTCACACCGAGGATACGTGCCACACCTCGCGTGCTTGCGCTTGGATTGTCCTCAAATCGCCGTAGGATTTCTTCTTCCATGTCAGGAGTGCGCACGTTTTCTCTCCCGACCAGTGTCATGCATGTTTGCCTGGATGTTCCAGTTTTCGCGCAGTCGCCGATGCAAATCCGCAAACGTTTGGTGGTTTGGCACACGTTTGTTTGGGATGCGCTGTCGGTACAACCTCACAGCAGCTCTTCCGTTTCCATTGGCAGCCCCATACACCATATGCATGTCAGCCATCTCAGCAGTCGTGAAGCGCTCCCATGTTACGCGTACTACGTCCGATTTAAGAATGCCCGCGGCAAGCGCGAGTCTAGCCCATTCACCTTTTAGCCAATTGCAGCGCGCCCTCTCGCGCCGAATGTGACGTCAAGCGGACATACACTTATAGACGAAAAGTGTTTGTCTTGGTGTTGCCTATCCCCCATTACAATTTGTACAGAAAGTTTCAAACACCCTGTATATGTATTAGTGGTTTCATAATGGAACCCATATATTTTTATCCACATAGATGCCCGTGTTCGTTTACATATTTATCACTCCTGGCCAAAAATGAGACTCCTTCGACAACAATAAGGGGTCCCGAGAAATCACGCCTTACGTCAGAGAGCACAGACTCATCACTTCTTCTTCATTTCCCCCTTCTGCTTCTTCCGAAAATCCTTCCTGTTCTTGAAAACTGCTTTCAGCAGGTACTGTTTGTCTTCCTTCGTTGTTAGGGCAGTATTGAATTTCTCGATGAGAGCGATCCCCCGTTCAGTGAGTCGTTCACCACAGCCAGGACGCGGACCCTAGCTAGGCCTGCTTAGTAGTGTGGGTCGCTTTCCCAAGACGAAGCGGGATTTTCGACGAAGGCGCCGTTGATCCCGAGTGCGGTGAAGAGATCCTTCGCCCTCGAGGTAACGAAATCCGAAATCTTCTTTCCTTTGAAGGAGCCGAGGACGGTCTTCCCCTCCAGACGCTTCAACGCTTTCCTCGATGCCGGCTTGGCGAGGTTCTCTCGCATCCTTTGTTTCTCTTCCTGAGGAACCCTTGATCGAAGAATGCCAAGCCGACCAGCGTCTCGGAGAAGTACCAGAGGTGTCGTTTCATGGCCGCTTGCGCTTGCTTGGCGACGTCGACGATCACGGCATCTTCCTGCAGTACTTCCAGGTCCAGCAAGAACTCCAGATCCACACGTGGGGCCTGCTCTGCTCTCGTCGCACGACTCCAAGCCTTTGCGTAGGCCAGGGCGACGAACAGGCAGATTTCTGTGACTCTTTTCAGCTCCCGCCCGGTCATCCTGAACTGGTCCTGAAGGGGGTACAGCTTCAATCCGTAAATGGCTTTCGCCATCCACCGCGCATGGTGGTATGCTCCTGGCTTCCGCAGTGGCACATTGGCGACAGTCTCTTCCCCGAGAAAGAGGATAACCAGTTGAAGAAGTTCTTGGTAGTCATCCCGCGGCTGACCAGAAGCCAGAGCTTCCCTCACGACAAGGACAGTTCGGTCCTTGAGACCCTGAAGAGGTCCAGCGATGCTGCAGCTATCTGAATCAATAGCAGTGGTGATAAGAGATCGGTCGATGAAACCCCACTGCTCTTGGAATCTTTTGAAGATCCCAGTCTCGGCCCAGAGGTGGGGCCCATCGAAGACAGGTCGTGTTCCCGCACAAGATCAATGCAGACGCGTGCCGTCTCCGCTCCCGTGCCAGCTGGAACTTTCGGAACTCCAAGCCGCTTCTCCTGGCCGTTCCCGGTGACCAGCACAGCAATCCGGTCCACAGATCCGTCATCTGTGATTTCAGGCAGCATTTTCCCGTCCCAGTGCAACACCAAGGGCTCCTCAGGACAGAATTCTCCCTCTTGATACGCCTCTGCTGCTTGCTTCCGAAGCGACTGGAACACGATACATTGTGGAAGAGGAGATGGATACCTCGTTCAAATCGTGCCCCAAGGATTGCGCGACGACGGCGTAGGACATCGCTGCATCACGATAAGAAATGTTCATCCGGTCGTACGCGACAGCCACATCCTGAGTGATGAGGTTCCTCGACCGCTTCCTCGGAGAAGGACATGAAGCAGACGTGGAGGCTGCCAAGGAGGGATCATCTTCCGCAGATGGCGACGCCGAGAACGAGGAGCTGTCTTCAAGAGTAGCAGCTTCTGTAACTGTCTTGGCCCGCTCGAATTCCCGGTGTCGTCTCTCCTCCTGCTGTTCCTCTCGACGCCTTTTCCTACTCTCCATTTGGGCCAGCTTCATGTCTGCCGATCCCATACTGCTCTCTGTTGGGTCCTCCTACTGACTTGTAGAAGAGCTTGTCTTCTTCGTTTGTCATCATAGAAAGGGCATTGGAATGACCAATATCGAGGATTTCGTTCTTGAGTTCCGCCTTGAACATGTCCTCCGCAACACGACAGCTCTCCTCGGATCTGTTCCTGCTTTTCACCAACTTGTCGTAAATGTGGCTTGAACTTCCTTCCACTTCATCCATCAACCACACTGCCGTGAAACACCCTAATATATATATATATATATATGACGCAATCTTTTAGATTGCGTCATAGCAATGACTCATACCGAAGGTCACGTGAATACAAGAAAAGTAATACAATAATGACAAACAATTTTGTCGGTAGGAAATTCTACCAATAGGCACTAATGGGTTAATACAGATACACGGGGACGAAACCTTCTTTGTGCTGCACGGTTTTTTTCAGCTTCTGTATTAACATCAATCTACGGTTATTGTAATTCTCTATTATCTAATCTACCTATATGTATATAATCAATAACCTGTTTTTCTCATATATATATATATATATATAGTGGGTGTGGGTTGGTGGGGGGGGAGAGCGAGAAATCAAGCATTTAATTTATTAAAACCCTGTATAGTTACTGATAACTTTACTTAATAGTAATGCAAATAAATACTAAATGGCAACTCAGCAACTCAGTATTATTAATTTTTAGAAGGAAAATAAGAGAAAACCAGCTCCTCTCCCTTTAAAAAAAGTAATAAGTAACGTAAAACAGTTATCAGTCAGAGTTGTTGGGTAGTTTTTATTGTTAACTCTTAAAATTAACCCTGAATTTAAGTACCACTGGTCTGAATAGAACCATCTGTGAATCTTGTGAATCTCCTTTCGGACAGTCAGTTTCTGTCCATTTTCTTGCATTTTCTTTTCATTTGAAGATTCATGAACTAAAATGGTGGATGCGAAGGTTTCAAAATCTCCTTAAGTGCGATCACGAACAAATAGAGTTCCGTACACGCGTTTGCGATACGTTACGTTTGTACAGCATAAATACAGGTTGCTAAGCAAAAGTTAAAACTACATTTTTACCCAGCCGTTTTTTTGAAAAACTGAAACGAACCATGGACAAAAACGCTGCAGCGTTCCACCCGTTGCCAAAGTTGAGTTTTACTGGGTTTATGTAAGGTCTGTTGGACTAGTGTACGGAAGAACTACAGACTACCAAAGACCCTAATATCCCTTCTAGTTTGCCCCCAGGAAACGGATATTTGGTGAGAAAAAAAGAGGTTAAAAGAAAGAGTGACTGGTAACTGATACAGACATCATTTTTAATGATACGCATTTCTCGTGACCTCAGTCGGGGAGAAGTCGCTTGTTGGCTTCTAGAAATAATTCAAGAAAGAAGGTTAATTCTTTGTTACATGAGACTCAGGAACAAAATTGTGAGCTTAAAATTTATTCGTTCCTGAGAATTAGACTTTTGGGGTCACTGTAGTTCCTTTGTAGGGTTATATATTTTTTTTAAGCCATTTACGTATCTTACGAAGAATACTCGCTCCCAAGGGAAACTTGGCCTCCATATCATTTACTCGTGCATGGACTTGGCAAAAATGTTAAAGGTTATTGACACACTTGATTTTGGCTCTCTCCTTCTCCTCCTCTTTCTATTGGGGGCTGGCTGGGGAAAAGGTTTTTTTGCCGGCGTTCGCCCATGGCCCTTCCTTCCTGCACTGCATAATAAAAAAAGCTTTTAAATGGAAATGAGGGAACGTTCATATATCTTTGACCCCCTTAAATGAGCTTTCAAATTTCATTCCAAATTTTGACACTGTTCATGAGTTACAGTCTAACAAAGATAGTGTGAACAACGTGACAGTTAACCAAAAGAAAGACGATAAAACAAAAATGAATACGATACTTGTACATATAAGGAACGCTGGATCGTGTTGCTAAAAATGAGATTGTCCCGGGAAAAGTGAACGGTTGGGTAGTTTTAAACCTTTTTCTGTTAACATTTTCTCTATTTTCCATAATAATAAAGAAAAACCGTATAAGTATTAATGTTGTTCTTACAAATAAGAGTTTATTTATAAGGGTTTGTAAGCTCTATTTACTCAAACCTATCAAAGAATTAATCCGATGCGCCTGTATTTTATGAGCTGAATAAAGTTAATTACGAAGCTGCTTCCTGTTTAAGGCAGGTAATTAATCAGGAGAGAGAGAGAGAGAGAGAGAGAGAGAGAGAGAGAGAGAGGAAGAGAGAGAGAGAGAGAGAGAGAGAGTTACAAGAGTTACAAGGAAAAGAAGTACCTCAAAAGGCCTTGCGGCCCATACGAGGAGGTACCGATGGCAACGGGTGCCAGGAAAATTTTGTACACACTCAAATAGTGTGCAAGATTTGGTCTAACCTTTTCTTGAACTGATCCACAGAGGAACTGTTCACAACTTCCGAAGGTAACCTGTTCCATGTGTCACAGATCTTATACGTAAAGTAATTCCCACACACACTAGTCCTAAACCGTTTCAAATCCAACTTCCACCCATTGTTGCGAGTTGGGTTATCATTTAAACTAAACATGCTTCTAAAATCGACATCGTTGAACCCGCGTAAGAGCTTGAAAACCTCGATCAGTTGACCGCGCAGCCTCCGAGTTTCAAGCGAAAACAAGTTCAGGGCGCGTAACCGTCGATTGTGGCTCATATGCCTAACGGAAGGGATTAACTTTGTGGCCCTCGCCTGCACTCGCTCCAGCCTCTCAATATCTTTCCTGAGGGTGGGCGACCAGAACTGCACAGCATATTCCAGGTGCGGCCGAACAAGGGAATTGTACAGAGAGAGCACAATCTCCTTGTTCCGAAACTGAAATTGCTCCTGATATAACCCAATAGTTCTGGGCTTTCTTTTCCACCTCTACGCACTGTTTCGTAAACTTAAGGTCGCTGCTAATTACCACACCCAAGTCCTTTTCTAAATCAGTCACCTCGATATGACTCCCCAACATCGAGTAGTACGACTTGGGATTGGCGTAGCCAATGTGCATAACTTTGCATTTACCCAAGTTAAACGGCATTTGCCATTTTTCGGACCACTCTCCTATCCTACCTAGGTCCGCACGCAGTTGCTCAATCGCTTCGGGCGTCCCAACATTGGCCCCAAGCTTGGTGTCATCAGCGAATTTGGCGATCCGACTGACGATGCCACCGTCGATATCATTTATGTAAATGATAAACAACAGTGGCCCCAAAACGGAACCCTGAGGAACCCCACTAGTGACCGAGGCCCAACCTGAACTAGCCCTTTAATTACCACCCTCTGCCGCCTATTCTCAGCCAGTTTTCAATCCACCTACCTATTTCCCACCGATACCCAGCGCGCGCACTTTCGCCATTAGCCGGCGGTGAGGTACCTTATCAAAGGCTTTCTGAAAGTCGAGATAAAGTATATCAATCGCCCTACTCTTATCGTACTCACTCAACATGACGTGGAAAAACTCGAGCAAGTTGGTGAGACACGACCTATGTCGTCTAAACCCAAACCCATGTTGGGAGTCCCCAAGCAGCTTGTAGGAATCCAAATGGTCAACGATCCTCTCCGCTATTATCCCCTCTAATAATTTACCTACAACTGAAGTGAGACTAATGGACGGTAGTTCCCTGGACTTTCGTGATCCCCTTTCTTAAAGATAGGGGTCACGTTGGCTTCCCTCCAGGCACCTGGCCCGTCTCCAACGATTTGTTGAAGACTGTAGCCAGGTGGGGAGCCACCTGGTCGCGCACCTCCCGCAACACTCTGGGTAAAAACTGGTCTGGCCCAGGAGCCTAGCTGACCGCGCAACCTCCTCGTCTCTAAGGTAAACAGATTTAGGCGCTCCAATCTCTGTTGGTAGTTTTGCATTCTCATTGAAGGGATCAATTTTGTAGCCCTTGCTTTTACCCTTTCTAACCTTTCTATATCCTTCCTGAGGGATGGAGACCAAAAGTGTGCACAGTATTCCAGTTGAGGTCCGACTAGTGAATTATAAAGGGACATTATAGTCTCCTTGTTCCGAAACTGGAACTGTCTTTTAATATAACCTAATATTTTTTAGGCCCTCTTTTCGATTTCTGCACAGTGCTTCGACGGTTTCAGATCATTGCTGATATAGACTTCTAAGTCTTTCTCTAGATCGGTCTCAGTCAAGTTCCTTCCCAAGAGAGAATAATCGGTCTTCGGGTTTTTATAACCTATGTTCATTACTTTACATTTGTCCAAGTTGAATGGCATCTGCCAAGTAGCAGACCATTCGCCCAACCTGTCAAGATCATTCTGAAGCGTTCTTACGCCCTCCTCAATACCTACATTACTTCCTAATTTCGTATCGTCTGCAAATTTGGAGATTGTACTTAGAAGCCCTACGTCTATATCATTAATATAGATTATAAAAAGTAAAGGACCCAGAACGGAACCCTGTGGGACACCACTGGTGACGGGCGCTCACTCCGAAGCCACTCCATTTATTACCACTTTTTGTTTTCTATCTTGTAACCAATCCTCAATCCAATTGGAAACGAGACCGGTGATTCCTAGTCCTTGACTTTAGCCATCAATCTCGCGTGAGGGACTTTGTCAAAGGCTTTTTGAAAGTCGAGATACACTATATCTATTGCCCTACTTGCATCGTATAGTGTATGTATATTATGGAAAAACTCTAACAGGTTTGTCAGACAGGATTTATGTCGCCTAAATCCATGTTGAGAATAAAAAATTAGATTGTTAGATTCAAGGTGATACACAATACGTTTCGTAATGATGGATTCTAACAGTTTGCCGACAACTGATGTTAAACTGATCCGGCGGTAATTACAAGGATTTTCCCAATCACCCTTTTTAAAGATTGGTATTACATTTGCTAACTTCCAGTCGGTTGGAACTTTCCCTAACTCGATTGATTGTTTGAATATGGTTACTAGGTCGTCAACAACATTGTGGCTAACCTCTTTTAATACCTTGGAAGAATTAAGTCGGGACCAGGTGATTTATATTTATCCATCTTATCAATTAATTGCTGTACCTCATTTCTCGTAAAACTTATGGTCTCTACGGGATGGTCACCGTTATACGTAATCCGATGACTTGGCACTTCAGTTGTGTCTTCCTCCGTGAAGACTGTAACGAAGAACACATTTAACGTATTAGCTATATCTTTTATCACCGAATTTTAGTACGCCATTTCTCTGTTTTAGGGGACTTACAGAATTTTTAATTGGCTTTCTGCTATTAACATAGGCAAAAAATTCTTTAGGGTTAACTTTACAGGCAACTCTAGCCTCTTCATCACGTTTGGCTGATCTAATTAAGGACTTAACCCTCCTACGTTGGTTTATATAGTTTTCTCTGAATTAGTCTGGTTGAAATGTGATTTAAATAGTTTGTAGGCTCTATTCTTCCCGTAATAGCACTGCTAATTTCGTTGTTAAATAATTTCGGCGACTTTGTTGAAAGGAAACTATTTTAGTGGGTATAAAAGTGTTCTGTAATATTCTAAATTGATTCCTATATGAGCTCCAGGTGACATTGACATCCTCACTTATTAGAACTTCAAGTGTGTCTAAACTACTTCGGAAGCTCTCAAAATTTGCTCTCGAGAGAAATCCAGTCCTTCACGAGTCTTTTCGCGTGTATTAACTGGAACCCTGAGGTTAAACCTAATGAAATTATGATCGCTGTTACTAAAATTTTCACCAATAGTCAGGTTAGAGACTAGGTCATCTTCGTTCGTGAATATGAGGTCTAGTTTATTACCCCTTGTAGGACCGTCAACCCATTGACTTAATAAGTTATCATTGGCAAATTCCAACAGTCTTGAGCCCTCAGCATCAGCTGTTTTGTTTTCCCAATTTATATTACCACAATTAAAATCACAAAAATCACACATCTTATTATTCACTATTCTGCTTCATTGGTTATACAAGTTTATATCCTTATCAACGGAGTAGTGAGGTGGCCTATATACTTTATTATTTAGATTTAGATCAAGTCTCAACATTTCATGAGCAGATACGATATTACTGTTTAGGGGTGCAGGAAGTCACGAGCATACAAAAGTACATCGCCGCCTTCCCTTCCGTTCCTATCTTTGTGAAACATTTTGTAACCTACCATTTCAAATTCTCCTACAAAATCCATCGATTCAGAATGAATCCAGGATTACGTTATTCCTATGATATCAAAGTTCTCAGTTTTGACTAGCGCTATAAATTCCATTAGTTTGTTTCTAATTGACCTAGCATTGAAGAGCACAGTTTGAGAGATTTTAAGTTGTTATTTCTCTAACTGGCCTGAGTCGTTTCCCGAAGAAGTTGAATCAACTACCGGGGGAGTAGGATGAACTGCTGTGGGAGGAGGGCTAAGAGAGAGAGAGAGAGAGAGAGAGAGAGAGAGTTACAAGGAGTTACAAGGAAAATAAGTACCTCAAAAGGCCTTGCGGCCCATACCGAGGAGGTACCAATGGCAACGGGTGCCAGGGAAAATTTGTGAAAGTTTATTTTTCTTTCAACTATCCTAGCAGTAGTAGAAAACTGGATAGAAAAGTAGAAGGCTCTCTCCCCACCCTCCGCTCCCTCCCTGCCAGAGGCAGGTACGGAAAAAGGTTGAAGAAAATACCTTGACCCTGGAAAAGTAGCCAAGGAAATTTTACAGGAAAGGAGAATATATAAATAGCTCTATATTTAGCTTGCTCACAGAGACCGAGCAAGCGAACTCCTGCAGAGTTTTCTGACGTTTTAATCTTAAACTATGAGTGTGTCAGTACTTTGTCTAACCTATTTTAAACAGATTTACACTTTGACTGGAAACAACCTCTGAGGGAAGTTGGTTCCAGATATTAACTATTTTATAGGAAAAGAAATTTCCGCAGACTGAGGTCCTAAATGTCTTTACACACTCAAATAGTGTGCAAGATTTCGTCTAACCTTTTCTTGAACTGATCCACAGAGGAACTGTTCACAACTTCCGAAGGTAACCTGTTCCATGTGTCACAGATCTTATACGTAAAGTAATTCCCACACACACTAGTCCTAAACCGTTTCAAATCCAACTTCCAACCATTGTTGCGAGTTGGGTTATCATTTAAACTAAACATACTTCTAAAATCGACATCGTTGAACCCTCGTAAGAGCTTGAAAACCTCGATCAGTTGACCGCGCAGCCTCCGAGTTTCAAGCGAAAACAAGTTCAGGGCGCGTAACCGTCGATTGTAGCCCATATGCCTAACGGAAGGGATTAACTTTGTGGCCCTCGCCTGCACTCGCTCCAGCCTCTCAATATCTTTCCTGAGGGTGGGCGACCAGAACTGCACAGCATACTCCAGGTACGGCCGAACAAGGGAATTGTAGAGAGAGAGCACAATCTCCTTGTTCCGAAACTGAAATTGCCTCCTGATATAACCCAATAGTTTCTGGGCTTTCTTTTCCACCTCTACGCACTGTTTCGTAAACTTAAGGTCGCTGCTAATTACCACACCCAAGTCCTTTTCTAAATCAGTCACCTCGATATGACTCCCCAACATCGAGTAGTACGACTTGGGATTGGCGTAGCCAATGTGCATAACTTTGCATTTACCCAAGTTAAACGGCATTTGCCATTTTTCGGACCACTCTCCTATCCTACCTAGGTCCGCACGCAGTTGCTCAATCGCTTCGGGCGTCCCAACATTGGCCCCAAGCTTGGTGTCATCAGCGAATTTGGCGATCCGACTGACGATGCCACCGTCGATATCATTTATGTAAATGATAAACAACAGTGGCCCCAAAACGGAACCCTGAGGAACCCCACTAGTGACCGAGGCCCAACCTGAACTAGCACCTTTAATTACCACCCTCTGCCGCCTATTCCTCAGCCAGTTTTCAATCCACCTACCTATTTCCCCACCGATACCCAGCGCGCGCACTTTCGCCATTAGCTGGCGGTGAGGTACCTTATCAAAGGCTTTCTGAAAGTCGAGATAAAGTATATCAATCGCCCTACTCTTATCGTACTCACTCAACATGACGTGGAAAAACTCGAGCAAGTTGGTGAGACACGACCTATGTCGTCTAAACCCTAAACCCATGTTGGGAGTCCCCAAGCAGCTTGTAGGAATCCAAATGGTCAACGATCCTCTCCGCTATTATCCCCTCTAATAATTTACCTACAACTGAAGTGAGACTAATGGGACGGTAGTTCCCTGGACTTTCGTGATCCCCTTTCTTAAAGATAGGGGTCACGTTGGCTTCCCTCCAGGCACCTGGCCCGTCTCCAACGATTTGTTGAAGACTGTAGCCAGGTGGGGAGCCACCTGGTCGCGCACCTCCCGCAACACTCTGGGTAAAAACTGGTCTGGCCCAGGAGCCTAGCTGACCGCGCAACCTCCTCGTCTCTAAGGTAAACAGATTTAGGCGCTCCAATCTCTGTTGGTAGTTTTGCATTCTCATTGAAGGGATCAATTTTGTAGCCCTTGCTTTTACCCTTTCTAACCTTTCTATATCCTTCCTGAGGGATGGAGACCAAAAGTGTGCACAGTATTCCAGTTGAGGTCCGACTAGTGAATTATAAAGGGACATTATAGTCTCCTTGTTCCGAAACTGGAACTGTCTTTTAATATAACCTAATATTTTTTAGGCCCTCTTTCGATTTCTGCACAGTGCTTCGACGGTTTCAGATCATTGCTGATATAGACTTCTAAGTCTTTCTCTAGATCGGCCTCAGTCAAGTTCCTTCCCAAGAGAGAGTAATCGGTCTTCGGGTTTTTATAACCTATGTTCATTACTTTACATTTGTCCAAGTTGAATGGCATCTGCCAAGTAGCAGACCATTCGCCCAACCTGTCAAGATCATTCTGAAGCGTTCTTACGCCCTCCTCAATACCTACATTACTTCCTAATTTCGTATCGTCTGCAAATTTGGAGATTGTACTTAGAAGCCCTACGTCTATATCATTAATATAGATTATAAAAAGTAAAGGACCCAGAACGGAACCCTGTGGGACACCACTGGTGACGGGCGCTCACTCCGAAGCCACTCCATTTATTACCACTTTTTGTTTTCTATCTTGTAACCAATCCTCAATCCAATTGGAAACGAGACCGGTGATTCCTAGTCCTTTGACTTTAGCCATCAATCTCGCGTGAGGGACTTTGTCAAAGGCTTTTTGAAAGTCGAGATACACTATATCTATTGCCCTACTTGCATCGTATAGTGTATGTATATTATGGAAAAACTCTAACAGGTTTGTCAGACAGGATTTATGTCGCCTAAATCCATGTTGAGAATAAAAAATTAGATTGTTAGATTCAAGGTGATACACAATACGTTTCGTAATGATGGATTCTAACAGTTTGCCGACAACTGATGTTAAACTGATCCGGCGGTAATTACAAGGATTTTCCCAATCACCCTTTTTAAAGATTGGTATTACATTTGCTAACTTCCAGTCGGTTGGAACTTTCCCTAACTCGATTGATTGTTTGAATATGGTTACTAGGTCGTCAACAACATTGTGGCTAACCTCTTTTAATACCCTTGGAAGAATTAAGTCGGGACCAGGTGATTTATATTTATCCATCTTATCAATTAATTGCTGTACCTCATTTCTCGTAAAACTTATGGTCTCTACGGGATGGTCACCGTTATACGTAATCCGATGACTTGGCACTTCAGTTGTGTCTTCCTCCGTGAAGACTGTAACGAAGAACACATTTAACGTATTAGCTATATCTTTTATCACCGAATTTTAGTACGCCATTTCTCTGTTTTAGGGGACTTACAGAATTTTTAATTGGCTTTCTGCTATTAACATAGGCAAAAAATTCTTTAGGGTTAACTTTACAGGCAACTCTAGCCTCTTCATCACGTTTGGCTGATCTAATTAAGGACTTAACCCTCCTACGTTGGTTTATATAGTTTTCTGAATTAGTCTGGTTGAAATGTGATTTAAATAGTTTGTAGGCTCTATTTCTTCCCGTAATAGCACTGCTAATTTCGTTGTTAAATAATTTCGGCGACTTTGTTGACAAGGAAACTATTTTAGTGGGTATAAAAGTGTTCTGTAATATTCTAAATTGATTCCTATATGAGCTCCAGGTGACATTGACATCCTCACTTATTAGAACTTCAAGTGTGTCTAAACTACTTCGGAAGCTCTCAAAATTTGCTCTCGAGAAATCCAGTCCTTCACGAGTCTTTTCGCGTGTATTAACTGGAACCCTGAGGTTAAACCTAATGAAATTATGATCGCTGTTACTAAAATTTTCACCAATAGTCAGGTTAGAGACTAGGTCATCTTCGTTCGTGAATATGAGGTCTAGTTTATTATTACCCCTTGTAGGACCGTCAACCCATTGACTTAATAAGTTATCATTGGCAAATTCCAACAGTCTTGAGCCCTCAGCATCAGCTGTTTTGTTTTCCCAATTTATATTACCACAATTAAAATCACCAAAAATCACACATCTTATTATTCACTATTCTGCTTCATTGGTTATACAAGTTTATATCCTTATCAACGGAGTAGTGAGGTGGCCTATATACTTTATTATTTAGATTTAGATCAAGTCCCAACATTTCATGAGCAGATACGATATTACTGTTTAGGGGTGCAGGAAGTCACGAGCATACAAAAGTACATCGCCGCCTTCCCTTCCGTTCCTATCTTTGTGAAACATTTTGTAACCTACCATTTCAAATTCTCCTACAAAATCCATCGATTCAGAATGAATCCAGGATTACGTTATTCCTATGATATCAAAGTTCTCAGTTTTGACTAGCGCTATAAATTCCATTAGTTTGTTTCTAATTGACCTAGCATTGAAGAGCACAGTTTTGAGAGATTTTAAGTTGTTATTTCTCCTAACTGGCCTGAGTCGTTTCCCGAAGAAGTTGAATCAACTACCGGGGGAGTAGGATGAACTGCTGTGGGAGGAGGGCTAAGAGAGAGAGAGAGAGAGAGAGAGAGAGAGTTACAAGGAGTTACAAGGAAAATAAGTACCTCAAAAGGCCTTGCGGCCCATACCGAGGAGGTACCAATGGCAACGGGTGCCAGGGAAAATTTTGTGAAAGTTTATTTTTCTTTCAACTATCCTAGCAGTAGTAGAAAACTGGATAGAAAAGTAGAAGGCTCTCTCCCCACCCTCCGCTCCCTCCCTGCCAGAGACAGGTACGGAAAAAGGTTGAAGAAAATACCTTGACCCTGGAAAAGTAGCCAAGGAAATTTTACAGGAAAGGAGAATATATAAATAGCTCTATATTTAGCTTGCTCACAGAGACCGAGCAAGCGAACTCCTGCAGAGTTTTCTGACGTTTTAATCTTAAACTATGAGTGTGTTCAGTACTTTGTCTAACCTATTTTTAAACAGATTTACACTTTGACTGGAAACAACCTCTGAGGGAAGTTGGTTCCAGATATTAACTATTTTATAGGAAAAGAAATTTCCGCAGACTGAGGTCCTAAATGTCTTTACACACTCAAATAGTGTGCAAGATTTCGTCTAACCTTTTCTTGAACTGATCCACAGAGGAACTGTTCACAACTTCCGAAGGTAACCTGTTCCATGTGTCACAGATCTTATACGTAAAGTAATTCCCACACACACTAGTCCTAAACCGTTTCAAATCCAACTTCCAACCATTGTTGCGAGTTGGGTTATCATTTAAACTAAACATACTTCTAAAATCGACATCGTTGAACCCTCGTAAGAGCTTGAAAACCTCGATCAGTTGACCGCGCAGCCTCCGAGTTTCAAGCGAAAACAAGTTCAGGGCGCGTAACCGTCGATTGTAGCCCATATGCCTAACGGAAGGGATTAACTTTGTGGCCCTCGCCTGCACTCGCTCCAGCCTCTCAATATCTTTCCTGAGGGTGGGCGACCAGAACTGCACAGCATACTCCAGATACGGCCGAACAAGGGAATTGTAGAGAGAGAGAGAGAGAGAGAGAGAGAGAGAGAGAGAGAGAGAGAGAGAGAGAGAGAGAGAGAGAGAGAGAGAGAGAGAGAGAGCATTTTAACAGTTAAAGCGTAGCAGTGATTATCGTTTGATTACAAACACTCGGCGTTGTATTCCATTCCACTCGAAAACGTCGCCATGGAAGTTAATTAAAAGCATGAACTGTCTCCATCCATGCTCGGAGATTGTTAATTACACCTTTACACACATTCCATCAACTTGAAAGGTTAGTCACTCTTTTGTGTTTTCAGAATATATATATATATATATATATATATATATATATATATATATATATATATATATATGCTGCAAACCCACAAGGAAAAAGAAAAACGATTCCAAGGCCTTTCGTGTATTCAAAGCTACACCTCGTCAGGGAATACACGAAAGGTTTTGGAATCGTTTTCTTTTTCCTTGGGGTTTGCAGCATTTATTCATTTCACGTGTTTTATTGTGAAATTCATCCCATATACTGTATATATATATATATATATATATAATATATATATATTTCAAACTTTCAAATGTTCCGTGCGATGATTCCTCATTTCACGAAGGTCAAGCTTGTCGCCCATCCTCTCGAGTGAGTTGGCCTGGTGAAGTAGTGAGTTGGTTTCTTGTACTCTCCACCTCACATAGCCAGGTACGCCCGGCTCATCGGAGATTGCTCTGAGCCAAGAGTCTAATCTTCTTTTGAAGATGTTCACCGCAACACCACTGGTTTTCCTTAGTTCTTTGGGCAGCTGATCAAACAGTCTTGGTCCTCTCACAACAAAACTATTTTCTTTCAGGGTTAAGGATGTTCCCTGTCTAGCCTTTAATTTGGGAACACGACACAATCTTCCTTTTCTATTTTCCACTGTTGTTTGGAAAGTTATATGGTTCAGAGTAAGATTAGGGGCTAGTTTCTCCATTATTTCCCAAGTGTGAATAATGGTGTATCTCTCTCTTCTCCTTTCCAGTGAATATAGGTTTAGTTCGCGTAACCTTTCCCAGTAATTTAGTTCTTTGCAACCATTGATCTTGGCTGTAAAGCTTCTCTGAATCCTTTCTAGCTGTCTAATGTCTTCTTTTTTTTATATGGGGATGTTAAGACCGAGCAGTATTCCGATTTGGGTATGATCAGTGTTTTCAGTAGAGGAATCATTATATTCCTATCCCTTCGTTTAAAGGTTCTCAGTATCTGTCCCGTTATTCTCTTTGCTCTGTTTACTGCTACCTTATTTTGTGTTTCAAATTTCGCATCATCAGTCATTACAACCCCTAAATCTTTTACTTTAGAATTTCTCTGAATTTCGCCTAGGTGGTGCAGTGGTTAGCGTCGCTGACTACGAATCCATCGGCCCCGGGATCGAGACCCGGTGACGGCAGCCGGCGCGCAGCAAAACCCAGCTGTTCATCCTTCCACATATTAAAGAAAGTGGTTGGTAGATAAATGGGTGCCCTGGGTGGTCTAGTGGTTAAGACGCTGGGCTGCTGTTGGGGCGTGGTTCGGATTCCACGTTAAACTGTAAGTCTAAGGTAGAATGAAAAACTTAACCTTCATCAGAATGAACAATTCGGGTGGAAGCTAACCAAAGGTGTGTGTGTGTATATATATATATATATATATATATATAATATATATATATATATATATATTATATAGGGTGATTCAAATATGGGGGTAAAAAATTTTTTTTTATATTTTAATGTGTTCAACCCTTTAAATGGTTCATTTCAACATAAAAATAACTATCCTAAAATATTTTAGCAAATTTTTAATTTTAAGGGTTGCTACCAGCAATTAAAAATTGACAGAACGACTCAAATTGTCAAATTTTTCCACACCACCCAGGAGGTACAGTACAAGCCGCATTGCTTTTTTTTAATGTGGAAAGCTCCCCCGTAGGTCCTACCATAACCACAAGCATGCATAATTAAACTAGCATGATATTTGAGACATTAGCTGTCCTTACTTCATCAATGTTTCTATTTTTCTATCAGGGTAAACAGCCCTGTAGTTTTTCACTACTTGTAGCAAGAATTGTTTTTGATCTTCGTCATGTGTTAGTATTTTATTATATTCATTCATTAATTTTACTCCTCTTTCCGCTATATCATTCACGACTTTCCACTGTTTGATAGATTTCTTAGCGGAGTTAATCTCTTCATCATTATGCCATTCTTTAGCATCTTTGAGTAAAAATTTTGAACTAAATTCTGTTATTGTAAAGAATCTTTGAGCATTTGATGTGACAAAATCTTCTAATTTCTTCGTTAGAATAAGTGCAGGATCTAGAAAAGCCCGCTTTGCAGGAAGAGTTTCTTTTGTATTTTGCAAGGCCTTTACCATTTTGTTTTTTGTTTCAGTAGGCACTTCATCATAAAAGGCCAACGCTACCAGTTCTTCTGATAGGTACCAGAGGTGACCTAACAGTTTTTTAATAGCAACAAATGCAATTGTGTCATTTATTTGTTTGTAGACTACAAGATTCTGTAATAATTCCAGATCAAGATGAGGAGCGCAAGATGACACAGGAGCTGTAAACCATGCCTTTACATATAACCAGGGGGTGCAGTGCTGCCGGAGCGTGCCGGAGCGCCGCTCCGGCACCTCTGCAAGAGGAAGTTTGGAGGAATTACCATAACAAGCAACAAAAAATTGTCTCCATTAATTATCAACAGTTTCTTACTAGTCTTGTGAACAATTTGCAGCACCGTATGTTCACGACAACATCCATGAAAGGTTCTCAAACTTCTGAACCTCAAAGTATGTATAAATCACTGCTAAATGAAATGTATGTCCTTGAAAAAGACTACTGGCCTGATGAAATACCACCTAATTACGGAGAAGCTGAAATCTCATCTCTCTGTAAGAGGTTTAAGCTTTCTTCTTACTTTGTACTAAATGCCTTTAGAGACTATGTGGAAGATCATGGGCGCCGCATCCCCCAAGATTTACACCCATTACTGAGCTGTTCACAAGTTATTCCTATTAGTACTGCTGAGTGTGAGAGGGGATTCAGTCACATGAACTTGATAATAACAACAACACGCTCAAGAATTCTCATAAATCATGTATCAGCGCTTATGTTTGTTAAACTACATGGACCTCCTCTAGTTCAGTGGAATCCTGAGCCATATGCCATATCATGGCTGCGGTACCACAGATCGGCAGATGACACCAGGACAAGAGTTGCTTCAGACCCCCGAAAACATATCACGCCTGACCCTTTGTGGAAATTATTGTGAAACTTCCCACTGGTGGTATTTGGTAAGCACTAAGTAGTTTTAACTTCTTAAATTGATAAAATACATGATTGCTCTTTTTTCTTTATTTGCTTGATAATTATATTTATTTTATGATAATTAGTGAGTGCAAACACGAAATACTTAGTCATCGTGTGGCATATATAGAAACAGGATAGGAAATGGCAGGCTTTTGTCAGGCCCACCAGAGCTCCGGCACCTATAAAATTGGCACTGCACCCCTGCATATAACCGAGTAGCAAATAGACAAATGTCTTTTAGTCCTTTTTTGTCTTTTACTGAAATTTTGAACTGAGATTTGAACAAAAAAATTTAATGAATATGTAATTTTGGCCATCCACCTAGCCCGATGAAGTCCCGCTGGATGTTTAAATTTGATTCCACCTTTTGGTTCACCTCCCAAAAAAATAATTGCTAACTGCAATAGTTCTAGGTAATCGTCTCTTGGTTGGAATGTGTCTAGTTGATTTGCTGCAAATATAATTGTCATCTTTGATGTCATGAATATTTTCATAGATATCTGGATCTGATAATACTGTTTCGTAGTCCTCCTTATTAATGCTTGACCATTTTTCTCTGAACTTCTTAAAAAGGACTATATCTGGGCCAGAAGATGGTGATAAAGACTGAAACAACAGCTTCCAGCATAATTTCAAATATGTGGTGTCGACATGCCAGCCACAATAAATCGTTGTCGAATTTTTGTTCTAGAAGAATAGCTGCAGCATTTCTAGGACCAGTATTGGCTGCCGTTGTATCGAAACACATGCATTTTATTTGTTCGCAGATGCCCCATTCAAGCGATGTCTGATTGTTGGCATTAAAACTAGAGACGCATTTCTGTCACTCAATTTTGCAACATCAAGACTTCCTAATAATTTATCATCAAACAATTTTCTACGTTTGCCTACCTTACTTTTCCATGTTGAAGGATGTGCAGCACAGAAACCAGATTCATCACTTTTACTCTCCTCTGATTCTGATTCTGATGATGTACTGGTGAGTATGACAGCCTCTTCATTCTTCTTTCTTTTGATCTCTTCTTCTGCTTTCCTCTTTTCATAATGTTGCTTTTCTGCTGCTCTTTGCTCTTTTTTAGCAACAGCCTTATCAATGGTACCCACTTTTCCATGACGTCCTTTCTCACGTTGCATTTTCAAGAATTTATCATCATCTATTTTTATAAGCTGCATAGCATTCTCATGAGCAATGTCAAATAAGTTTTCCAGTTATCTTTCCATTTTTCTTCTTTATTATTTAAATTTTGTGATCTTTTCAATTTGTTTGCTTTGTTTTTCTTAAGCAGCTGCCATTCCTTCAGTATTCCTTGAATTTTATCTACTACATGTACTCTGTTTTGCTGGTATTCCTGTTTTTTCCAAACTGCTAGCACATCATCTGCAGTAGAGTAGCATGATTCTCTAATGCCTCGCTTTTTAATATTTCTGTAGTGCATGAAGAGGGCCATCATTTCCTTCTCTGATGGTAATACGGATGTTTTAGTACTGCAGAGGGCTGCCCAATTAGCCATACTTCAGTTTCTTTTCTTGTAGAACTTCTCCCAACTGAGCAACTAGGTGATGGTGAGTTAGGCCTAGCTTCCATAATCGATTAATTGGTATCAAAATTACGAGTTCCAAACAACAATTAAAAGCAAGCTAATATATAAACCATTAATTAAAACTTCTGAAATATAAACAATTAAACATAAAATCATAAGTTGTAAAAACAAACAAATTGAAAAAAAGGGAAACTTTGACGCCTGGTAGCACATAGTAAATTTTATTTAAAATTCACCAAATTTGGCATACACTACTTTTTTGTCATAGGGAACAAAAATACAGGTTCAAACACCCTGTATATATATATATATATATATATATATATATATATATATATATAATATTATTATAATATATATATATATATATATAATATTATTATATATATATATTTATAATATTATTATATATATATATATATATATAATATTATTATATATATATATATATATACATACAGGGTGTTTGAAAACGTTCTTACAAATTGTAATGGGGGATAGGCAACACCAAGACAAACCCTTTCGTCTATAAGTGTATGTCCGCTGACGTCACCATTCGGCGTGAGAGGGCGCCGCTGCAATTGGCTAAAAGGTGAAGTGGGCTAGACTCGCGCTTGCCGCGGGCATTCTTAAATCGGACGTAGTACGCGTAACATGTTTATTTAAAGAACAATAACCACCCAATAACCACCCAATTTCACAGTCTAATTTCGCCGTATTTGCTGCCGGAAGCTCTGACCTTAAGCTCAAAATTATGGAATCTTTGTTTATTTATAAACTAAAACCAGACCTAAATTCTGATGAATCATCGGTAGATCTGCTATGTTTTGGTTGAGGTACTAGTTTATTTTATTCATTTACCTTTCAGTTTTAATGCTTTTATATTTTTCCTAGCTCCGTTTTATAATTGTAACTTTTTAACTTCACATTTATTTACCTTTAGTTTTAATGTTTTACATTTTCTTAGCTACTTTTTATAATTTTTAACTTTATTTTAAATTGTTATTAAGCAATTTGCATTTTGTATGTGATTGGCATTTTATTGTTTTAGCCCTGAAGATGGAATTAGTGCATTCCGAAACGTTGATACTATTAAACCTTGAAGGTTGTTTATTTTTTCTCTGGTGTTCCTGTTTATTATATATATATATATATATATATATATATACATATAATAAACAGGAACACCAGAGAAAAAATAAACAACCTTCAAGGTTTAATAGTATCAACGTTTCGGAATGCACTAATTCCATCTTCAGGGCTAAAACAATAAAATGCCAAATCACATACAAAATGCAAATTGCTTAATAACAATTTAAAATAAAGTTAAAAATTATAAAAAGTAGCTAAGAAAATGTAAAACATTAAAACTAAAGGTAAATAAATGTGAAGTTAAAAAGTTACAATTATAAAACGGAGCTAGGAAAAATATAAAAGCATTAAAACTGAAAGGTAAATGAATAAAATAAACTAGTACCTCAACCAAAACATAGCAGATCTACCGATGATTCATCAGAATTTAGGTCTGGTTTTAGTTTATAAATAAACAAAGATTCCATAATTTTGAGCTTAAGGTCAGAGCTTCCGGCAGCAAATACGGCGAAATTAGACTGTGAAATTGGGTGGTTATTGTTGTGCGAGTGATTACGTATGAGAGAATTAGGTGGTTTGCCAAGAGGTAAATTTGTACGGACCGATTTACCGAGATGTTCGAAATACGAGATTTTAAATGTCTTTTAGTTTTACCTATATATGACCCCATACAGTGGTCACACTTGTATTGGTAAACTATGGATGACTTAAGAAGTGTAGGAATAACATCCTTGTATTTAAATAAATGGTAAATCGATTTAGACGGGGTGAATATAATTTTTATACATAGTTGTGGGTAGAATTCCTTGAGCAATTTTAAAAGTTTGTTTCTAATGTTAAACTTGAGGTTCCCATATAAGGCAAAGTGAAATACAGGATATCTTTGGGGACTGTAATTAAGTTTTCTAGTTGTGGGGTTTATTAGTCTATTTGAGGTTCTGCCTATTGTAGTCTCCACCAGTCAAGAAGGGATATTATTCTTGATAAGGAGTTTTCGGATGAAATCTATGATAGTTCATCGTGTAGTTTAAAGTAATCTGAACAGATATTGAAAGCTCTGTTAGTCAGAGTCGAAATTAAATTTCGTTTGAAACCTAAAGGGATAAAGGAAGAAAAGTTCGTAGTAAGATTGGTGAATGTCGGCTTTCGGTAAACGGAAGTTTCAAAAGAGGAATTAGTTTTTATTATCTTAATGTCCAAAAAGGACAGTTATTAGATTCAGCTTCTGAAGTAAATTCAATATTAGGGTGCTTAGAATTGAGGTAATTACGAAACAAAGGGATATGGTCTGGTGATTTGAACAGGAGAAAAGTGTCATCAATATATCTTCTATAAAAAACCGGTTTGAAGTTGGAAGGACACTCATTCAGCCATTTGACTTCGTGATGACAAAGAAACGCGTTAGCTAAGGTGGGACCAAGAGGCAGACCCATTTGAACACCTTCAGTCTGTTTAAAATATTCACCGTCGAATATAAATATAAGGTCTTCCACGGAAAATTTTAGTAGTTCTTTCATTTGACCTCTATTAAAACCCTGCACAGCATCAGTATTATTAAAAAGATTGTCAATACATATATCAATAGTTTCTGCAACAGGCACATTGGTAAATAAAGATTTTACATCGAAGCTAGCCATTGTGTAAGAATTATTATTTAATGAGGTAATTTCTCTAACGAAAGAAAAGAATCCCGTGCTGTATACAAATTATAAGTTATAGGTGATAGTATGGGAACCAAGAATTTTGAAAGGTTATAACTAAAAGTTCCTAGTGCCGATAAAATTGGCCTAAGTGGACAATTAGGTTTGTGTATTTTAGGGAGTCCATACATAATACCTGGGCTGGATCCAGAAACAAATAATTTAGAAAAAAACTGTGTCTGAGATTATATTATTAGATTTAAATTTTCTAAGATACCTATTGATTTTATCTTCCTGTTTTAAAATTAAAGCAAAAATGTCACCAGTTACTTTAGCAAATCTAGTTGTATCATTTAAAATATCTAACATTTTATCGACATAAACATTCCTGTCCAAAAGAACAACGCCATTACCTTTGTCTGTTCTTGTAAAGTTGTAACCCCCAATGACTTGTCCGAAGACAGATTTCTTAGACTTTGAAACTCTTCCGCCTCCATATTAGATCTATTGCCATAAGGGTTAAAAGCATAAAATGAAGTAAAAGCTAAATTAAGTAAATTATTAGATAAAAAGTTAAAACCTTTACTATGTGGGTCAAAGAATGAATGTTTAAAAAGGTCCTTAAAAAATAACTCAAAGTTGAGGAAATGATCGTAAAAATTAAGTTTCTTTGGAGTAAGGGAGAATTTCAGGCCTTTACAAAGGGCAGATTTTTTAATATCACTGAGAACTTTAGAAGAATAATTAAAGATGAGATCATTAGCTGCTAGATTATTAATCGTATTATATCCTAATTTTTGGAGTTTCCTGTTCTGAACAAAATTCACCCTTGCAATACATTTCAAATTGCCCGTCTGAATGACGTTCAAAAGATGTGTTGAATCTATACCAGACACCAGAGACTTAAAATCACAAGTAGACTGATTAAAATCCCTATTACATTCATTACTGAGCCTTTTCTTAAATTTAATTTTTGCATCTAGTAATTGTTTTTGACAGTTCCTATAGGTTTCACTTTTTTGTAAATGAAAGTTACTAAGTTTGAACCTCAAAAAGCCAGGAATCAAACCCTGGTTTCTGCAGCAAGTAAGGAACCGCAAATCACACAAGTTTTCTAGTCTTGTAGTCAAGTTTTTCAAGTCTTCTATACATGTGCAATGCTGGTCTTCCATAGCGTTTGGTGATTATATCGCCTATTAATTGATGGCGTGGAAAACGCAGTGTAATAATAAACAGGAACATCAGAGAAAAAATAAACATCCTTCAAGGTTTAATAGTACCAACGTTTCGGAATGCACTAATTCCATCTTCAGGGCTAAAACAATAAAATGCCAAATCACATACAAAATACAAATTGCTTAATAACAACTTGGCCTTCCGGGCAGGTAGCCCTCCAGGCGGGTAGCACTGTGATCCAGCTACAAAATTTTAAAAAACGCCATTACCCCATTACCCCCACCCTCTCCCCCATTACCCCCCACTCCCACTCCCCATTACCCACCACACAAAAGTAAAAAACGCCATTACCCCCATTACCCCCACCCCACCCCCAATTACCACACCCCTCCCCCACTACCCCCGGGCGGGTAGCACTGTGACATATACTGCTACCCGGCCTCCGGGCGGGCGGGTAGCAGTATATGTCACACAATGTAAAGCTCAAGATTTTCACGGCTGCGTTCTTTTCTGTAGTTTTATCGGTGCTGGGGCCTTCGGACCCAGTAATTGTGACCTAGGACCGGGAAACTTGACAGAACACATCGGCAGCTCATGGGCTATCAGTTGGTGGTGATTACAGAATTTTCCGTTGTGCCGTTTAGTCTGTGCACGGTTCCGAAGAAAGCGGACAGCCAGACACACAGACACATTTTAGCTCAATAGTATATAGGATTAGCGCTGTTTTAATGTTAAAAAATACAAAGTTGACGCGGTATTGGTACAGGAATACCTCGAAATTCGTCGTTAATTCGTTCCGGAATAACACGACGAAATACGAAACGACGAAATTCGAAGTAGATTATAACATTGAGAAAGCATTTTACTGTATTATGTTATCAAACAGATTAATTAATCAAATTCTACTCGTTTTTTCGGCAAAATATGAAATATATTGCGTTGGTAAACAGTTGAATTTCGTCAATTTCGATCGGTTTTTTTTTTCACATTTTTTTAAAAAAACGACGAATCTGCGAATATGGACGACGGATTGCGAAACTATAGGTAGTAAAAGATTGACGACGAATTTTGAGGTATTCCTGTATATGTAAAACCAGGGTTGGCAAAAACCCAACCCACCTGGTTTTTTTTTGGGTAGGGTTTAATCGTTTTTTTTCTGGTTTTATCGGGATTTTTCGTTTTTTCAATACCCCAGATAGTCTAAGAATAGAACTAAATAACTGAGAGCTTATTAAAAATAACTATTTACCACAAGTTGTATTTTCATTGGGCAGTTGGGTATATGTTTTGCTTGAAAATAAAATGCTCAAATAACACCAGTACACATTTGAAAACTTGTCGATCGATTTTTACAAACTAGTTGGTGATTCTATATAATTTGAGTGCGCTGATCTCAAAAATATAGTTAATTTTTCCCTATCACGTATGGTTTTCTTACTACAGGGTGTGTCATAAATCCCCTATTTATCCCCAAATGTGAACCAACTTATCGAGACCAACATTGGATTGCACATGCTAAACCACAAATTGTGTTGTTATAGACTACAGTAACGCTTACATAATAATGTAGGGTAAATATATATAACAACCAGTCCCGTTCCCAGCAAAATACTCTCTCCCCTCCCATCAATGGGTGGTTAACATTTGGGGACAGATGAGGTATTACAACACCCCTTGTAGCACGAAATCTTTAGGTGATAGAGTAAAACCTAATTAAAGCAGAATTAAATAGCTCCTAGCTCTTGGACAAGCATATTGCTTGTTTATGAAAGAATAAAAAAATAACTGAAAGAAACAAAATATATTTACCTTCTTTACTTGCAAAAGTCTTTCTCCCGATTTCTGTACCAAGCAAAGTATGTGTCGGATGCCAATAAATTGTTCTCCTGCAATCTAGACCCCAAAAGTTCTGCAGAGTCCTTAGGCAGATTCAAATCCTTGACTAAGTCATTTAGTTCGGCTTGGGTTAATGGTTTAGGAGGATCTCGGTCAGATGGAAGACTTGGGTATTGAAGACTCTCTTTATTCTTTGCATTAAACCTTTAACATTGCAAGAACAGAAGTAGCAGTCGTCGGTATGGTTTCTAGACTCACGCCATACCATAGGGATCCCAAATGGCAAACTTTTCTTTTTACCTTTGCTCCAATTCCTTAGTGCCGCAACACACGTAAGACAAACCTTGTGTGGAGCCCAACTTTTGTCTTGATCTCCTAATTTAATTCCAAAATCAGCATGATAAGCTCTCTTAATGAAGGTCGTTACATTTGTCCTTTGTTTTACAACATCATACCGACCACAAATATAACAAAATATGTCTGGACTATGGGTACATCCTCTAGAAGCCATTATTGAAATTTTAAAGACGTAATGTTAGAATTATCTATCTGAAAAATATGAAAAAACGAAATTAATTAAAGATGAAAAAAAGGTAAAAAATTACAAAACGCCCCAAAATTGTTTTGCTAATAACTTCAAAACTGTGGGTGATAGAAAAAAACTGGTAGCATTTTTTAATTCAGCGCAGCGAACTGCTTCAGAATCACAACTCAAAATAAAGAAATCGATTTTCATGCAGACCGGTGTAATTAATGTTTGTAATATCTTAGTCAAGTTGTGTGAATGTGGAATCTTTTACTGACTCATATTTCATATTTCATATTTCAGTATTTCAGTAATGAGTACTGTGCAAGAATTAATCTATTACATTATTGTATTAGTGACTCATTGATTTATTTTGAAAAAAAAACTTGAAAAAAACCCAGTTGCGTGGGTTTTGTGGTTTTTTTAGGTGTTTTTTTTTTCTGAAAAAAGATGAAAAAAGCCGGAGACAACTGGATCGGGTCCAATCGGGCCAACCCTGATTAGTTATGAGTGTTACTAGTCGAAAGTACTGTGTAAAAAAAGGAGAAAAAGACGTCCGATTAAGATATGACATCGAAAATGTAAACTTTAAAATGATAAAACGATGAAGTGATCTGTAAAACGCCTTAAGTGCAACAGCGAGAGAATTAACTATAGCTAAAAGGCATTTCTGGGAAAGAAAGTGCAATGACTTTTCTGCATTTTCCTCTTCTTTTCCTTCGTTCTTGGCTCCTTCTTTACCACCTGTCTTCCCTCTAACCTCAATTTACCTCCCCGGGTAGCGGAACAAAGTCGATCTGCGCAATGTCGATACTAAAAAGTTAAATTAAATTGGGTCAGGTTAAGTTAGGTTGCATTATACCCGGTTAGGTTAGTCATTTTCATTTAAAATCTGAAATCCATAACTTCCGTAAGGTCGAACGTCGACATTGTGAAATTCGACTTTGTTCACGATGCGCAACTTACCGCTGAACTTCTCAATTTGATGTCAATTTGGTGAATTCATAACCGGATCCAGAGAAGGGGGCCACGAGGCTTAGTTGAAGCATTGTGGACAAAAGCATTCAAACGTTTTAGTTAATTTCGTTTAACCAGGATGTATGGGGCCTTCAAATTTTAAGCCCCTTGCTTCAATTAAGCCCCCTGGCCCCACTTCTGGATCCGCCTATGAGTGAATTAACTACTTTCTTGAACGCTGATCATAAGTATCAGGAAATGATTGCCCCCCCCCCCTGTAGAGCAAAAACTAGAAGAGATAGATAAAAACCGGCGAGACCACTTGAAAGAGCGTTAAAATCTGAATAAAAACCATTATATTCTATTCCTGTGATTTTAATTCTTACCATTTTTTTCCCCACAGAAACCATGGCATCATCTATTTTGAACGATTCAGAGAAAAAGCGAGTTTTGACCGCATTCGAGCTGTCACATTTCGTGAAGCAAAGGAAGCTGGTGCAACTTTCATAACTCGACACTGGGTGGCTGAGAGATTAAAAAGATCAGAAGACTTTGTCAAAAGGAATTGGAATAAGAATCCTGAAGATTGTGAAACAGAATTTCGAGGAGGAAGACCGGAGAAATTATTCAAGAATCGAAAGACATTGTGCTTGCTGCATCACGGCGCCGAAAGAAGAGTTGCTCTGAGGTAGCGAAAGAGATACTTATCCGTCGTGGTAAGATAGTCAATCGGCAACTTGTGCATCAATTTCGAGTTCGCCAAGGCTTGAGTGCTTGCATGAAATAGCTAAGCCACGGAAGAGTGATCTTAATATTGAAGATCGGCTATGGTTTTGTGATTATCTTGAGGAATGGACGGAAGACGATTTCCTTCACTTGGTTGTCAGCGATGAATTCTTCGTTTATGTCTCCAGAAAACCAAATTTTCAGAATGATCGGGTTTGGGCAACAACAACTGATGAAGTCCCAGAAGTATCGAGAAATAGTAAAAAATCCAGCATGTGTGGGTGTTTTCATTATGTTCTCTATTCGGAAGCTCATCTGGGTTATCAAACCAAGAGGAACCAGTTGGGATGGGCCTTATTTTCGAAATGTAATTTTAGCCCAACATGTAATTCCGTTTTTGAAAGACCCGAGTGTGTTTTGGATGTTGAACAGGCAACCTTTCTTCACGACAAAGCCCCCTGTATGAAAGCACTTGCGACTCAACAACTGCTTAAGGACAATAACATTGATTTTTTCGGAAATAATGAATGGCCTGGCAATTCTCCCGATCTTAATGTCTGTGAACATGTCGGATCCATCATGAAGGATCGGGTGGAGTCCTTAAAATGCTGGAACAACCCATTCAGAATCGGTATTCAACAGAAATTATGACTGCAAAGATCAACGAAGTCCTTGAAGAAATGAGTCATGATACCGATCTCTTGAGACACTTCTGGGATCATACCCCCGTCGATTAATGGCCGTCAGAGCTGCAAATGGGGGCAACACCCGATATTAAAACAAGTGTTTTTTATTCAAAATTAAACGCTCTTTCGCGTGGTTTTGTCTGTTTTTTCTATTCCTTTCAGTTTCTTCTGTACAGGGGGGGGGGGCAATCATTTCCTGACACCCTTTTTTACATCACAAAAGGATATTATATATTATATTACGTATACACGTAATATAAAGTAATAAGAATATAGAATATGTCGCGTAATGGGCTTAAAAAGCACGTAAGAGAATAAGTAGAAAATTAATGAGTGTGTCAGCTAAGACAAAGTAATATAATTAGAAATCTAAAAGACAGTTCAAAAGAAAACGTCTAGTTTACTTACGGGGGAAATGGTGTTATTCAGTGAGCTACAGGCACTGGCTCCGTATTTCTTAAATACCGCTACTAAAATCATGATGGACAACTACTCGCGTGTAACACCAGACTAGACTAATTGGTTGATACATTATAACCTTCAACCATGAAGTGTTATTGAGGGAACGAGGTGGGGAGGTTACACCACCAGCTGGGAAAAATAAGACGCCTTGTTCCCCTTCCTCATTTTTCAGACTTGTGCCGTCCACGACTAGGTTACAGTATATATATATAGTATATATATATATATATATATATATATATATATATATATATATATTATATATATATATATATCACCTAATTTAGATTTAGATTAAGAAAAAGGGGGAATTAGACGACTATATTTAGAATAAATGTTACAATATTTTTAAATAAAACATCTCTGTATATTTATTTTACCACAATTTGACTCTAAGCTCGTGGCTTTACTGGGCTGGATTAATATAATTTAGAAGTGATTTCATATTGTTTTGTTGTTTTATAACCCTTTGAAGTCCAATTTAAGTACGAATTAGAAGACAATATTTTTACGGGAATCAAAGACGAATGAAAGCCTTTAAATGAGTTTCTATTGAAAAGAAATAATGGTTTTTAGAGTTTGGTAATAAATTTTCTATGACTGTAACTTAAATGATTTTAAATGGATCCTTCTTACGACATTTATTGTTTTTGCAGCCGTAAAATTGTGCGTATTTACCTATGAGAATAATATTTTGTTTAGCGCTTACGTTGTTGCTGTCGGATCAACGCTGCCTTTTTATCGCCAAACAAGCCGTAGGGAGAACGGATAAGCCACTCGGCGCTTTCCATAGCTTCCGGCCCAATAGTTAAGTTCCAGGACATTATGCAATTTATGCGCAAAACACTATTATGGGATCGTATGGACCCACACTGGACCGGAAAGGGTTAACTTTTTCACTCCGATTAAGTTGCATCACGTCATTGCAATGATTAACTATATATATTAGTGTCAAAATCTCGATTATGAAAATGATATTCTGCCAATAAACTTTTGATCTGATTAATGAAGAATGAAGATAATTGTTTTTTCCTGCCCTCAGTTAGTTCCTCCTGCTTTACCCCAACGAGGGGTCTATACGACCATTGCTGGATATTTTTATATATATATGATTTGCTCAGACGTATGTTTATGTAGAATATTCCAGTGTATAGCTTATTATTAAACTAGCCTTACCCTGTATAAGCATAAATATCAAATAAAATAAAAAATTCCTAAAATAAATATAATTTTTTACTTTAATTCGTATATAACGGACACCATACATTAAAATATTTAATTAGCTTCGTATGGTATATAAATAATTACTTTAATTCGTATATAACGGACACTATACATTAAAATATTTAAGTATCTTCGTATGGTATATAATAATTACTTTAATTCGTATATAACGGACACTACACATTAAAATATTTAAGTATCTTCGTATGGTATATAAATAATTACTTTAATTCGAATATAACGGACACTATACATTAAACTATTTAAGTATCTTTGTATAATATATAAATAATTGTCAGGTTTTAAATATAGAAAATATTCAGCAAGTTTAATGAATTAGGCGACATAAATCTTCTGACTCATAAATTTATGTATTCGGACGTCTTTTCGCACACTTTAAATTGTATAATTTATTCATGGTCTCAGATTCAACGGTGGATTTCATTTCGATCGATAGGCCCATAAATCTCATACTCTGGTGTACCTGTGTCAAGGGATCCGAGTTCAGGTCGCCGAAAATATAACCTGTAGCTGTCGCCTACTACTACTACTACTACTACTAAATAATAATAATAATAATAATAAGAAGAAGGAGAAGAACAACAGTAATAATCATATGTATTGTGATTCCAAAAATAAGTAGAAATCAATAGATTAACTAATGTTGATGTATCAAACTTGGCACGATTATTGTGGAAGGATGGAAGTTCTCTTTAACAGACACACAATTCGCAATGTCTTGGTTCAGGAATGAAAAGAAGTGTTAGAAATGTATAAGATGTTTGTCGGCTGAGAGGATAAACGTCGAACAAAGCGTAATAGACCTTTGTTATATAATTAATTTTCTTCCCTTTGCGAAATGATGACTGGAACGAATCCGAGCAGTTAATTTCTTATCACGGAGTCCAGCGTTTCTTTGTTCTGGTCTTTATAGAGACAATGATAAACCAAAATGAGTCCGCATCTCGACGAACAGTTTCCTATGGGCCAAAGCACTGATATGGAGAGTCGTTTCAGCAGGACAGCGAAAAACCTCATACGGAAATGTCGTTTTGGACTTTTGCATATTTGGCCTTAGAGTCTTGTCTAACAAGTACCCAACCCCCTGCTCCCGGAACCTTCTCGATTGTGGTTTCGCGAGGCCTCTTCTGTCACCTGACTTTATTAGTTCCTGTGATTTGATTATGGGAATATCTAAAGGACAGGATCTTCAAAGAAAGTCTCAGGACATCAATCGTAAGTTCTAAAAGCAGCGAGTGAACGTGATAAGAAATTACCTTTCCCAAATCCGTTACGTAATTTCGCGAAGGAAAGGACACTTTGAACAGCATATGTACCACAAAAATAAATAATACATCTTTCCACAATAATCGTGCCAATTTTATGAACGTAAATTAATACACTGATTTTTACTGTGTGAAAACGTAGCATAATTGTACACACACACACACACACACACACACACACACACACACACACACACACACACACACACACACGGTGGATGTTCTTACTCTTTATTTATTAAACTTAGTACAAATTATAACAATTTTTGTAATAATAATTAATGATGCTAATTCACGTTAAAGATAGAAGGCCAACGTGGCCTATTACAATAAAATTACATTTGTTTTTCTGGGAATGATGTCTTTTATTGTACGCAAGTTAATTTTTATTATTGTTTAGTAATTTAATTTATTTAATTCAATCTAAAATTTTAATTTTTCATTATAGGTTTACGTAGCCATGACACTAGTTGCTATGTGTGCGGTCCCACGTACTGGCTTTCAAGGGTTAATAATGATAAAATGCAAGATAATAATTACAGAATAATAATAATAATAATAATAATAAAGCGGTCACAACTTACAGAGAGTGCTTAGGAATCTTCGTTCTTTTTTGTCTCGCTGAATATTCCAGAAGTCTGAATCTTCTACGTGGATTCTCTCGCACGCGTGTTCCGGTTCCACAACCTTGTTTTTTTCTTCTGAAAGTGAGAAATTGTCCATTTTCAATAATGGAACGAAACCGTGCCGTTAAATAGAGAATCCGTTATACAGAGCCTCGTTATTGGGAGGTTTTACTGAAGCTACTATTCACTTCAGAAAGATAAGTTCATTATGAATTGTCGAGTAGACGTTTCACATATATAACTAAACGTCTACGACCATTTGAAAGGTCTTTGAGGCTTCCTCTCGCCCTCGTAACCATTTAGAGGGTTAACCGTGGAAAATGTTACGCTTTTCACGAGTAACAGGGCTGAGCGCATGATGTTTGATTTTAAAAGTCCTCTGATTCATCTATTTTAATCGTAGATTGCAATTCCTGTTGCAATATTTATAACAGCATTTGTTTATTCTGGCATGCGTTTTCATTTCAGTCAGTATCCATTTTTCTGTTGTTGAAAAATAAAACTGAGCAAACTCATTTATGTTACATTTCATATAAATATTAATTGTTTCTTTATCCCTTTCCGACCCAGCGGATCCGTATGGACCCATAATAGTGTTTCGTGCATAAATCCTGTAATTTTCCCCAGTGACTCAATTTGAACTCGCGCATCACTTGTCCTGAAACTTAAAACTTAACTACTGGGTTTGCAGCCCTGGAAAGCGCCGTTATATCTGTTCTCCTTACCCGGGTTTTTTTTTTTTTTTTGTAAACGATGCAGCGTTGGTCTGACAGTAACAACGAAAATGTTACACACAAAATTAGTCTTGAAAGTAATTACACGCAATTTTATGGCCGCAGAATTAAATGTTGTAAGCAGGATGTGTAGTTTTATGATTGCAGAAATAAATGTAAGAAGGGTCCATTTAGTAGTTTTGAAGAATTTATCACAAAACTTTAATTACAATTTTTATTATTAGTTATTTATTTTTTTTTTTATAAAAACGTGTTCAAAGTTTACATTTGCGTTTGATCCCTCGTAAAAATATTTTGTTTTCAAAATCGTACTTAATTAAATCGGGCTTCAAAGGGTTAAATATTTCCTTTACTTTAACTAATAAAGCTTGTTATTTATATACACAATAATATTTTATGATTCTAATTACAATTTTTAGCGTAAAAACATTAATAATAAACGTCGAGAAATATTGCTCAGAAAGTTATTAAATCGTACTGAAAAGTGTTCTGTCGAGATTATCTCGTATTTTCTAATCTTTTAATTCCAAAAACGAGTATTTGCGTAAAACTCTCTTTTAAAATGATTTCTCATTTAATCAACAAAATGGGAGGCAAAAAATACCGACTTTTTACAGTATTTATTCTTATAAGAGCCGGGCACTTCCGCAAACACTTCCGCAAACCGCAAATTCCGCAATTGCGGAAGTATGTTTTTCGTTTGCGGATTTGCGTTTGCGGCAAAGTCATCGCAAATTAGTGAATTTGCGTTGCGGAACTAAGACCGCAAACGCAAATCTTTCCGCAAATTTCCCACGTGGCCACTGGCCAAGCCCGCTGAACTTGTTGACAAAGCCAGAGGCGTACACTTGTAGAGGCTAGAGGGGTTGAGTTGTACAGTGAGTTCAAGTTGTGTACAGTCACAGTGTTAACTTAATTTAACTTGTGTAATGTAATGTGTGTACAGTTACTACAGTTACAGTACAGTCTTCTCTAACGTGTCTAAGTCTCAAAATTATGAAATTCAAATGATTAAATTTATTATTTAATTTATTTACTATTTACTTGCAGGAGGTGTTTTTGTTCAATATAATATATCAATATATGTAGTATTTTTATTTCTTCTACAATAGTGATTTATTGTAATAAATTATTTAGCCTTGTTTTTAATAAAAACAAGGCTAAAACATTAAACATTAAAAAGATATAAAAACTTTTTATACCTCTTTAATGTTTTGGATACTTTTTATAGTTAAAATTGCGATTGCGGAATTTGCGGTTTGCGGAAGTGCCCAGCACTGTAAAAATTGGAAATATGGTTTGCGTTTGCGGATTTGCGTTTGCGGCACCAAAAATGGCAAGCAGTTTGCGGATTTGCGGTTGCGGAAGGTAAGGTTTGAGTTTGCGGATTTGCGATTGCGGAAGTGATTTTGAGTTTGCGGTGCCCAGCTCTGATTCTTATGAAAATTACAGTCAATGCGGCTCTTTTATTTTCCTTTTCTGCCATGGCTTTGTTACTGTTTGTTTCCATTTGTTGATTTAAAGGTTAAATGTACGTGTTCAAATTTTGTTATTTTCTTTTATTTTATAACTGGTTTCGTAGTTTATTCGCAAATATTTGAAATGTATGACGTAATTTTTTTGCACGGTACTCCTAGAACAAGAGCGAGCGAAATACGGCCTGCGGGCCTTTCATAAAATTTAATCCGGCGGCCCGCGCTGTCGACTAGAAGTTATTAATAAAACGGCCCGCAAGCTGTCGTGTAACGAAACGTCGACGTGCATTTATTAATTAATCGAAACCTTATAAACGTCTTCAGGGAAATTTTGGAGAAAATAGGCGCAATACAGGGACATTATCAACAAATTGTTTAAATTTAAGTAACTAATATAAATTAAAATACTAAAAAATATTAGGTTTTTTTGTCCCCTTTTTTTCACATTCACTCTTAACCATTAACTGGAAATGTCTTTTTAAGACTATTATATATATATATATATATATATATATATATATATATATATATATATATATATATATATATATATAACTGCAATGACCACGCAGTATATTAATGTATAGAAACGACGTAAGTATAGAGGAGCGTTCTGCACACGAGGAAGAGAAATAACGAACAAATGAAAAATGAGGTGAACCGCCCGGGAATCGAACCCAGGATCTTCCGATTGCCGGTCAGATGCGCTATCCACCTTTTGAGGCCCGTGGTGTAATGGATAGCGCATCTGACCGGCAATCGGAAGATCCTGGGTTCGATTCCCGGACGGTTCACCTCATTTTTCATTTGTTCGTTATTTCTCTTCCTCGTGTGCAGAACGCTCCTCTATACTTACGTCGTTTCTATACATATATATATATCAACGTAAAGAACGACGCTTGTATAGGAGATATTCCGCGCAAGACGAGAGAGAGAGAACGAAACAAATGAAAAAATTACTGTTTCTAACATTTAATGTTTAAACATTGGCATTTTGAATGGTATCAGATACAGAAATGACAAATTTGTTAAAGTTTACAATACGTTTTCAAAATCCCACCGTCAACCTCAATGCACTTTGCAACTCGTGTGCGAAGATCGTGTGTTGTTCGTCTGAGTTGATCTTGACGTTCCTTTATGCGGGCAGCAGCATCCAAAATGCGCGCGAGCAATTCGCCTCGTGTATCCACCTTTCTTTTGTAAACTTGACTTTTCATCCACCCCCACAAACAATAATCTAACGGAGAGAGGTCTGGAGACATTGGTGGCCATTGAATGGGACCACCGCGGCCGATCCATCGACCAGGGAAAGTTTGATTTTGGTATTGCATCACCAGACGGGTAGAATGTGGAGGAGCTCCGTCATGCTGAAAGTACATACCAGCGCGTGTAGCCAAAGGAACATCCTCCAATAGTCCTGGCAATTCATTTTGCAGAAATTCTAGGTAACTTTGTCCTGTAAGACGATTCTCTAAAGTAACAGGGCCAATCAGCTGATCATCGATGATACCGCACCACACATTGGCAGAGAAGCGATGTTGAAAATTTGTTTCCACAGTGGCATTTGGATTTTCGTCTGACCACCGATGAGAGTTACGAGTGTTGTTGATACCGTCACGGATGAAAGTAGCTTCATCGGTGAACAGTATTAATCGAAGCAATCGGCGATTAGCATTTACCCAATGACAAAATTCCATTCGCATGGCAGCGTCTCCTGGTTGAAGGTGTTGTACACGCTGTACATGATATGGATGCAAGCCTTCCTCACGTAATGTTCGCCATACTCTTGTGTGTGGTACACCGAGACGTGTAGCAATTCTTCGTGAGCTAGTAGGACTAAGCTCTACCAACTGAAGAATGTTTTCCACTTCATCCATATCTTGTTGACCTTCACGTTCAGATGAAACATGAGCGCTGGGAAGTGTACCAATCTCACGCAATGTGTTGAAAACCCTGGTAAACGCTCTTCGATCCGGAATTCTGCGGTTCGGAAACCGTCGACGGTATTCTGCAACAGCAGCTGTTGCACTTCCATCGCAAAAACCGTAGACATACACCATATCTGCATATTCGGCATGTGTGAAGGTGTGTGGCATTCTTAACACTGCTTCAAACAATGTCAATCACAACAGTCAGCTGTCGATTGGCTTATGTTACATGCTTACATTACAGCTTACATGGTTCAAGGTTATAGGGGAGGAAAGGGGGAGGAAGAGCTGCGCGCGCATCAGATTCAAACAGCTCTATCTCCGTAACCATTCAGAATTAGACACATGTTCATATGAACTTTTTTCTCACAATGACCGATACTATCACCTCCCAAAGTATTGACCTTTCGTCTTGAAACACCCTGTGTATATATATATATATATATATCCGACATGGGGCTGAAGCCGGCTTTTGTAGGCTTCGGCTTCGAGACTTAGTTATTTGTATAGTTTGAGGGGTTTTATTTTTTATTTAATTAATATTTTTTACTATTAGTAATACTAGTTAACCTATACTAATTTAGAATAGGTTAACTATGAAACTCGTCTTCCAGTCACAGTTCTCGAAGATTCGGCTTCGGTTTCCTGACTTTATGAATGTTCGGCTTCGGCTTCGTGATTTTGTAAAGGCTTCGACTTTGGCTTCGAAGCCGAACCCGGCTTTAGCCATATATATCTACAGTATATATATATATATATATATATATTATATATATATATATATATATATATATATATATACACTAAGGGCACAATATATTTGCCCCACCCGTTTTTCTTTGCTAAATAATAGGCCATGGGGCTGAAATGTCTTTTGGGCCATAAGTTTGAACTTTCTGCGCTTCACATAACCGGATTTTTCCAGTTTGAACCTCCCCTCCTTGTATACAACTGCTTTTAAACGCCCTTGTATAAAACCGATGGTTAACGCATTTCGAAAATGGCGTCTGACAGTGATGTGCGTCGTAAACAGAGAGCTATTATCGAGTTCTTAACCGCAGAGAAGGAAACAGGTGGAAATATTCACAAACGTCTACAAAACGTTTACGGAGATGCTGTTGTTGATCGAAGCACAGTTGGACGCTGGTCTAAACGTGTGAGATCATCGGAGAGGGAGAGCCAGCCTCAATGATGAGCCACGCAGCGGTCGCCCGGCATCGGCTGTTACATTTCACACTGTGCAACGTGCTAACAGCATCATTCGATCAAATGGGCGCGTTACATACAAGGAGCTATCACTGGAGCTAGGAATTAGTGAAGGAAATGTGAGTACGATAATTCAGCAACTGGGATACTCAAAAGTGTGTTCACGGTTTGTTCCTCGCCAACTGACTGAAGATCACAAAGCCTAAAGAAAAGAAATTGCTTCTGAGTCGTTGGTTCGATGCGAGACAGAAGGGATGACTTCCTTTCACGAATTGTGACTGGGGATGAGACTTGGGTACACCACTTTGAACCTGAAACAAAACGCCAATTCATGAAGTGGCATCAGGCAGACTCCCCACGCAAGAAAACGTTCAAAATGGTTCCATCTGCAGGAAAGGTTATGACCACCATCTTCTGGGACACGAAAGGGGTGATTCTGGTGGACATTATGAAGAAAGGACAAACAATCAACTCGGAGGCATATATTGCTACCTCTACTACAGAGACTCCAGAGACGGAGACCGGAGAGAAAACTAGAAGACTTCTTTTGCACGATAACGCAAGACCACACAACAGTTTGGAAACAAGAGAGGCCATCACAAAAATGCGCTTGACTGTGTTATCCCACCCTCCATACAGCCGGGATCTGACACCTTCAGACTTCCATTTGTTTGGGCCACTGAAGGATGCTATTCGTGGAAGAAAGTTTCAGAGTGACGATGAGGTTGTTGAGGAGGTTAAGAGGTGGCTCCAGCGGAACCCAACGGACTTTTACCAGCGAGGAATAAAGGCCCTTGTTTCGAGGTGGAGGAAAGCCGTAGAAAAGGATGGAGACTAGTATGTGGAAAAATAAAACTTGTAAAAAACGTATGTAACTACTTGTGTACAAAATTTCTGGAACTTAAAGGAAACTTGGAAAAAAAAAGAAAGGGGGGCAAAATATATTGAATGGCCATCGTATATATAGCTTTTTTTATATACTCAAACGCCTCTCCCACTGCAGTGAGGTCGCGTGAGGAGCAGGCAGGGAACACCTCAATCGCACACATTCACTTCATCAGCTGACATGACAATAATGCACCTTCCTCAGGGCAACATTATCTGCAGCCAAGCCCCGCCTCCGACACGTAAATCCTCTTTACCATCCTCTCCATATGCCCAAACCATTTTAACACCCCCTCATCTGCTCTCTCCAAAAGACTAACCGTGTTTTTTACATGATCAATCCGCCTCACCGAACAGATCGTTCTCAAGCATTTTATTTCCAGTACACCCTTTTCCTTTTCTTCCCATTCGTCACCCATGCCTCGCATCCATACAACACTGTTGGCACGACCATACCTTCATACATACCCATCTTCGCACCCATAGACGCTGATCTCTCCTTCCAAACACTTCTTAGGGCACCCAGTACCTTTGCCCCTTCCACCCTGTGATCCACCTCTGCCTCTATTGTCCCATTCCTTGCCACATTCACCCACCAAGTACCTTGAACATGCCATTTCTTCCATTTCCTCACCATACAAACGTATACTCGTTCGCCCACGAACCTCCCTTTTACAGCACTACATAACCTTACTCTTATTCACTTTTACTCTTAGCTTCTTTCTTTCATACACCCTCCCGAACTCAGTTACCAGTCTCTGTACCTTTTCTCTCGAGTCTGCCACCAGAACCGTATCGTCCGCATACAACAACTTCAGGAAGGTCTACTACCTTGCAGCTTTTAAAAGTATTTATTCGATGTATGGACAGTGGTATATCTGTGGATGTAATCTATCTTGACTTTCAAAAAGCTTTTGATAAGGTGCCACACCGGAGACTTTTAAACAAACTGTCAGCATAGGGTATATAAGGTCAGGTGTTGAGATGGATTGAAGCATTCTTAATAGGAAGACAGCAACAGGTAAGAGTGGGCAATGCAAAGTCAAAATGGCACATGGTGATATCAGGTATTCTACAAGGTTCAGTCTTGGGACCATTACTCTTTGTAATATATATAAATGATCTCTCAGGAATGATTAGCACCCATATGTATCTTTTTGCTGATTATATCAAAATTTTCAACTTAATAAGTAGCCAAGAAGACCATAAAAGACTACAAGAGGATCTTGGTAAGATGGAAGAATGGAGTACGAAGTGGCTCTTAAAATTTCACCAGGAGAAATGTAAATACATGCATTTAGGAAGGAAAGAAGAGGTAGGGAAGAGTTATGAAATATCCAGACTCAGCTGCAGCAAGTAACATCAGCGAAAGATAAGGTGTGATTATCGAGAAGTTGAAGTTTGAAGAACATATCCTAGAGAAAGCAAATAAAGCGAATTCAGTGATGGAAATAATAAGAACAACATTTCAATTCCTTGACTCAGAAACATTCACCCAAGTTCAGTCTGGAGTCCCTACACGAAAAAATTAATTGAGAAGATAGAAGCGGTCCAACGTAGGGCTACCAGACAGTACCAGGGATGAAAGACTTAAGTTACCCAGAGAGGTTAAGAAAACTGAAGCTGCCCAGCCTTAGATACAGACAAGTAAGAGCAGACATGATTGAAATCTATAAAATGATGAATGGATATTATGATACAGATGTGTGCAACTTGGTCCAACTATGGAGGGATTCTGCGGACTGTTCAGGAACACGGGGTCACAGCCGGAAATTATATCCGAAATTGGCAAATACTAGTAGAAGAAAGGAATCTTTTTCGCTAAGAGCAGTGAGAGTTTGGAACAGTCTAACTGAAGAGGTTGTCTCATCTAAAACAATAAATACCTTTAAAAATAGATTAGACAAACTCTGGGAGAAGCGGGATATATTGTATAACTTCACAGCTGATATATTCTGCAGTACCACAAGCGCGTAACAAATCAATGAGGATCCTGGACTGGAAATCAACTATAAGTAACTATAAGTATAAGTAAGTAAGTAACAACTGATTCAATTAAAAAAAAACTCCCCCCGAAACATGCTTCATCCCCGCTCCTTTCCCCATGACCCTTGCATTCACCTCTTTCACCACCCGATCTATAAACACATTAAACAACCATGGAGACATCACACACCCCTGCCGTCGACCCATTTTCACCGGAAACCACTCACCCTCCTCTCTTCCCACACGCACACATGCTCTACTCTCTAGAGACGGTAAAGACTTCACCACATTCACCAATGACCCATGCACCCCATACAGCTGCAGCACTTGCCACAACGCCTTTCTGTCGGTCCTCTCATACGCTTTTTCAAGATCCATGAACGCCACATGCAAATCCCTTTTTTTCTCCAAATATTTCTCACACAGCACCTTCAACTCAACCACCTGGCTGGTCCGCACACCCTCTACCTCTTCTAGAAAACCCTTGCTCCTCCCCAATCTGTTGCTCCGTGCGAGCTACCACCCTTTCAATCACCACTTTCCCAGACACCTTACCTGGCACACTCAACAGACTAATTCCTTTATAATTCGAGCATACATTTTTGTCCCCCTTGCCTTTATACAGGGAGACGATACATGCACTCCGCCAGTCCTGAGGCACCTCGCCTCTGTCCATACACACATTTAAACAGACGCACCGACCAATCAACACTACATTCACCGCCTTTTTTTAAGAGCTCCACAGCGATCCCATCCACTCCTACTGCTTTTCCACCTTTCATCCTGCCTAGGGCCTCCACCACCTCCTCCCTACGGACCAACCCATTCGCCACAACTCTCCTACTCCGAACCCCCTCTCTGCTCAACCATAACACATCTGCTTCCCTATCTTCCGATACGTTCAATAGTCCCTCAAAATACTCACTCCACCGTGTCTTCACATCTTTCTCTGTCATCATTTCCCCATCGACTCTTTTTTACAGTTATGCTCATCTGCTCTCTCGTTTTCCTCACACTATTCACTTCTCTCCAAAACATCTCGTTCTCCCTGAAAATTTCTGACACTCTCATACCCCATCTCTCATTTGCTCTCTCTTTCAGCTCTCGCACTTTTTACTTCGTGCCTCTTCCTCTTATACTCTTCCCAATCACCCACACTTCTGCTCTGCAAGTACCGAGCATATATTTCCCTCTTTTGCTTTACCAACATTTCAACCTCTACATTCCACCATTCACTACCCCGTCGTTTATGTCCAACCCCAATCTTCCATACACCACACTTCCGTCGTACACTTCAGCACCGCTTCACTAAATATCTGCCACTCCTCTTCCACACCCCTTGTTTCACTCTCTCCCACCCTGCACCATTCCTCATTCAGTCTCTCCTGATACATCCGTTCACAATCCCTTTTCCTCAGTTCACTCACTTTCACTACCTCTCTCACAGTCACCCTACCCCCTCTTACTCAACGCCCACCACAAACCTTCACTTTCGCCTCCACCAAGAAGTGGTCAGACATTCCACCTGCCACTCCTCTGAACACATTCACATCTAACAACCTCCCCTTCGCATATCTCGTCATCAATACATAATCCATTAGTGTCCTATCACCTCGGACACCACTCACCCACGTGTACATCTCTTTTACGAAAACATGTATTCCCAATCATCAATTCTCTTTCAGCACACAACTCAACTAACCTTTCCCCACTTTCATCCACACCAGGCACCCCATGCGCCCCAACTATACCCTCACTTGGCACATCCCCCACTCTCGTATTCAAGTCCCCTAGCACGACAACTCGTTCCCTTGCATCAAAACTACCCAAACACTCACCCAGTTCGTCCCAGAACGCATTCCGTATCTCTCCACTCTTCTCACTCCCAGGTCCATACGCACTAACACTCACCCATCTCTCTTTGCCCACTTTCATTTTAACCCACATCAGCCTTGAATTCACTTCCTTTACACTCTTTCACACATTCCAATAGCCCATCACATATCAGAAGCGCAACCCCCGCCCCTCCCTTACTCTCGCCCTCTCTCCACCCCGGACTTGGTTTGGACATTCCCAAACCACTCCATACCATTACCCTTCAGCTTTGTTTCACTCAAGGCCAGGACTTCCAGGCCTCCCTCGCGAAACAGCACCAAACTCTTCCTTCTTATCATCCTGACCACATCTACGCACCACATTCAGACACCCCAGCCTGAGCCGTCGCGGGAAAGCCCCCACTATGCCCCTTCTCTAACTGTTCCTGTTTGTGGAAAGTTACATACAGGTGGGAGGGATTTCCAGCCCCAGCACCCGTCCCTTATTTTTAGTCGCCTTTACGACACGCTGGGACCACTAGATGAGTACTACCAGGTGTGTATAAAGTAACAAAGTAACGGAAGTGAAGAGACATCCGATTGAATTATATTATAATTATATCAACGCAAGTGAAAATGGACAAGTAACATTTATTACATGTACTTTATAACAACTGTATATTCGTTAGTAAGGTTTATAAGAGGTGTTGAAAATGTCCACCATCGACCTCTATACAGGCTCTTGCACAGGCATACCACATTCAAATAAAATTTGTCTCTTCTCACTCGCGTTACTTTATACACATCCTGTACTTTACGCTGTGGTTATATTTATTTACAAACTCTATTATTGTGAAGGTTAACTGGCCCTTAATTGTAGGCCAAACTTTTTAATTGGATCTCCGATCAAAAGAATTGCCCACCCCCTGCTCTACAATCCTCATTCGGTAACCTGTAATAAAGAACGCATGATCCCAGCTCCGAAACGATGCTGAATAGGGCGACGTAAATTAACTGTTTTGAAAAATTTATTGTCGACATTTAGTAGTATCAGGAAGAAGTCCTTTAAATTAGGAGATTTGGTAATAAATCACACACACACACACACACACACACACACACATATATATATATATATATATATATATATATATATATATATATATATATATATATATATTCAATCATCGATGCATTCATAGTTTAAGTGGAAGTATGAAGAGTTAAACATCTCTTTACTCAGAGTACAATTCCGCCCATACGCGCATCTCAGGGTATGAGCAGCTCGCAGCAGCATTGCCAAGCAGTTATGGGGTCGAAGTATTGACGAGGCCTTCGTTCGTATTCATCACCACTGAAAGCAACAATGGTTTGTGTTACATGGAAAAAATTATATTTGTAAACTCAGACTGAAGAGAATAGTAGAATAAACCCCAAAAATACCAAGCACAGAATAAAATTCGGGAAACCTTTTAATACCTTACCGTTTCCTTGTTTTGCAGTTACTAGTTCAATATTTCTTCAGTATATATATAAAAGCTTTTTTGTTCGCTTTTTTTTTTTTGTGTATACAATAGAAAACCTATTTAGATAGTATAGAAATATAGTTTCAATAAATTGTATACGATGTAAAATAAAAGAATATTCCGTATGTATAGCTTGAATATATAACATAGACTTAATTTTAATTAAATTTTGATTAAATTATTGATTATGTAAGGTTAATAATTATTTTTTTCTTTTACATTTCAAATTAAATACATAGCAAATATTTTGCAGACTATACACTTATCTGACTGATTTTGAAACAATGAAAAATATCTGCTGTGCGCGTAATTGTTATTATTTTTTTTTTGTAAAAAGAACGTGTTTAGAAAACTAAACCCCGATAAACACGTCGCAGCACCACACACACACACACACACACACACACACACACACACACACACAGAGTTCACAAAAGTAAAGAGACACCACGATGATTGTCATGAAGAACAAATAGCAAAACTCATCAGTGGAATGCCATAACGTTTGTGAACGTTCCATAATACAAAGGGAAAAACAAAACGAATCTAAATATATTGATTTAATAAATTTCTTATTATTTATTGACTCTAATCATCAAATAAAAAACTATGAAAAAAAAACTAGAGTGGGTGTGTAATTACTTACTTTTGTCGACCCTTTGTACAGTATTTATAAGATGAGAGTCGCGAGAAGCTATCACTTGTAGTATATTGATTTTTAATTTTATTATCTTTGTCGTCTCGTCAAATCGCGCACCATAAATCAAAGGCAATAAAGGTCAAACCTTCCCATTTTATCCTGGAATATGACCCGAATCAGTATAACGAAAGATTCACGGTTTTATTTAACCGAAATTCAATTTATCGCTGAAAAATGTGGCATTGCGATTAGATAGTAAAGATGAGTGTCACTGAGTTGACGTTTTATTTATAAATATTGAACGTGCGCAGTCAGTCATCCGTAGATTATACAGGGTGTCCACATCGAAAGGTAACAACTTTTAGGCGCCATATATTTTTACTGAATAACGTGAACAGATTAATACGCGCGCAACTTATAGCCGATATACTCAAGTTTCATCTGGTATAGGTACATTAGGGTACACATTCGACAGGCGCATCATTCGTAGCGCGAACTATGTCACAATGGTACTCCACTTCCCTCCACACATTGTCTAATATCGTGGGTGTGACTGAGGCCACCGCCGCCGTGATGCGCTCAACATTCACATTCAATCTGAAACACAAAATACAGAAAATTAGCTATATGATGTGGTATCTGTGCAGGTTTCAACATTTACACATTCATATTATTTATATATATATATATATATATATGCAAATAACCACAGGGAAAAGGAAAAAAACACGAAATCCGAGCGCTTTCGTGATATATTCACATCTTCAGGGACAAGAAAGAACCATTTCTTTCTTGTACCTGACTTGAAGATGTGAATATATCACGAAAGCGCTCGAATTTCGTGTTTCTTTTTCCTTTTCCCTGAGGTTGTTTGCTTATTAAAAAGATCGCGTGTTGTTCTGTGATTTTATTGCATATATATATATATATATATATATTTTTTTTTTAATTGGGGTTGTTTAACCTCCTTCGCAACATCTAAGGTCATATGACGGAGGGGACCTACAGCTTTACGTGGGATCCGAACCACGGGTCGCTACATAATCTGGGCGCAGAGGACGGTCTCCCATCCAACTACTACCCAGACCCAATGTCGCTTAACTTCGCTGATCTCCGAGAAGCGGTGTTACGACATCGGCCACTACGTAGCCTATATATATATATATATATATATATATATAGAGAGAGAGAGAGAGAGAGAGAGAGAGGAGGGGCGACAAGCTTGACCTTCGCGAAATGAGGAGTCATCACGTGGAACCTTTGTAAGGTATATATATATATATTCCGATGCTTCAAAGTTGTTACCTTTCAATGTGGACACCCTGTATAATTCCTATGTTACGCCTCATTTTAAGAATACTGCATTCAAGCTTGGTGGTTCCCTTACCGTAGGCACGATATAGATATGCGTGAAAGTGTGTAACGTAGGGCAACCAAGCTTATCTCAAGCTGCAGTGAAATAGTAAAGGAATTGGGCATGTTTAGTTTTGAGAGACGTTGTCTGAGGGGAGATATGATACAGATGTTCAAGATGTTTTCCGGTTTGGACGATTTAGACGTAACTTTTTCTTATTAGAACTCGAAGACATAACAAAAAAAATCAGAAAACAGACTTGTGGACTTGATCTACGAAAATATTTTTTTAGACATACAGTAGAATAGTAGATTTTAGGATTGATTTGTCATATGATGTGGTAAATAGGGTAAAATCCTATTTAATAAGGTAAATTAAATTCCAAAAAACGATGTTGTTTAATATTATGTATACTATCAAAATAGTATATTCGGTTTAATTAATGAAAATAAACGTTTTTGGAATCACTTTTGAATTTACCGTATTAATCTTGGTTTGGGATTTAATTATTGACTGCCCGGCTAGGTCAACTGTACGCCCTTGACGATCAGTAAGGTTAAGTCGTGATATTTTCGTTTAAACGAAAATATCACGACTTCACCTAACCAATCATCAGTTGACCTAACCAGGCATTCAGTCGACCGGATCACCTGAAGGCAGGGCCCCCAAGTATTCTTGATTTTTGCTTTACAGTACAAAATATAATAATAAATTACATTGAATGCCCGGTTAGGTCAACTGTACGCCCTTGACGATTGGTTAGGTTAAGTCGTGATATTTCGTTGGTTTTAATGAAGATATCATTTGGTAATTGAGGCTGGGGGCCCTAAATTACGTAGACTTAAAGATAAGCACGATATAAATAATTATTTTTAAAAAATACGAGGAGAGAGAGAGAGAGAGAGAGAGAGAGAGAGAGAGAGAGAGAGTAAAAGTTACGTTCGCTCCTATTAGATGCTATCTTTTGTATCACTTTCCTCCTTCGCGGGAAATAGCTATTACTTTGTCGTAGATTTTTTTTATTGAATTTTAGTTGGGGTTAAATAAAATAGTGAATCTTTTGTTATATTGATCCGGGTCATATTCCGGAATAAAGTGGGAAAGGTTTGAGCTTAGGGTGTGCAAAATCCTGAAGTAGCATGAAGTATAGTCGTAATTTGGTTTCGAGTCTAATTAAAATCCTAACGCGAGTTAAATTTAAAAAATAATCATTATATACGGTAAAAAAGCGTATTCTCTAAACGTTTTAACGACCACTGACGGAAATGGAGGAGGAATTTGGCGATTTAGGAATACACATATATAACAATTATATATATATATATATATATGATGAATAAAACCACGAAGGAAAGGAAACACAAAAAGGTGCTCAAACGCTTTCGTCTAATGACATCCTCAGGAACACTGAAGTACATAAAAGGTTACGGCCTATATATAGGTTACAGAAAGAAAAAAAAATAATAAATAACATATATACACACAAACATATATAATATATATATATATATATATATATATATATATATATATATATATACATACATACATATCTACACACATACACATATATATATATATATATATGCAATAAACGGAGAAGTAAAAATAAAAATTAAAAATTAAAGATTAGAGGATTAACCAAGAGGCATACAGATTTGTAAGGAAAAATATCGATTTTTAGCACAAGATCAAATTAATTAAAAATACAAATTTATACTGGAAATCTACCCGGGTTTTAACACTTTGCCTTTTAGAGTCAAGTTTCGATATATATATAAATAAAATGAAGATTAAAAGTTAATAAAGTAGCGTACAAGTTTACCAAAGATTTAGCGTCCTACCCTTTTTATCTAAATTTGTTTTGAAGGAATTCAAAACAACAGGATCGAGTTGAAAAAGACCTTTGCTTATGTTGAAGTTATTTGAAAGTTGGATAATGGCAGACTCAAGAATATTTCTATTGACAATGTTACTAGAATGAAATAAAACTGAAGCATTATTCCAATCAATACAGTGGGATAACTCTGACAAATGGACAAAAAGAGCATTTGACAACTGTCCTGTTCTAACGGAATATTGATGCTGTTTTATACGTGTGTGCAAATCCTTTCCCGTCTGACCTATGTAAAAGGAATCACATTGTTTACACCCAATTTTATAGATAATGCCTGAATTATTGGTAGGGCTATTTTTTACTATGATATTTTTCACAATATTGTTATATGAAAATACTACATTAATATCCAAAAGTTTAAGTACATTAGCAATGCCTAAAAAGCTTTTTAGGCATTGCTAATGTACTTAAACTTTTGGATATTAATGTAGTATTTTCATATAACAATATTGTGAAAAATATCATAGTAAAAAATAGCCCTACCAATAATTCAGGCATTATCTATCAAATTGGGTGTAAACAATGTGATTCCTTTTACATAGGTCAGATGGGAAAGGATTTGCACACACGTATAAAACAGCATCAATATTCCGTTAGAACAGGACAGTTGTCCAGTGCTCTTTTTGTCCATTTGTCAGAGTTATCCCACTGTATTGATTGGAATAATGCTTCAGTTTTATTTCATTCTAGTAACATTGTCAATAGAAATATTCTTGAGTCTGCCATTATCCAACTTTCAAATAACTTCAACATAAGCAAAGGTCTTTTTCAACTCGATCCTGTTGTTTTGAATTCCTTCAAAACAAATTTAGATAAAAAGGGTAGGACGCTAAATCTTTGGTAAACTTGTACGCTACTTTATTAACTTTTAATCTTCATTTTATTTTTATATATATCGAAACTTGACTCTAAAAGGCAAAGTGTTAAAACCCGGGTAGATTTCCAGTATAAATTTGTATTTTTAATTCATTTGATCTTGTGCTAAAAATCGATATTTTTCCTTACAAATCTGTATGCCGCTTGGTTAATCCTCTAATCTTTAATTTTTAATTTTTATTTTTACTTCTCCGTTTATTGCATATATATATATATATATATATGTGTATGTGTGTAGATATGTATGTATATATATATATATATATATGTTTGTGTGTATGTATGTTATTTATTATTTTTTTTTCTTTCTGTAACCTATATATAGGCCGTAATCTTTTATGTACTTCAGTGTTCCTGAGGATGTCATTAGACGAAAGCGCTTGAGCACCTTTTTGTGTTTCCTTTCTTTCGTGGTTTTATTCATCATAAATATTTTTCACGTGTTACTTTCGTGAAATAATTTTCATATATGTATATCGGGGCTACGTCGTGGCCGATTGTCGTAACACAGCTTCCCGGAGATCAGCGAAGTTAAGCGACATTGGGTCTGGGTAGTAATTGGATGGGAGACCGTCGTCCGCGCCCAGATTATGTAGCGATCCGTGGTTCGGATCCCACGTAAAGCTGTAGGTCCCCTCCGTCATATGACCTTAGATGTTGCGAAGGAGGTTAAACAACCCAATAAAAATATATATTATATACCGGGTGTCCGAAATTATCTGTACAATTTTTGGCTGTTGGGTCATTCTCTGTCAGATCAACCAGTGCCAAACACCCTCATCTCTTAGATTTTGCTGAAATTTGGTTTATAGGAGTTTGTGGGCCCTGAATCCATTTCTGAAATTATAAGGTCAATCCGACCAACGGTTCAAGAGATATGACCTCGGGAAATTTGAGGTCACTTGCGAGGTCACTAACATTTGGCGACCCATAACTTGGGTAATAATGGTCACAATTATATAAAAGTATATATATTTAGAATCAGAAAACGACAAGGAATCCAAATATGCAAGTTTTAGAACTCTAGGTTGAAAAATAAAAAAGTTACACTGTAACCAAAATTTGAGGTCACGATTTGACCTCTGGGGTATCAAATGAGAATTTTTTTTTAAATGTAAAAAATGAAGGCATAGGCATTGGCTATTAGAATCAGCAAAAAAAGTTTGTTTATGTTAGTATGTTTCATGTAACTAACATATAAGTGAACACCATATTCATAAGTTGTGCGTCAATTCTACCTATTTTTTCACACTTAAGCTCATAATTTGACCTATAGAAATTAAAATTACATTTTTTTATAGATATAAAAACAAAGGCAAAAAATGTAAAATTGTATTTCACTGCTAATCTACACTGGCAATAATAGTTATAATAGTGAAAGGGGAAGACCTACTTAGAGGATTCATGTGCTAGCCTAATACAATTTTTGCATGCTCGATGCTCTCATCAATTTCTTTTTGTGGAAAAATGTATTGAATTCTGCTGCCTCCTCTTAGGGTAGGACAACTCATTACAGTTAATATATGATGTCCTGGCACTGCACATGAATCCTTGTTTGATGGATAATAATATGCACTTGATCCTGATGACCCAGAGGGATGTAGAAAGTTCACAGTGAAATCATCAAACTCTTCACAATATTCCTCCACAATTCCATACCAAACTTGCATGTCATAAATGCAGCCAACATACTCTCCTGGTTTGACACATTTTAGGTTACCAAGCATTGCAGGTTCATTAGTAAAATGACTTTTCCTTATTCTTTTCTTTTCTCCAATGCCACTTGAAATGGGATACACCATCAGTTCTTCCTTGTTTAGGGGAACAAATCTATGATATTTCTGAGTTCCAGGAATAGCCCTACTATCCTTGAATCGATGTTCCAACCGTTCTTCTGCATCTTTCAAATCAGCTGTAGTTACAAAGAAAAAATTTATCATCTTGCTCAAGTTTTCTTCACAAAACTGAAACATGTGTTCTGGTGTAAGAATTTGCCTCTCTGTAGTTCTCTGCAAACTGGCACGAGCAGTAGCTCTTTTCACTGTTCCTCCAATCCCATCACATGCATTTTTGCCATGGGATGTAGCAAAGAAGTGCCATTCACAAGACAGACCAAAATCCTCTTCATGGTAACAGAGATTTGTGAAGTTGTATCTGTTCTTATATTGGCCAGCACATCCATCTGAGAAATAGTGCACCTTCTTCAATTGTGGGCATCTGAATTAACATATGTCATAAGCTTCAATATGAATGAGTAAACCATTATAGTGTTGTGTTTTAGTGATGCAGATAAGAAACAGACACTAAAATGGCTAAGTTCCTGGTCTGCAGATGATCTATAATAGATGACAAAAGGGTGAACTGTACACTGTGAATTGTCCCAGTGAAACCCTTGGGCAGCATCCTGGACAATGAAAGAATAATTCTCAGAGAAATCACTACTATAACTACCTCGCTCTGAGGTGGTAGTGTTTCTTTCAACTGCTTGAAGTACTGTGATTGTTGCTGAGCAACAAAGTGATGACGAACCATGCGGGATATTTTCATGCTTAGGGATGATAAGTATTCATGAAGTGGCTCCACCTTATCAACCATTGTACAACGGTCAACAGTCACCCATTGCTTGTAAGATATTTCATTTGGAGCTGATTTCACACTGTCAAGTAACTCAAGAAAATCTAGGACACCCTCTTCTCTTGGGCAATCATTGCAAAGTTGCATCATGCAAGTCTCTCTTTCTGTACTGCAGACACTGTAATCCATAAGATCCTTGTATGAAAGACCTCTTTCTCCCAATGCAGCCAGCTGCAATTTTGGATTTTGATGGTATGTGCAGACACAGACAGAATGAGTCCCACCACTACCGGCAAGCACACAATATGATGGCCGTAATTTTGCAAATGTGGAAAATCCTATTTTGGGATTCTTTTCATCATTTTTATATAGTTCAAACATCTCTCTTAAATTCCCGAGGACCAATCGTTTTTGCACCTTCATTGCACCTTCAGCACTGATAACTTTCACGCAATCCTTTTGGCCAGGACACATACGACTAACCTCTTCTGACTCATAGAATCTTCTAACTATATCTTTGTGTTCTTCAGATATCACTTTTCCTTTGCTCATTAGTGGAATCTTCGGAAGGATTCCATGTTCTGATATAAGTGAACGGCTTCTTTTCACCATGTATGTTGTAGTTTGAAAGAAACTAGCTGTTTTTTCAATTGTGTATGGTGAGAGTGTCAATATTTGTAGTTTGTGATGGTGACATTTGCTCTCCAGGAATGACTGTTTCAATTCATTCATTAATTTGTCTAGATGTTTTTCAGATTTAGTTTCAGGTTTTGAAGTATCACTTACCTCCTCGGTAATTTGAACACCATAACTGAGTTCTAGCCTCTCCTTCAGGTGTTTCTGAGCAGATGATAGCTTACCACGAGCCTTGCGCTTTTTCTGGCTTAATGACAGCCCTTCTGAAAAGAACAGAAAAAAGGTTTCACACACTTGAATATTAGTAATTAAATATTAATTATAGTACCTTAAATGCTATATAATTGGCTATATAGTAGATCAAACAGACCTTGTAGTAAAGTATAAGTTATTATATTAATTTATTACTTACTTTTTTAACTGGTGTTTGGTCCAGAAATGCTAGAACTGGTTCAACTGAAGTTGAAGGATTTTCCTTTATCAAGCAATCACTGTCATTGTCCAGATCTTGAATTGAAGAGATGTTACTCAAGCCACTGATAGTAGATGATTCATTTGAATCCTGCTCAGACTCGTTGTTTTCAGTGGTACTAAGTATAGTGGGGTTTTTCATTATCAGTGTCCAGCAGTTCACACACAACAATGAGTCTTTTTTCACTCTTCCAGCACATTTTTCAACAAGTACATCAGTCACTTTTCTAAGATTGATTGTTATGCGTTTCTTGTGTTTTTGAATAGGGTCCTGGCAGTATTTCAAGTGCCGAACCATTGTATTTTGATCTGTAAAGATATAGGATTTACAATTAGGTAATATATATTTTTTAGAAATATATAGCTATACACACTTAATATTTTAGGCCTTGATAGTCTCTGAGGCTCATTAAAACACCATACCCACCAGCCACCCACAGTGCTGGCTGGAACTGTACTAACCTGTAGACAAGGAATTTTGCAACTATCTGTGTTGATTCTGCACTTAGACAAGTAGCAACATGTTTCAACAGGTTTGTTTAGGCTACATGTGAGCTTAGTCTTCCCCTTTCACTATTATAACTATTATTGCCAGTGTAGATTAGCAGTGAAATACAATTTTTATTAAATTCTTGGAGCTTGAGGTCAAATTGATAGCTAAGATATAAAAATTCCTTGAAATGACAAGCAATTTATAAATATGGTGTTCACTTATAAGTTAGTTACATGAAAAGTACCAACATAAACAAACTTTTATGATTGTTTCTATTAGTCAAGAACTCTGACTTTGTTTTTTATATCTATAAAAAATGTAATTTTAATTTCTATAGGTCAAATTATGAGCTTAAGTGTGAAAAAATAGGTAGAATTGACGCACAACTTATGAATATGGTGTTCACTTATATGTTAGTTACATGAAAAATACTAACATAAACAAACGTTTTTTTGCTGATTCTAATAGCCAATGCCTATGCCTTCATTTTTTACATTTAAAAAAAAAATTCTCATTTGATACCCCAGAGGTCAAATCGTGACCTCAAATTTTGGTTACAGTGTAACTTTTTTATTTTTCAACCTAGAGTTCTAAAACTTGCATATTTGGATTCCTTGTCGTTTTCTGATTCTAAATAATATACTTTTATATAATTATGACAATTATTACCCAAGTTATGGCTCGCCAAATGTTAGTAACCTCGCGAGTGACCTCAAATTGCCCGAGGTCATATCTCTTGAACCGTTGGTCGGATTGACCTTATAATTTCAGAAATGGATTTAGGGCTCACAAACTCCCTATAAACCAAATTTCAGCAAAATATGAGAGATGAGGGTGTTAATTTCAATTTTTTTTGTTGATCTGACAGAGAATGACCCTGTTATTAAAAGTCAACCATGAAGTGTAGAAATTCCAGTGTTGTCCCATTTTACAGAGAATCTCATTAAGTTTTTTCTGATACCACGTTTTGACAAGTTTTTTAGAAATGTACGCGGGTGACAGACATTGATGATTTAAAAGCAAGAATCACAGCTGCTATTGAGCGAATTGATGTGGATATGCTACAGCGTACATGGCAACATTTGGAGTATCGATTGGATGTTTTGCGAATCACTAATGGTGCACATATCGAATGTTTGTAACAACGTTACTTTAATAAAAAAAACTTTTGAAAATACAGATTCTAAATAATCTTTAAGAATTTTACGTGTGTTATCAAGAATTTTATTAAAAGATGAAATTGTACAGATAATGTTCGGACACACTGGAATTTCTAAAAAACTTGTCAAAACTTGGTATCAGAAAAAACTTAATGAGATTCTCTGTAAAATGGGACAACACTGGAATTTCTACACTTCATGGTTGACTTAATAACAGCCAAAAATTGTACAGATAATTCTCGGACACCCTGTATATATGTATATATATATATCTTATCTTATGTTGTTTCGTGTGTTGGTCTCTCTTCACACGGAGGTCAAGCTGGTGGCCCCGCCTCTAGGTCTGGCCTGGTGGAGGAGCGAGTTACTTTCTTGCGCTCTCCACCGTACATAGCCAGGCACGCCCGGCTCATCTGGTACTGTCCTGAGCCAGGCATCCAGTCTTTTCTTGAAGACTTCAACTTTGACCCCCGTTACGTTTCTGAGGTCCTTAGGAAGCTGGTTGAAAAGTCTTGGCCCCCTGACAACCAAGCTATTTTCCTTCAGGGTTGAGGAGGTCCCTTGTCGTGCTTTTAATTTGGGAACACTACACATTCTGCCTTTCCTATTTTCCAGTGTTGTTTGAATGGTAATTGGGTTTAGTTTTAGGTTTGGTACCAGTTTTTCGATCATTTTCCATATGTAGATTATGATGTACCTCTCTCTTCTTCTTTCCAGTGAGTACAGATTTAGTTTACGTAGTCTTTCCCAGTAGTTGAGTTCTTTGCAGCCATCAATCTTGGCTGTGAAATGCCTTTGCGTTTCTTCTAGTTTATTAGTTTCTTCCTTTTTATATGGGGACGTCAAAACTGAGCAGTATTCAAGTTTTGGTATAATCAGTGTTTTTAGCAGGGGAATCATTACTGTCCTGTCCCTTCTCTTGAACGTTCTTAGAACCTGTCCGGCGACTCTTTTTGCTTTATTTATCGCTATCTGATTTTGTGTTTCGAATTTCGCATCATCTGTCATTATTATCCCGAGATCAATCGCTTTCATTCTTCTCTGAATTTCCTGTCTATCTGGAGCATAATATGCAGTCTGTTTAAGTTCTTTTCTACCATATCTCAAGAGTTGAAATTTCTCGGCGTTGAATGACATCATGTTGTCTTCTGACCATTTGTATATTTTGTTCGTGTCCCTCTGCAAGGCCTCCACGTCATGTACATCGCTGATTTTTCTGCTGATCTTTGTATCGTCTGCAAAGGATGTTACTATACTATTGCTGTTTACTCCGCTGTCTATGTCTGTTAGCATGATAATGAACAGGAGTGGGGCCAGTACTGTCCCTTGTGGTACTGAGCTGCGTACTTCCGATTCTGATGATGATATACCTTGAATTTTGACGACCTGCAGACGATCACTAAGGAAGTTGTAGATCCATTTTCCCACTTTGCCTGTTATTCCCATGTCTAATTTTATGTCCTATTATACCATGGTCACATTTATCGAAAGCTTTAGCAAAATCTGTGTATATAACATCGTAGTTGTCATTGCCTTCCAATGCATCTAGGATATTGTTGTAGTGCTCTATTAGTTGTGATAGGCATGATCTACCTGATCGGAATCCATGCTGATTTTCGTTGAATCTTTCCCGTGTCTCCAGGAAATCATAAATTTTCTCTCTAACTATTCTTTCAAATACTTTGGTGAGGTGGGACGTCAATGACACTGGTCTATAGATCTTTGCTTGAGATCTGTCCCCTCCTTTATATATAGGGACAATGTTTGCTCTTTTCAAGATGCTCGGTATTTCCTCAGTGTCTAGGGATCTTCTCCATATCCAGTATAAAGGTGTAGCTATTTCATTTTTACAGTTTTTAATCAATAATGCGTTCCAATTGTCCGCACCTGCAGCTGAATGTAGTTTCATTTGTTCTATAGCTCTCGCTACATCTTCTGGTGTAAACTCAAAGTCTGTTATATACTCTCCTTGCAATTCCTCTTCAAAGAATGCATTTATGTCAGGTATCGCTTTGTCACTTTTTGGGGTACTGAAAACTGATTCATATTGAGCTCTCAATGTATCAGATATTTCTTTTGGATCGTCGGTTAGTTCATTATTTCCCGTCCTCCCAATAGCGCGCGCGCGTTTTTGTTTTCCTTTTTGCATAGCTATAGAAGTATTTTGGATTTTCCTTTATTGCTTCTACCGCCTTTTCCTCTTCCCTCTCTGTATGGTCCTTAATCAGGGCTTGTATTTCCCTATCGATACCCTCCAGTTTTTCTTTTATTATTTTCCTGCCATTATCTCCGCAGTTTCCTAACTTCGCCTCCACTCTCTTTCTTCTGCGGAATAGTCTTCTCTTTTGCCTTTCTAGCCAGCTCCTCTTTCCTTTTGGCTGTGATTTCGGAGCATATTTTTCTAAAATTCTCAGCGTTTTTTCCTCCAAAGTTGTTAGCATTTCTTCAGTTGTTTTATTCTCGAAAATTGTTCTCCATTCTATTTGGGCCATGTGCGATCTGATTGCTTCCCAATTTATAGTCTTCGAGTTTAAGTTAAAGGCCCCGAATTTACTTCTTTCCACAATATGTGTATTGTCTTCTAATGCTGCCATCATATTTGTTGATATCTCGATTAAGTTGTGGTCTGAGATAATGGTTGGGGTTATTTTTATATCAGCAATCAAGTTCGTGTTATTCGTGAATACCAGATCCAGGCAGTTATTTTTTCTGGTATTTTCTGTTATCTCCTGTGTCAGCATAAACTCGTTTGTGAGAGCCATCAACATTTTTGCTTGTTCCTGATCTTCTCTTGTGCCCCCCTTGTCCTGGTGAATATATATATATATATATATATATATATATATATATATATATATTATATATATATATATATATATATATACAGTATATATATATATATATATATATATATATATATATATATATATATATATATATATATCGATAAATATATCCATGCGAAAAGAATTTCTTGTAGGAAAGTTAATTTCTTGAATTATGATGAAAAAAATTAACTGGACATGATTTACTCGCGAAAACTGCTTTATAAACGTACAGAATACAGGTATCTGGTTTATCTATGATGCCTTTCTGAACACTTCTTCTTTAGGACCACGGGAAGTTTCCTTTAAAGCGCGTGAATATTCTATTCTTCATTATAGGAAAGAAGATGAAAGGAAGTTAAAAATAGACGTGAGATGAATACCGTCTTTATATTAAATTAACGTTGAAATTCATATTCATAATTTAATACTATAAAATTTTACATTTTGAATTTGTAGAAATATTTTATTTACAAAAAATTGATTATTTTTTTTAGAAATTGCTGTTGTAATCTGATCGACAAGACTACAGGGTGGGCCGTAAGTTTCCATACATAGGAAAAATTAAACGTTTGTTTTTATGTTTCAGATACCCTAAGAATATGCGTGTAAGATCTTGTTTACTGATGAAGCAAATGTTTACGTCACTGGAGAGGTTAATCGGCAAAACATACGTTATTCGAGTAATGCTAACCCTAACTGGCTGAGTCCGACGAAGATGCAAGGTGCCGGTAAAGTGATGGTGTGGGCCGGGATATGGGGTGACAGAATTATTGGACCAATTTTTGTCAGTGGAAATCTTAATGCCGAAAGGTATCTTAACATGTTGCAAGAAGAGATTTTCCCATCCCTGCTAAACGAGGAAGGTAACTTCCCAGTTTACTTCCAGCAAGATGGAGCTCCACCTCATTATGGTCTTCACGTGCGTCGGTATTTGGATCAGCAGCAGCAGTTTCCGGATGCTTGGATTGGTCGGCGTGGTCCTGTGGAGTGGCCTCCCAGATCCCCAGATCTCACCCCCCTTGATTTCTATCTTTGGGGGCACTTGAAGGCCATGGTGTATCAGGAAAAGATACGAGACATAAATCATCTAAAGGAACGTATCACAAACGCCATTACAAGCATAACGTCAACTGTGCTAATGCGTGTTCATCAACAGTGGGGAACACGTATTGAAATGTGTTTTCAAAACAATGGCAACCATGTAGAGCATATTATATAAATAAAAATGGTTGTCCATAAAAAAATGTTTATTTTTCCTATGTATGGAAACTTACGGCCCACCCTGTATAAATAACATCGACAGTCTAAACACCTAATTTAACTTAATCTAACCCACAATATACTCGTCGATAGAACGTCAAATTGATCAGATGTCGTAATCCCGGTTGTAATGTGTGATCTACGAGTTTGAAATTTCGAGTGTAGTTTAAACTCGCGTAATACTAACAATCATTCAAGAGAGCCAGAAACTGGCACAGCGCTCAGGCCAGGCGATTGCGGCCCAGTGCGTTAATTCCTGAAACCTTATTAACTAGCACCATCGGGAGTCGAACCCCTGACCTCCGTCTCTTCGCTTCGATTTTAGGGAACCGGTGTAATCCACTGAGCCACGGACGCTGGTTTAAAGTTATTTAGCCAGAACCATTTAGTCGGTAAATAATAGCGTAATAATAGTGAGAATAATGACATGACAATGTTTTAAAGTGTAATTCATTATGGAACAGGAATTTATTTTTTTTTATTAATGGTTAGAAGAATTTACTGAACTTTGTTTTTATGGAGAGAGGAACTTAGTGAACTTTGTTTTAATGGAAAAAGGAACTTAGTGAATTTTGTTTTAATAGAGAGCAGAACTTACTGAACGTATTGAACTTTGTTTTAATGGACAGAGGAACTTATTGAACTTTGTTTTAATGGAGAGAAGAACGTACTGAACTAGTCTATAGAAATGTTTAAAAAGTAGGAAAGGTACGTAATTTGTTTTGTTTGTAATTAATAGAACTTCATTTTACACCTGTTTACTGGTGTATAACCACGTTTTATATATTAAACGTAAAACTGTGAGACAGAGGGTGTTTCATGCGATTTTCAGTGTTTAGTGCACCCTAAAAATTTCTTTATTTTATTTAATTTAAACAAAAAATTTGTTTGGATTTTAGATGAACAAAGCGTTGTGTTGAAAATTATGAGGCCCAGTTTTGTTAAAATTAAAGTAAATAAATGATGTTACTTCAAACTAAGGTTGGTTTAGAATAAGCACATATAAAAGTATATTTCTTTGAATTGTGTTTGTCTCCTTGTGGCAAATTTGGAAATGATTAATAATGCCAAGTAAATATAGTCTTATATATGTTTAATCTAAATTAAATTTATTCTGAGGCTTTGTGACTGTAAGATCCAGACAGCAATTTTGTTTTTTTTAATTTAAATAAGGAATTTTCGTAAATGTGCGGCTTTCGATGATCTGCGAACGGGTGAAACTCTATAATTTTTACGATTTAGGATGGTTCAACTCCTCCATTCCAAACAGTGGATGAAGTTGCACAAGTTACAGCCATCAAAGACTCGAAGATCCACTCAGGCTTGAGAGAGAAAGAGAGTTACAAGGAGTTACAAGGAAAAGAAGTACCTCAAAAGGCCTTGCGGCCCATACCGAGGAGGTACCAATGGCAACGGGTGCCAGGGAAAGTTTTCTACACACTCAAATAGTGTGCAAGATTTGGTCTAACCTTTTCTTGAACTGATCCACCGAGGAACTGTTCCTGTTATTAAAAGTTTATTTTTCTTTCAACTATCCTAGCAGTAGTAGAAAACTGGATAGAAAAGTAGAAGGCTCTCTCCCCACCCTCCGCTCCCTCCCTGCCAGAGGCAGGTACGGAAAAAGGTTGAAGAAAATACCTTGACCCTGGAAAAGTAGCCAAGGAAATTTTACAGGAAAGTGGAGAATATATAAATAGCTCTATATTTACCTTGCTCACAGAGACACCGTGCAAGCGAACTCCTGCAGAGTTTTCTTATGTTTTAATCTTAAACTATCAACGTGTTAAAGTAATTCCCACATATACTAGTCCTAAATCGTTTCAAATCCAACTTCTAACCATTGTTGCGAGTTGGGTTATCATTTGAACTAAACATGCTTCTAAAATCGACATCTTTGAACGCGCGTCACGTAAGCATCGATTGTAGCCCATATGCCTAACGAAAGAGAGAGAGAGAGAGAGAGAGAGAGAGAGAGAGAGAGAGAGAGAGAGAGAGAGAGAGAGAGAGAGAGAGAGGCCTCTTCTATTTCCGACAGCTACTGCTGACAGAAAATGTAGTGAAAGAAGGGAGTATAGGAAAGTAAGAAAAAGTAATGAAGAAACTAGAATCTCTCGTCTTTACTCCTTTACTTGACCACTTCTCAAGAAATTTTTGTTGATGAAAGTTTAATGGATGTACTCTGTGGCATATTTGATGTAATGCCATTATGCAGTAAAGGAGGGTTGTTTGATGTGGTTCTTTAACCTGCTTTGCAACATCTAAGGTCATATTCCAGAGGGAACGTACAGCTTTACACGGGATCCAAACCACGGGTCGCTACGTCATCTACACGCAGGGAACGGTCCCCGATCTAACTATTACCCAGACCCAATGTTGCTTAACTTCACTGATGGACGGGAAGGGTGTTAAGACTTTGGCCACAACGCAGCCCAGCAAATGAGTGTGTATAGACGGATACCTTAGGGTAACTCTGAGCTCTGGTTCGGTTGTTTAGAGAATGGATTCGGACTCTGTGGGGCCGGAGTTCGATTCCCGCCGCCGTCGTAATTTGAGTCCGACCGGCCACCTATTGCGTGATTGTTCGAGCTCAGGTGACTGAGTTCACGTTCAACTCCCTTCGTGAGGAGAAAGTGGGGTTCTGTTCTCGGTCTCGGCCTTGGTGGTCTCAACTACATCACTGGTTTAGGATGTTACTTTACCGGTTACTTGTATAACTTTGATCTGATAAAAGGTATTAATATATAACACTGGTATGCATCAGTTTTGCTGTCAAGGGTTTTGTAAGTGATTCTTATAGAGTTTTTCCTGCTGATTTCGAATCTGCAATCCGTTTTTCTCAATCAGCTCAGGTTATCCGGCTATGGCCTCATAAGTAAAATAGAATTTTTCATGATTTTGTCAAAGCGAAATTGGAACAGTAACATCTATCATCACTTGTTTCACTTGTATAATATCTTTTTTTACTTTTCAGGCATATAGATAAAATATTTCATAATGAATAGAGCGTGTAAAAATGATCCCAATAGATTCTGCTACATATGTGGGACGGTTACCATGCCAAATAACCAGTCTCAAATCACTAAATTTGTGAAGACAATGTATAGAGCATACTTTGGAATTAAGCTAGGGGACCAGGACAAAAATTTCGCTCCTCATATGTGCTGCAAGACGTGCATTGAAAATTTGAGAAGATGGAGCAAAGGCAGAGCGAAATCTTTGCCTTTTGGAATTCCCATGATTTGGAGAGAAGGAAAGGATCACGTGACAGATTGCTATTTCTGCATGACAAACCTCCAAGGTGGGCTTATAAATTTATTTTTCTTAAATATTTTGAAATCCTCGTATGAAACTTGACATAATATTCACCATAATGTAATATTCACCATATATAGCATAATATTCACCATAATGGTAATCATACATTTACATATACATATTGTTATAGAAAATACATTTACACATACATATTGTTACAAGTTACATTTACATATACAATGATTGTATATTTTCTTTCTTTTTCATTCATATTGTCCCCGAAGGGACAATATGAATGAAAAAGAAAGAAAATATACAGACTCCATCGACCTATTTCATATCTTACAGACCGCAGCCTTCCCTCACGAGCCGCCACTGTCTGAATGCTTCTTCTATTTCATATGCAAGTTTTATATCCATGTTTCTGTGTTTCTATTTTCAGGAGTTAACAAGAAGAATAAACACATTGTTGTATACCCTGACATTCCTTCTGCTATGAGACCTGTACCCCATGGTCCTGGAATTCCAATACCCGACCCACCTCAAACCCTGGACTTCGATGATTCTGATAATGAATCAATGACCAATGCCAATGACCAGTTCCAGTCGTATATACCTCAAAATACCGCTTCAAATGAGCCGAGGCCTCTCAACCAGGCGAAACTTAATGATCTTACCAGGGATTTAGGACTTTCCAAATTAGCTGCCGAGATCTTGGGCTCACGACTTCGAGAGGACAACTTGCTGGCTCCGGGAACAACATTCTCCTGGTATAGGAAACGAGAGGAAGAATTCCGCAAGTTTTTTGCAGTGCACGAAAATACCTCTTCCTTAGTGTACTGCTGCAATGTTGAGGGGCTAATCGAATCCTTGGGCCTGCCATATAACGCATCAGAATGGAGGCTATTTATAGACTCGTCTAAACGAAGTTTGAAAGCAGTACTTCTCAACATTGGGAATAGGGTTGCATCAGTCCCTGTAGCACATTCCGTACAACTTACTGAGAGCTACGATAACATGAAAATTTTACTGGATGCTCTCGTATACGACCAACATAACTGGAGGATCTGTGGAGATTTGAAAGTAATACTAATATCATAAGTAAACTATTGCTATTGACTATGTTGTTTTTCCAAAGGTTATTTGAGCGCGTATAAGAACACTTAACTTCCCCACAGAAGTGATACAGTCCAATGCATAGATTTTTTTATCTGATAGAACAAATTCTCTAAATTCTTTAAATATTTTCATTTTTTTTCAGATTGTGGCATTTGTATTGGGCATGACTCCAGATTCCTGGGATCTTGGGAGCATTGCTCCAGTAAATTTGACCATGAGAAAAAGTAAATTTGGGTTTGGGTTTTGTTCATCCGCTAGACGTTATGCAATTTTTTTGCGTATACGTTCTTGTACAAACCAATTTTTTTAAATTACAAATTTAGTTATTTTAAGTTTAGTTGGTAATTCCATATTTAACAATTATTTTTATTTTTTGTTAAGCTTCAATGTTTTGATAATTAAAATTTTATTAAAACGTATATTTTTTTAATATAAAATTATCAGGATTGGACTATGTTCCATTGATCTCGGCCAGGTTTGATAAATTGGCCAGATAATTACTTGTGCGGTTTTAAGTAATCCACCATGACTCTAGAATTGAAAAGTTTAGTTAAGTTTAAACTTACTTTTACTTACTTTAACTTACCTACTTTTACTTACTCTTCCTTACTTTTACTAAGTTTAAAGCACTTACTTTTACTTACTTTCATTGTACTATATTTACTTACTTTTACTCACTTTTACCATACTATATTTACTAACTTGTACTTATTTTGTATTTTTTCAGGTAGTCAATAATCAATAATGGATCCTAATATTGATGAAGTTGGAGAGAAAAGTGAGGGTGTTAAAAGGGGTTACTTTTGTGGTCAATGCAAGAACAAATATTCAAAGAAGCAAAACTGGGAGGAACATTTGAATTGCAAAAAAATATTTGTTACAATACAAGAGGTCCCAGAGTTTGGGCCCACAGCTTAGATATTGCAGTAAAGAAATACCAGGATGAAGTGCAGCAAAGAGATACGGCAAAGCAGTCATTTAGTTTGTTCACAAAATGTGCTAGTGCTAGACCTCAGAAAAATGAACCAACTTCATCAACTGCTAATCTAGAAAATGAAACTTTTTCACTAGATGTTTCACAGACTGAAGAAAGTGCTTCTCCTCCACCTAAGAAACAAAAGGTAAGTGAGGAATCTGCGCATCAGACTAACAAAACTGCTTTAGAGGAATTTGAAAATTCCCAAATCCAGAAGACATTGAATGCAATTTTGCGCCTAACAAAAGAAACTCACCAAGCTGTTGTGGTTAATAAAGAGAAGAGTCAAAATATGCCTTCAAGTTCAAGTGTTGCATCCAAATCTAATAAAGCAAAAAGCAACAAATTTGACATTTCCATAGCCCATTTAAGCAAGTGTAAATCAATACAAGAAATCCTGAACAATGACTTATGTGGCAACATCTTATACTACATAATGAAAACAAACACTGCATGGGCTCTATATCCAGTACTTCTAGCTGTATTACATAGGTCAGGTTGTGAGGTTGGAAATTTGAATCATAGCACACATGCGTGCGAGACAATTTGTGAGCTATTAGATAATCAACTTAAAGAACAAACTGTAAAGTGGTTCTTAGAACAAACTTCAGTAACAATAACAGCTGACATTGGAACAATTTTGGGATTAAGCATGCTAGTTGTATTAGTTATGAGTGAAGAAGATAAGACTGTAAAACTTGCTGGGATAAATTTAGTACGCAGCAAATCAGGAGTTTATTTGGCCAATGAAATTTTTGATGTGTTGAAGTCTCCTAATCACTTGAAACTATCTGAAGAAGCAATTAAATCCAAGGTATCTGGAATGGTTGGAGATGGGGCTTTTTGTAAGGACAACGAGCCATTTAAAAACGAAATGAAAAAGTTGTTTGGAGAAAATTTCAAATTTCGATGGGACTTAATGCATCTTGTGAACAGAGCCCACGTTGATGCATTGAAGAAAATTTGTAAACTAAGTGAGCTTTTAGACTTTATTCAGAATCACTCTTCAAATCTGAGATCAGGCCTTGACTATACCAATATGGTTCTTGACAATATCATTGGTTTTAAGAGACCAAAACTCAAATTGATACTCGCATGGTTAATTACGAATTTGATCAATTTGACAGATTTGTGGAAAATTGTGTGTTTTTTGATCATCCACAAGAGAAAGAAATTAGTTCCAAGTTCTATGTATTGATTTCCTATGTAACAAAGATTATGTTGCAGGTAGCTCAAAAAACCACAGTTAGTGCAGAATTTGTAGAAAATATATTTTATAAAGAAGGAGGGAAAACTGTTATGTTAAGAGTGATGGAAACAATTTCCAAATTAGCTAATGGAGGAAATGCAAATGATGTAGTTTCTGAATTTAAGCACGATACCACAGGGCAGCAAAAGGAACTAACAGCTGAGGATTACATCCTAAATGAAGTTTACAAATACATCAAGAAACGTTCTGATTACTACCAGGTTGCTGAAGTTGCTAGACCATCCAGAACCAGATTTGAAAGTAGTTTTACAAAAGACTCAGTGATAAATTTGGCTGACAGAATATATAGAACAGCTGTGGAAAGGAATCACAGAGAGATTAAAGCATTTTGATAAAGATGGATCAACTGCCTGGAGTGAAGCACCAGCTGAAGGGACATTCTCCATTCTTGGTTACATTGTTAACACAAAGGATCCATTAAGCTATCCTCATTTGACTAAGCTGTGCAGAATTGTGAAGGAGGGTCCAGCTCCAGGCACTAGATCTGCTGTAATGATCACACAGAAAGCCATTGATCAGTGGCCAAGCATACATGGCGGTGAATTCACAACAAATGCCTACATGCAAGGTCTAACTAACATCGTCCACTGTTGCTGCTGCAATGAATAAATAAACTTAAGGTGAGTTATAAACTGTACATTATTGTATTATTATGTTTAGCTAAAACAATTTGTAATTGGTATGTCGTCGTCAAGAGTTTACTATCATTAACCTATCTAGTGGTGTTAGGGAAAAAAAAGTAAATTCAGAGCTGTGCTCCAGTAAATTTTTTCAAATCTGGAGTCATGGTATTGGGAATGCAAGGGGGATACACGAAATACCCATGTTTCCTCTGCAAATGGGATACCGAGCGGATGAGAAGCACTATGCACAGCGTGAATGGGCATCCAGAGAGAATTTTGAACCTGGGTCGCATAATGTCGTTTCAGTGCCCCTTGTACCACCACAAAACTTTTGCTCCCACCACCTCATATTAAGCTGGGCTTGATGAAAAATTTCATCAAATCAATGAATAAGGAGGGTTCAGCATTCCGATATCTCGAGAGTAAATTTCCTCATATATCTGATGCTAAACTAAATGCTGGGGTTTTTGATGGTCCTCAAATTCGAACTTTGATCAAGGATACTCAGTTCGAAACGCAATGACTCCAACTGAGAAGAATGCCTGGCAGGCATTCAAATCAGTTGTCACTGATTTTCTTGGCAAGCGTAGAAGTCCAGAATACGAGTCCGTTGTCGAAAACTTGATGGAAGCTTTCAAAGCTCATGGGTCGCGCATGTCCATAAAAATGCACTTTTTGTGGTCCCACTTGGACTATTTTCCTGAAAATTGCGGGGATTATAGTGAGGAACAAGGTGAACGATTTCACCAAGATATCAAAATAATGGAAGAGAGGTACCAGGGAAACTGGGATATCAATATGCTGGCGGACTATTGCTGGTGTTTGAAGCGAGACGTGCCCGAAGAAAAACACAGACGGAAAGCCAAAAAAACTTCATTACTTCCTCAATAAACTTTTTTCCATATTCATTGTATGAATAAAAGTATTTATTCACACAATGTTTTCATTTTTCACGAGTGTTCTTATAATATTACTCGTATCTACAGTGTTTAAGCTAAAAAAATCAATAAATTTGGGGATAAAATTGGACTTATAATAAATGGCCAATAGAGAAAAAACCTGACCTGATTGAGGAAAACCAATGTCATTTTCGAATTCAGCATGGTCGAATTATATAATATGAGTTGAAAAAACCCTCACAGCAGACAAAACAATTTCGTATGCATACCAGTGTAATCACTGCGGAAGGCCGTAAATTGGTATATGGCTCAGGTCAACTAATGCGACCCATTGCTTTAACTCCAGCATCATCGGGATTCGAGCCCCCGACGTCATTGTCTTCACTGCGATCACAGGGTAACGGACGCTGGCCTCGTAAAATACAAGATGATCCGAAAAGGGGTTCCCAGAAATAACTTGTTACATAGATATTTTTGGGAAAACCTTTTTGGTGTTGATTTTATAGTAGTTGACTGCCAGTTGTGAAAGTGGGGCTACGCTTTATTATGTTATGGAGGAAAATGTTCTCAATATTAATAATATTTAACGTCTATTCATCATTTCAAGGAGGTGGAATGAGTGTCGTATGCTCAGGACGGTTGAGAGAGAAAGAGAAAAACCACTGGTATTATCGCGCCTTTCTTATATAGAAATAAGAGTATTTATGAGAGAAATGCCAGAGACTGTTCTTTTGTATTTTAGTCACAATCGCGAAATCCTCCAGAGTCTGTTTTGGTCTTTATTCCTCAAATTAATTACGGTAAAGGTAAACGCCACAATTGACGGACACAGATGAAGAGAAACCTTTCTCCGACACTTTATACGCCGTTAACTACTTAACAAAGGTATCCATTACTGGACAAACAACAATTATTGAGTTGGAAGCGTATTGATTGTGCCACTATTAGTTCTTATATAATAAATCTCTATTTTCTTTTCAACTTATATGTCTCGGTTCTCTATACACTAATGATATATATATATATATATACACACACACACACATATACACACATTTTAACTGCAAACAACACCGTATAATTAATGTAAAGAACGACGTTTGTGTAGAAGAGCGTTCCGCACAAGATGAGGAGGGAGAACGAACAAATGAAAAATGAGGTACCACCCGGGATCATCCGATTGCCGGTCAGATATGCTATCCACTACACCATGGACCTCGATCAATCAGAAGTCGTAATTCCCCTACATACGAGCAGAAACCAATGCCCTGAGAGGGCAACCTTCGCATGCCGTACATATATACATTTTAACTGCAAACACACACAGTATAATTAATGTAAAGAACGACGCTTGTGTAGAAGAGCGTTCCGCACAAGATGAGGGAGAACGAACAAATGAAAAATGAGGTACCACCCGGGAATCGAACCCAGGATCATCCAATTGCCGGACAGATGGTGTAGTGGATAGCATATCTGACCGGCAATCGGATGATCCCGGGTTCGATTCCAGGGTGGTACCTCATTTTTCATTTGTTTGTTCTTCCTCCTCATCTTGTGCGGAACGCTCTTCTACACAAGCGTCGTTCTTTACATATATATATTATATATATATGGCTCTTTTTTTGTAAATGTTTTGTTCGTGATAATCTAACAGTCGATAACTTGGAGGACCGATCTTCTTTATTTTTTCAAAGTCTTAATCACTCACGCTTTCGTTAAAGTAGGCCGGGGGAGGAGGGGGGGGGTCATTTTCAGAATGTAAAGAAAGGGATTTTTTTACCCTACACAATGATTATTTTTCGAATTTCACCCATGATAAGGTTTTAATCCAAACGTCGAAATTCAAATAACGCGGATGATATTGTACCTAGGCAGGGTTCATACTAGGGTTTCTCCTATATGCAGATTTCTTCATCCCGGAAAATCCCGGGAATTTCCGGAAAAATGAAGCCAATTCCCGGAATCCCGGGAAATCAGGAAATGATTGTATATTTAAGAGAGCGGTAATTTTTTTTTATTGTTTAGTGATAAAATACCCTTTTAGAATTGGGATAACCAATTACTTATGCTTAGATGACCACTTTTGCATTGTAATACTTGAATTGAGTTTACCAATCAGTGGTAACTATTTATTATTTATTAACATAATATTTATTATGCGTGACTCAGGAAATAAGAATGGTTTCATGTATTATGATGATTTAGTGAGTGACATTTTAGTATGCCTTTTTATGTTTGATGTAGAAAGAATGCTGAAAATTATATCTTTCGCCACAATTTTTTCTTCTTTTTTGATTCAGAGTTTATTATAAAAGTAGCTAAACTGACTAAAATGAAGAAATGAGCATTTTTGTATTTTCTTCCCTAAAAATAGCCCATAAAATGAAAATAATTATTTAGCATATTTTTAGCATAAAATGGAAACGGTTTAGCATAATTTAGGCGATTTAACATAATTTAGCAGCAGGTTTAACATAATTTGGCTAAAAATTTCTGGAAACACTGCAAGAAAGTTGCCAGAACTATTGACAAAAAGTAGCCCAGCTTTGTAAAAAAAAAGTAGTAAAATTGAAATTCAATATCACAATTCAAAACAAATAATATTCAATTCAAAACATTGTACAAAAGTCAAAATTATCGTATTTATGCGATAATTATCGTACCGTACGTCTGGCAACGCTGTCTGGGTCAGTAAGAAGTTGCATGCAAGATGAGTTGCCTGCGATCGCTAGATAATATACTGAGACTCGGTTCCTTGTATTATATTAAGTCATTTAAATTAAATTAAGTCATTTTAAAATTCTGAGATTTCCCGGGATATTTGTCCAATTCCTGGGATTTTCAAATCCAATAAAAACAGCCGGGATCCCGGGAAAGAAACCCTAGTTCATACACACACGCAAAAATATCAAGATTTTTTTTATTTTTTGAGAATATCAGGGGAATATAAAATATTTATGAAATATTTATGACTTAATTATTTGTAAATATTTTATAAATAATTTAACTATAAATTAATTTAAAATGTTAATATAAAATAATTTAACAAAAACAAGCACTATTTGTTTTAGATTATATAAAACTCGTGCATTTTGTTAATCTGTATTAATTTTTTCAGCCTGCCATGTGATTTTTGCATATGTTTTTTAAGAGTAGTTAGAATATAAATTAGGTTTTAATTGTGTTATATGAAATGTGAATTTTTTTTTACACCTTTTTTATGCAATTTTTATATAATTTTTATATATATTTATATATCAGGGGATCAGATCTGAAATATCAGGAGATTATCAGGAAACTTTATTCTTGGACCTGTGTATGAACCCTGCTAGGAATTTATATATAGTTATTTGCTTGAGGTTACGTTAGGTTCACCTAACCTAGCCTATTAACTCGGAGGTAATAATTGTGGATATTAATTTCCTCTCAGGTACATATATATGAGGGGTCGCGCGTCTTAGGGTACCTAACCGCCACCACAGGCGAAAACGTGTTTTTGATGGATATCACTATTTTCACCCTTCCTCTATCGCGTGGTTTGGGTTATAATGACCTTACGACACTAGAAGTATGGTTGAAAACCTTATGAAGCGAACTACTTTTTTCACCTCTATCGCCAGCCAAAAGTTCACCCAAAGTTCGGCATAATAAGAAAATAATTTTTTTTTTTTAAATATATATAAAATATGAAAATCTATTCCAAAAACTCATCAACATCTTCATTAGCATACTTAGAACTCTAATTTAGCCAAAAATGAACGTTCTAGCTCAATTAATAACAGAGATACTATTGCCAGAATATTGCTGAACTTTGGAGGCGATTTCTGACGAATTTTAATTTTGGCGCTTAGGTACCGTAAGACGCGGGACCCCTCATATATATATATATATATATATATATATATATATCACCAAAAATATTGTATGATTTTACGTGAAATATTGAATTTCTTATGAAGTGTCAGAAGCTTTTGACGGGCTGTGGAAAAGAGTACAGTTATTGAAGATCTTTTTACCTCATCTTCTTTGTTGTGCATGTCAGTATTTTTTGCTAAAATATTGTACTTTTATAAAATTCCTGATATTGCTCTACACACAATCGTTTCAGAAATATTACTCGAAATCGATAGGATGGACACAGCGTTAATTTTTGTTGTTGTTCGTCATATCAAGCTTTACGTGGATCCGGACCATGAGTCTCTATATCATTTGGTCGCGGAGGATATTCACCCATCCGACTACGACCCAGAGCCAATGTCGCTTAACTTCGCTGATCTATTGGGAAGCGGTGTTACGACATGGCCACGACGTAGCCCGGGCGTTAATTGGATGGAGTATCATGATTTACTGATTTAAAGATTGAGCATAATCTAGCTTTCGTAAGACAGAGCTGCGTCCATTACTTCGATTGTACCTTTAACCTAAAGTGACCAGATTTTTTGAAGTTAAAAGCGGGACATATCCTGAATTTCCCTACTGGGGGGTCCAGGGGGGGGTACCCCTGCCGCGGTTGAGAAAATTTTGAAATTGCAATACTCAAAAAAACACGTTTGGGTGGCATCGTAAGCATATATTTCAATGTTAATTTTAGCAAAAAAAAAGTCCCCATATGACATACATATATGCTGCATTCTCTGTTGTACCAAATATATATATACGGGGCTCCAATAAACCTTAGCCCCCCCCACCCATGGCCTAAACCATTAGAGGTACAGTAAAACTAAACATACCTTACAAAAGAGAATTTAATCCTGCATTTAATGAGAAACAATTAAAACTTGGTGTTCTCGCCATTGGCTTCCAAGACAGCCTGAATTTGCTTTGGGTAGCTTGCCAAAAGTGACGTGAATAGATCTTGATCGTTACGCAAATTTGCTAAAACAGTTTCAATGTGTTGCGTCATTGTATCCTTCGAAAATCGATTTGCTGCAGGTTCTTGAAACAAGAGACATTCAACCTTGTCCTTTATAACTGATCCAATGTGTTCACAGACGTTCAGGTCAGGAGAATTTCCTGGCCATTCTTCATTTCCAAAGAAATCGATCTCATGGTTCCGCAACAACTGCTGAGTGGCTAATGCCTTAAAGCAGGGGGCCTTATCGTGCAGAAGTGTGACCTGGTCGACATCCATAACATTGTTTGGGTTTCTTAGAAAAGGAATGACATGCTGGGATAGAATAATATCACGAAAATACTGTCCATCCCAACTCTGACCATTTGGCTTCAGCACCCACATGAGCTTTTTTGCAGTGAACGAAACAAACACACCAACACAGTCTGGACTTTTTAATAATTCGCGATAATGTTCATTGTCATCGATTTCATCTGGTGTTGTGGCCCACACTCGATCATTTTGGTAGTTAGGCCGACGTGTTACGTAAACAAAAAATTCATCGGAGACAGCTAAATGCATGAAATCACCCACATCCCAATCTTCAAGATAATGGGCAAACCACATTCTGTCATCGATGTTAAGTTGAGTTGAGTTGAGTTTTTCTTGGCTTTGGAAGTTCATGCCAAAGTTTTAAACCTTGCCTATGACGGTACAGTCGAATGATCTCACCACTAACGATCTTTCTTCTCAACACTTCGATCTCTAGAAAGTTTAGCACAGCTGTTTTTCTGCTTACACGTACCGCTTTCAATGATGTCCTTTGTTTCCTGAGAGAGTGGCAAATTTGGGCGCCCAGATTTGGTTGTATCCATTTCACATTCATCCAAAGTTTTATTCCAATTTCTTTTGACGAAGTCCTCACTTCTTCGCAACTTTTTGGCAACCCATGAACGTGTTATAAAGGTGGCTCCAGCATCACGAGCTTCCCGAAATGTTATTGCTCGTATGCGATCTATCACACGTTGCCTCTCCAATCACCAATTAATTGAGAAGCCATTATATTATCACTTTATCAGCTAGAGTAATTTTAATACCTGCAATAAATAAATAATTTTATATATTTTTATAATCACTAAAAACTATATCGATATAAGTAAACATGTAAGCTGCAAATGGGGGGGGCTAAGGTTTTTTGGAACCCCTTACACAATACTAACAATAAAAATCAAATAAGAGACAATAACGAAACAGAGTCAGAGTCAAATTACCACTTCTTCACCAGTGCAAACTGACAACTTTCGTCTTGTATTACGTAATGCTTGAAAACACCAATAAAAAACATTAATTAGCAAATTTGCTGAATAACCATAACACTCCGAAATTATATATTTTTTCAGCAACTCCTCAAGTAATCAGTAATCACCCTTTAACTCAAAAAGTGAGGGAGTCCTGAGATACTCCGACCCCTCAAAGAAAAAAGTGTGGGGGTCCTGACCCCGTGGGACTTACGCCCCTGACTTACCTTTTAATTTTAGTACTTTTCACTGGATGATATCTTCTTCAGTAACTCAGGAGTGGATTTTAGAATATTGTAAAATTCCAGCAGGTTCGTTTGAAATATATTTTGGTTACTAATAAGGCCTTGGGAGTTGGGGCTTTAAGTTGTGACTTTTCAGATGTCCACAACTTATTCAATTGAGAAAAACCACGTTCACCAGAAGAATTAGTTCCAGGGAGACAGTATAAACTGAATTAATTCCAACATGCGTTGATGACTAATCTTTCTCTCTTTGAAATGAGTGAATAATTTCACCCAGCGTTGGTCTGTTGTTATTTTAGATGCATATCACTCCGATATTTTCTCATCACTTATGTACTGCACAACACATGAAAACTCATCAAATAGTTCTGTATCAAACTTAGGGTAAAAAAATCAATTTTTCAGCAACAAAATCCATCGTTTTCTCAACATCTGACCACTTTGGAATTTGTTTTAATGAGGCCCACTCGAAAAGCCCAAGCTCTTGAAAGTGACCTGACCACTGATCTATGTACTGAACACATGTATCATACAAATCTGTAACTGTATTCACTACTGCTGATGATTTAATTAATCCATCTTCTTCAAGTTTGTTCACTAGCGTTCTGACTGAGTGGCAGAAACAAGTTTGCTTTCCTTGTTAGTAGACTTTGCTTTAGATCACTAACAACAGTCATAACTTCAACAACCGAAATATTTTCACTTTCAATCTATGAAACAACTTGGTGGAATGTTGCTGCTTGACTGTGCAGAAAGTAGAACCAGAGTTCTGCACTTGGGTCTTCAAAAACGTTTTTCAGTATAACAGGACACTTAGTTTGACTCAAAAAATATGATTTCGGAGCAGGAAATAATTTTAGAATTCTTTCAACTGCAGGCATCAGTGCCAACCATCTAGTTTTATTGTACCCCAGTAACTGTTTATATTCAATGTCAACAAAATTACGAAATTCTTTCAGAGCTTCTACCCGTACAGTATAGATATAAAAGAAGGAATATATCTTGCCAACAATTGATTCTACATCAATAGGCAGGCAGTCACAGGCAGACTGAACAGCATTATGTACGATGTGAGCACCACAACCAATCCAGTTAAATCTCTGCCTAAGTAAACATTTAGTTTCCTGAAAATATTATTAACTCCCTTTCTTTCAGCCCCACCAAAATTACAGTTTGTGTTATCACCACAGAAAGCAGCTAACTTACTGCTGAGATTATGCTCTTCAAGAATGTCAGTCAAATACTTAACAATAATATATGAGGTTTCTCCTGGCTGAGACTTGAAATCAATGAGTTTCACCTGAGCACCTTCATAGGGCTGAAAGGAGCGAATTAATACAGGGAATGACTTTATTTCCATGGTTGCTTGCATCAGTTAATAATGTCACGCAATGAGCATCCTTTAACCGTTTTTCTAATTCTGTTAAGACAAAAGGTGCAAATACATTTGTTACACTTTGCTCTTGCGTTGCACACCTAAATTTTGGTTCAAAGCATGTCTCCAAAATTCTTGATGCACAGTCAGTAGATCGAAAGCTTTGATTCTTCTTGACTGTATGGTAGGCCCACAAACCTCCTACAGCAGCTACTTCCAAATCTTTAGGGCTAGGCGTCAAATTCTTGAAATAATTCATAACAGTCTTACTATATGAAGTACTGTAATCAGCGGATTTGTGTCTCTCTGAGTTTGTGTTTAGCAATATCATTAGCTCCACCATGTGCAACACTAAAGTTTGTTAAACGCTTTTCACACCGTACATCACTTGCTGTTACTGTTTTTGTAATAAAACGATATTTCGCTTGCAGTTTTGCATTAAATGTACACTTTCCTTTGGACATTGTGATCAGGACAGATATTTTCAATAATTTGAGAAAAAAAAACACCTTGTTTCTCGTGGTTACAGTAAAGGCTACAGACACTATGCCGGGTGAAGTGTGTGAAATAGAAAGAGAATATGGAAGGCCCTTTTTCGTAATGTCTTTTCAGAATGAAGAAGTAGTGGAGAATGGAAAACTGAAAATGTGTTTGGGAAAGGGAAGATGGGGGAAGGAAACGGGTAAGGAAGGATGAAGTATTTTATAGACAGGAATCTTTTCTATTTTATAATCTGTTATTTCATTTTCAGAACTCATTTCAAGTGATACATTTAAGCCAAAGATTTTAAAATTAATTCCAAGAAGATTCTCTGATTTATGTTGAATTTGAACTTGAATAAATTGTTATTATTAATACATAATATTTCAACTTCAAGGTTTAATATTTTAAAATTAAATGGCGTATATGGTAATAAATGCCATTAGTATTATTGTAATACCTTTGACCATATCTTTTAGTATATAAATCTAATTAGAAATATGAATTTGTGCTTGCCAAAGAATAAAGATTACTCTCAGCCATTAATAAATTTACACAGGTTACATTTAACACTGTTCAAATATTAGTTCATATTTCAAGGACACCTTACGCTGAAGACGCACTTAATTTAGAATTTTTATTAAAGAGGGCCTCCTAACATGACGAGAACTTTAGGAGTAACGAAAGGCACATTTATGGCAGGTGCATCTTCAGTGTTCGAAAGAGCAGAACGGTATGACATACAGTTAGGGCTGAGCATTTCCCGCTCTTTTCTTAATCCCAGGAAACGGGATTCAAAAACTTGCAATCCCAGGATTCCGAAAAATTCCCGGATTAAAAAAATTAAATAAGGTTGAAGTAGTGGAATAAATTAAATAACTAAACAGAAAATTTCCTTTTATTGAACAAAAACATGCTTTGATAAAAACTTTCTAGAGACATAAAACTGAAATTATTTATTTATTTGGATTATGACTTAAAATAATGCTTTAAAAAACAGATGATCAATACTATTATCACCTAAAGATGTTCTGAGTTTTGTGATGAATAATCCTACAGCAGAAAATGCTCTTTCCGACTCTACTGAAGTTGGAGGAATTGTCGCCAGAGCATTAAATAAGAGGTTTAAATTTTCTGTTCTATTACCAGTGGCTTCATAAATATTCGTTTCTTTTATGATGTTCTTTACGTCGTATCTCAGGTGCAAATCTTGTTGCTCTGAAGTTCCGATTTCTTTCTGCACAACTGCATCCAATTTTTCTTCCAAGAACCTTTGATTTGAAGATGGGTTAGAGGAAAAGACTTCGAGTTCTAGTAATGTATCAAAAAACTGTTGGGGTTCATTTACATCAGTACCTTATGCCACTAGGTCCACTACGTCTCTCACTTTTTCTGAAAAGCCTGGCAAACAACTCTTTGGCAGTTGTTTGCAATGTTGATTTAGAAGGCAGTGAAAAATTAGGACAGGTTGAATTAAATGCTATTATAGGATTGTTTAAATATTTATATATTTCTACGAGCTTCTTATTACGTCTCTCTTGAAGTCTTTTTTCTACTGATTGTTTTAAGGTGGTAGAAAAACAAGCTTTTTCTCAACTCATTTACAATAAAAGCAAACACACCTTCTGCAGTGAGCTGTGTTTAAAAGTCTCCCCTGAAAACAGAATACCGGGAAATCCCGGGAACGATGATAGTTTTCCCGGGAAATGAGCTGTCTACTTTACTTCCAGGATCCCGAGATCCCGGCTGCCCAGCCCTACATACAGTATGTGAGAGAATATTTGAAGAATTGGTTACTATAAAGTAGTTGGAAGTATTGTAAAACACTCCTAAAGTAGTTGGCCATAATGCACAACACAGGGTGCCAGGATAGCTGGTTGGTTGGTATTCTACTAGGGGCACTCAATACATTTTGCTCCACCCTTTTTTTCTTAGCTAAATAATAGGCCATGGGGTTGAAATGTCTCTTGGGCCGTAAGTTTGAACTTTCTGCGCTTCACATAACCAGATTTTTCCAGTTTGAACCTCCCCTCCTTGTATAAAACCGCCTTTAAACGCCCTTGTATAAAACCGATGGTTAACGCAGTTTCGAAAATGGCGTCTGACAGTGATGTGCGTCGTAAACAGAGAGCTGTTATCGAGTTCTTAACCGCAGAGAAGGAAACAGTTGGAAATATTCACAAACGTCTACAAAACGTTTACGGAGATGCTGTTGTTGATCGAAGCACAGTTGGACGCTGGTCTAAACGTGTGAGATCACCGGAGAGGGAGAGCCAGCCTCGATGATGAGCCACGCAGCGGTCGCCCAGCATCGGCTGTTACATTTCACACTGTGCAACGTGCTAACAGTATCATTCGATCAAATGGGCGCGTCACATACAAGGAGCTATCACTGGAGCTAGGAATTAGTGAAGGAAATGTGAGTACGATAATTTAGCAACTGGGATACTCAAAAGTGTGTTCACGGTTTGTTCCTCGCCAACTGACTGAAGATCACAAAGCCTAAAGAAAAGAAATTGCTTCTGAGTCGTTGGTTCGATGCGAGACAGAAGGGAATGACTTCCTTTTACGAGTTTTGACGGGATGAGACTTGGGTACACCACTTTGAACCTGAAACCAAACGCCAATCCATGGAGTGGCATCAGGCAGACTCTCCACGCAAGAAAACGTTCAAAATGGCTCCCTTTGCAGGAAAAGTTATGGCCACCATCTTCTGGGGTTGAAAGGGGTGATTCTGGTGGATATTATGAAGAAAGGACAAACAATCAACTCAGAGGCATATATTGCTGCCTTACAGAGACTCCAGAGACGTATAAAGCGAGTTCGACCCGAGAGAAAACTGAAAGACGTCCTTGTTTTGCACGATAACGCAAGACCACACAACAGTTTGCAAACAAGAGAGGCTATCACAAAAATGCGCTTGACTGTGTTACCCCACCCTCCATACAGCCGGGATCTGGCACCTTCAGACTTCCATTTGTTTGGGCCACTGAAGGATGCTATTCGTGGAAGAAAGTTTCAGAGTGACGATGAGGTTGTTGAGGAGGTTAAGAGGTGGCTCCAGCGGAACCCAGCGGACTTTTTTTACCAGCAAGAAATAAAGGCCCTTGTTTCGAGGTGGAGGAAAGCCGTAGAAGAGGATGGAGACTATGTGGAAAAAAAAATCTTGTAAAAAAGGTAGATAACTACTTGTGTACAAAATTTCTGAAACTTACAAGGAAACGTGGAAAGAAAAAAAGGTGAGGCAAAATATATTGAGTGGTCCTCGTATTTTACGTCCTTCGGCCAAATGAGGGCACAGAGACGGAACCAGGATAGGTGATGAGGTAGAATTATTTGCATATTTTAATTCAGTGAGAGTTTACAGCAGGAGAGACTTCGATTAACAACAAACTACAAAGAGAGAGGTTAAGACTCTGCCCTTGCATATTTTACGATTAAAATTGTTTTGGAGTTTTCTCCGAAAAAAATAGCCGTAAAATAGGGTTATTCTTTCAACATGTTTTTTCACATTTATTTTACTTCCCAAAATGTAGCTAATAAGATAATGTGAAAGATCCAACGTGGAAATTTTGTATATTATTAATACTTTTATTTTGAACTGATGCGTGATTGGTATAAGTACAGAAATAAAAAAAATTAAGTATAGGCGTAGGTATAGAAGTGAACTTAGAATATTATCCCTGGTCGAAGGATGTTTTAATGGACAGCGTTACATAGAAATTTTGGATGAGGTAATAAGTCGATAAATGTAAAGGCTGCAGCTATTCCATTTTCCTTATCCCAATTCCTTTGTAGAAGATCGCAGTCCTCGTAAATCTGAAGTAGTAAATGAATTATTCAGAGGCCATCCCGAAGTAGATAAGATATTGTTTTGCCAGGTAAATCACGGTTCTAAACCCAAATAAAAAATTGGGGAATTATGGTTGGAGAAAGGAATGACCCTGAAATACAGCCTCGTTTAGAAATATGAACTCTTATGAAATACGGACTCGTTTACGCTGGCAACCGCAAGTTTGCAGTCAGCTCGTTTAATGCCCCAAAGAATGTGGAAGTGATTGTTGACTATGAAGCATACCCAAAATATAAAATATATAAGTAATTTGTTGTTTTAGGTTCAAACATGAATACGATAAAAGCAAGCTCGCTCCCAGCATTCCTCGTTACGCCGAGAGTAGACGTGAAGAGGTGGCACAAGGTGGCTCTTTTAGAGCAATGACTCTAGAAGTATCTATAAAAAAGGGAAACGACGCATTGAGTACTAAAGTTGTAAACATAACAGTAATTTTACTGCTGTCAATTTTTTTGTTGTAGCTATATAGTGTCGTCTTTATATAGGATTAAATACCTTGACTACGAGAAATTTGTGGCTATACAAGAATAAAATTATTTATCTTAATTATAATAATTTGATGTGTAGAGCAAAGGGAGTGGGAATAAGTGTGGAAGGGAGAAATTATGGTTTGTATGATTTGATGAATTCATCTTTCGGCTTTTATGTAAGCTTCTTAGCTCGTTAGATTCTTTTGTCTCTTGATCATTATTATTCCACATGCTGGATCCAGCGAAGCAGAAAGATCAAGTTGCACAGTATGAAGTGTAATTTGGTTTTCCGATACATGTATGTGTTTGTCTTGATGATGGATATAGGAAGCTAATATTTGGTTTTGGATGATTTCCGCAGCAATATTATTGACAATTTTATACATATACGAATCACTGTTTATTTTGTAAATCTTTCCGTTTTAGAATTTTTAAGTCGGGGAACATTATGCCTTTTCGATTTATAAATGTTCCTAATTATTTTTTTTTGTATCACCACCAGTAGCTGAATTAAATATTGTTGTACACTTTCGTAAGCGCTGATGCTATACTGTAGATGTGGGTATACCATATACTACATGGTATATGGATCTTAGGAATTGGTTATGGTAGTGCTGCACCTACCTTCGTGATTATGGTAATTTGTTGCATAAATCATCAGTGTATTCTTAGAATGACAGGTATGCGTCAGGGGTAATTCCCAGAAGTTTGGCTGACTGCACACGAAATAAGGATAAAATTTAGATTTATGTTTAAAGGGATCTTCACTTTCTTTTTGTGATAATTATATAAACTGTTTTTTAATGTATATTTAAAGATAGTTCATTGGCATTAAACGATAAATATATTCTTTGGAGTTCATTGTTCGTAGTTCAGATTGGTAATAAGTAGAGGTGAAACGGGTACCCGACCCGATCGGGTAATGTATTACTCGAGCATACTCGACCCGATCGGGTAATTGCTAAAAAATCGGGTAGTAAAAACCTACGTGCACGGGACTTTCTTCGCGACTCAAAGCAGTCGTGAAAAGTCGTCGAAAGTCGTGAAAATACTCCACATTACTACACATCCATTTCTTGTTTATAATTTTTTTTATTTATAAAGCAAATGGCGTAAAATTGTGAAAAATTACCTGTATTTGCATTTTGCATTGTGTAACATTCAGTATTATGCTTAAGTTTTTGTGTGTGCGTAGTAGAATAAAGTATTATGTTCCAAAAATGGTTGTTCTTTTAATATAAATTTAATTTTAATCATAATGTTGCAAGACCCGTTCGGGTACCTGTACCCGGTCGGGTATTACACTTCGGGTACCCGAACCCGATTACCCGGTAAAATAGCTACTCGTTTCATCCCTAGTTATAAGTCCTTGTTTGATGCGTCGTGTCATCTGCGTACTCGTTAACAGGACGAATTAGTTAATGATCGGTGAAAGTCATTTATGCACAAGAGAAACGGAATAGGTGCCAGAATGCTCTCTTGAGGCACTGCGTGAGATATGTATTTTCTCTGTGACGTATGAGAATCTTGCGCTATAAATTGGGTCCTCTTTCTCAAGTATGAGGCGAACCATCTCAAGGGTAGTCCCTTAAAGCCGTAGTGTTCGAGTTTTAACCAGATTAAGTAGGATGATTATTGACTTTTTCGTCGTTCAGACTGCTATAAAGTTGTTAACCCTTTCATGCTGTATGGTCACTCAGTTGACCATCAAATTTTATGAGGTTTTAGTCTTTCTGGAGATATCACATAAGTGTTTTTTTGTGGCATGAAAAGAAACGAAAATCAGGTATGAAAGGGTTAATTAATTAATATAGCGGTTATTACGTCTTTTTTTTTGTAGTTAGCGAAATTTTCGTTTGTGTATTATTTTGTGATTTAATATAAATTTGATTATTTGAATATTTGATCACTGTTGGTTGGAAGGACGGAGATGGTTCTGTAATTCGAAGGGGAGAATTTGTCACCTGTAGTTGCATTAAAGCTAAGGCATGCTTTTGCATTTCGAAGTAGAGGTTATTAATGAGCCGTGCGAGGTGCAGCACAGTTAAAATTTTGATTGACATGAGACGAGGGAAGTCTTGAATGAAACAGTGTTGAATGTCAGTGAACAAAGTGAAGGAAATGACTTTTTCTCAGTGTATTAAAACAATTTTATCTTATTTTATAAGAGGAAGAATAATATCGTAAAAATCGCTAATAATAATAATAATTAATAATAATAATAATAATAACAATAATAATAAAGCAAAATATATTCTTTGGAATTAAAAAAATAATATTAAATTTGGAAAACATGAATTTGTTTTGATAATAAAAACCCACTCTAATAGTTTATTTCCACAACAGTTTCGATGCCCACTGTGGCATAGGAGAAACTGGAAGAAATATTGATATCCGTATTAAAGAACATAAATATGCCTTCAGAAGTTGTAATACTAACAATACGATTTTTTATCACGCCAGCCAAAATGATCATGCTATAGATTGGGAATCAAATAAGTTCTTTATAAATGCAATAATTATGTCAAACGAAAAATAATAGAATCTGTATGGATAGAACAAGTGGATAATTTTAATTTGTGTGAAGGTACTTATAAGCTGGACCCGATTCTTGGTCAAAAAATCCCTTACGGCGTCGGGTGAACGGGTTCTAACCTAAGTGTGAATTTCTTAAAGGTCTCTGGATTGTTTCCTTACTCGCTTTTGGTTCATTCGTTTTTTCGGTAAAATGTAAATGGGATAATAAACGTAATAGTAATAAGTGTAATAATAATTGTAAGGTAATAATAATAAATGTTAAAAAATGTAAATGTAATAATAAATGCAGTAATTATGTCAAAATAATAGAATCTGTATGTATAGAACAAGAAGATAGTTTTAATTTGTGCGAATGTACTTATAAGCGGGACCCTTTAATAAAATGCCCTTCCGGTGTCGGGAGAACGGGATCTAACCTAGGTGCGAATTTCTTAATGGTCCCTGGACTGTTTTCCCTCTTGTTTTTGGTTCATTCGTTTTTCTGTATCCACTCGAAGAGGATGCCAGTGGGCATCGAAACTGTTGTGGAAATAAACTCCGTCTATTAGAGTGGGTTTTTATTATCATAATTTGACCTTCACGTAGAAAAGTTAGTTTTTTGCATTTATTTATGAATTTGTTTTCAGAAATAAAATATTTTTTGGAAATAAATCTTGTTTTATTTTTTTATTTTTTTTTTTTTTTATTAATTAATTAATAATTAATGATATTTAGTTTAATATTTTTAATATAAAAATTTACATTTGATCTTAAAAACCTTATACAGGGAGTACATAAATTCAGGATCTGTTTTTGTGAAGCACTTGGAAATTATATGGAATTCAATCATAAAATGATAAAGTGGTAACATTTATTAAATAATTAAGAGTAGGATTCGACGTGACGCCCATCAGTATCCCTGCACAGTGCACAACTCAAATCGTTCCGCAGCATTTCTAAACACATTCTGGAGCATTTGCGGGGTTATGTTATCTGCAGCAGTTCGTATACGTGTACGTAAGTTTTCAAGACTCGTAATCTTCGTCTGATAGACGTGCGATTTGATAAAGCCCCATGCAAAGAAATCTAAAGGGGTTAAATCTGGTGATCTCGCTGGCCAAGGTCTTTTGTTGCTGCCGCGTCCGATCCAGCGATTTGCAAAACGTCCATTTAGATAATCCTGAACAATTTTGGCATAGTGACAAGGAGCACCATCATGTTGATAGACGACGGCGATAGGATTGTTAGTACCGTCGTCTATCAACATGATGGTGCTCCTTGTCACTATGCCAAAATTGTTCGGGATTATCTAAATGGACGTTTTCCAAATCGCTGGATCGGACGCGGAAGCAACAGACCTTGGCCAGCGAGATCACCAGATTTAACCCCTTTAGATTTCTTTGCATGGGGCTTTATCAAATCGCACGTCTATCAGACGAAGATTACGAGTCTTGAAAACTTACGTACACGTATACGAACTGCTGCAGATAACATAACCCCGCAAATGCTCCAGAATGTGTTTAGAAATGCTGCGGAACGATTTGAGCTGTGCACTGTGCAGGGATACTGATGGGCGTCACGTCGAATCCTATTCTTAATTATTTAATAAATGTTACCACTTTATCATTTTATGATTGAATTCCATATAATTTCCAAGTGCTTCACAAAAATAGATCCTGACTTTATGTACACCCGTATTTGGAAATAAAAACAACTTAAACAATAAATGTTAAATTTTAAAAAGTTAATATTTCCCCCCAAAAATGTTAATCCCCCATATTACATATTTTAGTTATACTAAGCAAAATTCAGTGTTACAATAAATTTTTAAAAATAGAAAGTTTATTAATGCAAATGTGACTTTCTTCATCCTCATTTAATGAAATGAGAATATTCCATTAGGATGAAGAAAGTCATATTTGCATTAATAAACTTTCTATTTTAAAAAATTTATTGTAACACTGAATATTGCTTAGTATATAACTAAAATATGTAATTTTAAGCAAATAAACTGAAAAAATATTTTTTATTTAAAAATAATTCTATTTCGGTATTAAAACTATTTTGATATTTTATTCAAAAGTAATTTCCTGGAAGCTAAACAATAATTTTTTTTTTTTCAAGTTCACGAGATGAAATTTAATAATTACATTTCAAAATTAAATCCAGGATTTTTTCCAAATAATGTTAAATTTAAATTTTATTTGTATTTATGATTATTTAATTAAAAAAACAAACGTTTGGGTCGATCTGAAAATATTAACAAATATTAACAAATTATTTTCTATTTTTTAATTTCGTGTTAACGGATGTTGTTGTTATTGTTGTTGTTAGCTTACCAAAGTAGAAATTTCCTGTATTATACCTAATCTCTATGTACAGGAAAGGTTTTTTTTTTGTTTAAAACTTCGTTTTCAATTTATTTGGTGCCGAGAGAGAGTTGCGAATTGGACCCCATCCATAATCTCTCATTACCGCTGGTACGGATATATCAGTTTCAATTTTAATTCAATATATTATTAATTAACAGATATACACAGAGTTTACGTACGTGAGTATAGTTTCATTATTACGGTACAGAAGGAGGCGATTTTAAATGGCTCCATTCCAATTCCAATTCCAATTATAGGATTGTCCACTTAAAGTGGAGGGTTTTTGTCAACATTCTCTTCGGGCGGCTCAACCTTCTCTTTTTACTATTTCCCAAATCATGAAACTTTTTCCTAAGCTTAATTGGAATTCCCACTTCGAGCATTACCACTTTCCGACCGCGAATAATAGTGGGAATGGTGCCAAGGGGGAAGTAATTAACAACGGAAGGGATGTAATTGCGTTGGTGCCAAGTTGCCAACATTGTCTCATTAAGCGTTGATTTTTCGTGGAAACATGACATATACTCGTATTAAAGGCATTTAAGATTTTTTTACGGAACGCGTTATCAGTAATAGTCTTAATTCAATTTTTGTATAAATTTCTTTTTAAGAGCTTGTAGAATTTATTTAACTGTTTCCATCGATGATTTCGATCACTTTTATCCATTGACGAAGTGTTTTTATAGTTTTTAATCAAGCAAATTTCAATATTCCGACGTTTATAGAGGAAGGAATCATCAGTGATCTTTCTCCAAGCGGCGATTTATGATTGGGAGCGGCGTAGGGTCAGAAATTTTGCTATGAAGACATTTTAAACTTTCCAGCCTTGTAGTATATATATATATATATATATATATTATATATAGAGCGCCTCGGTGGTGTAGTGGTTAGCATCGCTGACTACGAATCCACTGACCCCGGGTTCGATAGTCGGTGCGCAACAAACCCAGCTGTTTATCCTTCCAGACAATAAAAATTGGTCGGTAGATAACTGGGTACCCTGGCTAGCCTAGTGGTTAAAACGCTGGGCTGCTGATCGGGAGGTTATGAGATCGAGTTCGGGCGATGTAATTTCTGACCACCCGTGGTGGCTCGTGGTTCGGATTTCACGTTAAACTGTTATGTCTAAGGTGGAGCAACAAGCTTAACCTTCGTCAGAATGAACAATTCATGCGGAAGCAAAACCAAGGGGTTTTATATATATATATATATATATATATATATATATATATATATATTTCAACTGCAAAGAACACGCAGTATAATTAACGTAAAGAACGACGCTTGTATAGGAGACCATTCCGCGCAAGATATATATATATATATATATCCCCGCAAGGGGGTTCTAAGCTCGTGCTCTTGAGTGCTCTTTGTGCTCGTTTGTACGTGCTTGTTCCTGGAGGTTTCACGTGCGCCCTCCCGGCCCCAGCACCCAAGGATGATGGGGCTCGACCCTGCAGTCCTTGTCATCCTTTGGTCTTTTTCCACTTCGACTGTCCCCTCCACCCTTTCTTTTTCCTCTGTCTTTCCTCTCACTTTTTCTTTGTTTTTCCGCCAAGATATGCCCTTTTAAATAGAGGCGAATCGGTTCTTCTCGAACTTAAAAAAAAAAAAAATATATATATATATATAGAGAGAGAGAGAGAGAGAGAGATTCCCAAATAAACGCATTTTTTTCATTTAAGTCAATAATTGATTGTATTTCTCATTTTCTCCAACTTAATTATTACTTTTGCGGAATACCCCATTGGCATAGTTCTAAAAGTTGAAGTGGAAACATCGTTAACGTAATTGAATTTTAAATTGTGCAAATATATAATAAATTGCAGCGAAAATATCAATATTTAATTAAAAATTGTATAAATTTAGAAGCGTAAATATTGATATAAATAATAATAAAAAATTTTGTTTATTCGAAAAATTTTAAAATTAATCCGAGTAATTGGTTTATTTTAAAATATACACCGGCGCATATGAAGCATCGTCCGTATATTGAATCCTTCGTATACGGTTGGCATTGATGCTGCGATCCGCTCGTATACTGACTACGTAGAGTTGCAGAAACACCCGTACGGAGTGTAGAGAAAATTAATTGGCGACATCTGCTAGGTTCTAGTCTAAGCTTTACTTAATATAAAACCTTTCGTTAATTTTACGCGTATTTTGGGCATTTTCCTTTGTTTTTATAATACAGGGTGGACCAAGAAAAAGAGGCCTTATTCAGGTTCTTTAAAACCGATGGGGCTCTCTCTATCTTGGCTCACCCTATACCTAACAAGTTTTTTTTTATCGTTAATACGCTTATCTATATTTTTTTATTTGAAATACAATATAAACGAAGCTGAAAATAGGTAGTGTAGGTAGTGCAGCCGGTACGTTAAAGTTCAATTAATAGGTAATTTATTTTATGTAGTATTCATACTGAAATAAAGCTTTGACTTTTATAGCCTGTAACAAATATTGAAACTACATTTATTTTTATGCATACAGATTTTTTATCTTATGAAAAAGGAAAAACGAACAGAGTTTTTTTGCAACACCATATATATATATATATATGTTTAAAATGTTAATCCTATAAAGGAGTTTTGGCTACGCTGCAAAAACCTAAAATAACAATGGAATTTCATATATTTTCCGACACACACACACACACACACACACACACACACACACGTTGAGTGCGGGGCTTCTCCTGGGATAACGTCCCTTCCCCCGGTGATCCCGACTGCTGCAAGTTGCTCATTGCCCCGTTCGTGGGTGGGTGTGACGAAATTAATAATGCGTGTCTGGTAGCGCGGACATGATGTTTTTCGTTGTACGCTTGCTCACTCCAGCTAAGTAACTATTTTTACCCTTAACTGTTCAACATTGTCCACTTCCTTTTCGATGAACCTGTCTTTGTCACGAATTTTAAACGACAATTATGACTTCCACTTTTATTATAAAACAACGAAGTTTTAACATTTAGTCTTATGTTTCATTCACGGGTTAAATTGCACTTACGTTATATAATGCTTTTAAGAGGGCATAGGCCTTAATCGGGAATATGGAATAGGTTTAGCGAAACGGGAGTATGACCTCTACCCTCTAGGGCCTGAAGAGAATTGCCCCTCGTAAGCCCAAAGTGAAAATTAAATTGGATTTACTGGCCGAAATTCATATTGAAAATAGACCCCATTTCCACAGCCCCGAGTTGAACTGTTAAAAAAAAAATAACAAGGGAGGGCAAATACCATCTCTGTGACAAAATGTTCGCGATTATCTTCCTCGCTTCACTCGACTGCCTCGACTCGCTGTCTCTCTCCCACTCCCTGTTCTCCATTGCCTTTAAATCTGCGCTGCGCTCCGTTTTTTCCATCCAGAATACAATTTTCATTTTGCGTTGAGACAATTAATCTTGATTTTTTTTTCATTCGATCCTTGAACTTATAAACAACTTTAAATACATTATTTTAAGCGTTTTAAAATTCCTAACTGTTTTATATTATTTAACTGACTTAAGTGACCTATTTCGCGATATTAAATTATTTTTATATTTATTTCAAGTACTATTTGAACATCAAGACTATTTACGAATACGTGATTGGATGAACTCATGGTGTAGCATCACGTGACGTATTCTCACAACCAGTGGCGTACTAAAGGGGGGCGAGGGGGAGGTCCGCCCCGGGTAACAGCCAGGAGGGGTGGTGCCATCGGGAGAGTTGAAATACCAGTACAAATTTTCAAACCAAATGAAAAATTCGCCAAAGTAAGAAAAAAAAATTAAAAATGTTCAAACTATTACAACAGCTTAATGTTAATTTCCACTATAAAATAAATTTTTATTTTTATTGGCAATACAAAATTTACAAACGAAAAATTAAATATTTCATAAAAATTACATCGAAAGGCGAACGTTTGTTGACGTTTTAGTCATCAGTTTGTTGAGCATAGCCAGCTGGCTGCAACTGACTCCAAGTCTTGCTCACTTGACACTGTGACTCCACACACATGAGGTATGTTTCATTAAATAATTATGATAAAGCATAAAGTGCTGGTGTTTTATAACAATATCATAGTACTCATACCAGTGTCCAGTAATTTTTGACAATGTGATATCATAGTGATGTTTAAGTGTTTATAAATGCATCGTCGTGATGTTATAATAAATGCATCGTCGTGATGTTATAATAAATGCATCGTCGTTGTTTGAAGCTTTTCTGTTGTAATAAATTTTTTTACTTCTTTATTTACTGGATATACTGTTAATTTTCATTTTGTCACTGGTCTAGTTATTTGTAAGTAATGCTCATAGTTTTCTGCTTTTTTAGGAGTCGTGTTTGCACTGAACCCCCCCCCCCCCCAATAATAATAATAATCATCACAGACAATTTGTTCAGTTAATGTATTTCAAGTCACAATAGTTTATGCTTGTTATGCATGTTCAATTGTTCATGCTTTAGACCTTTTGATTTTAAAATTTTGCAGAAAACATCCACTATGAAGCGAAATCGACCCAGTGGATTCCGACAAAGAAAAATGAAGAAGGCAAGAGAAGAGGTGGCTCAGGCAATGTCCGGATCAATTTTGAAGTATGTGACGCCTTCAACATCAAGTGCAATAGGAGAAAGTCTTGAAGATATTCAGCCTGGTGAATCTGAAGGGCAAATACAAGAAGCATCTTCACAAGAGGATTCAAATGAGAGAGAGAGAGCAAGGATTGGAGGATGGCAATTCATCTTCTAAAAGCAGTGAAACTGATGAAGAGGAAGGAGACGCCGGCAGAAGTCCACACCAACAGGAGGAAGACTGTGATGAAGAAGAGGAGACGGATAGATTTTCAATTTATTCTGATGTCGCTGCTTGGCCAATCCCTGTTCCAAATGACTTGAGAGTTGATCTTATTACAGTAAGAGGGGAAGTGAACCCTTCCAAAAGAAGGATGGACCTTTCAGTGCAGTTCAAAGACAAGGAGAGAAATCCAAGGGAAGAGTCGACAGCTGACCACTGCATGGTTCTATAAGGCTCTGCCAAATGGCGAGAAAGTTTTGAGAACATGGATGGTTTACTCTCCATCAAAAGAAAGTTTGTTTTGTTTTTGCTGCAGACTGTTTGCTCTTGATGACAAAGGAATTGGAACATCCAGCTTTGTCACTGGGTACTGTGCGATCTCAAGGAAAATGTGGACAAAAGAGGATCGGCTCAAATTTTGCTGTCTGCTGTATGTGATTTCTCGTTTTTTGAGTTACCTTTCTTTCTGGTGTGAAGTCCTGGAAGAAATTAATCTCACAAAAGTATTTGCAAACAGTTGGAATCAGCCTTGAAAAGTGCATTGTGAAGCTCCAAGCTCTAAAACTGTTTCTTGAAGATCAGCGCAATGAAATTGTGGAGAGGGCCATTCATTATGCAACTACAAAGTGTGAGGAAATGGACATTTCTATGGAGAGAAGAGGGAGAGTAAAGCTCCGAAAAAGGATGCCAGGAGAGATGGCAAGGATGCTGGTCTCACATTGCCAGAGGAAGTAAAAAGGGCTATGTTTGAATGTCTTGATCGCGTTCATCAAGAATTGGAGGTTCGTTCTAAGGCAGTGGATCAAATTCTGTCAATCTTCGCTGTTATTCAGCCAAACACTTTGGTTGCTGCAACAGAAGAAGAACTTCGGAAGTATATTCCAAATTTGACTCAGATTTTCGATGAACACTGTGATGAAGATATCAGTGTGAAAATTGGACGACTTCGGAGGCATTTGGAAATCAGCGTTGAAGAGGCAAAGAAACGGACAGCATTGCAGTTTCTGGAGTTTATTGTGAAATGGGATTTTTGTGAATCTTTGCCAAGCTTGTCACTGTGTTTGAGATTCTTTTTGACTGTCTGTGTGTCTATTGCTTCATGTGAAAGAAGTTTTTCCAAATTGAAATTGATAAAAAATTTCTTTCGCTCGACCATGAGTCAGAAAAGATTGACAAATCTGGCTTTACTTTCAGTTGAACATGAATATGCAAAGAAGGTGAATTTTGATGAGGTCATTGATCAATTTGCAGAAATTAAGGCTCGAAAGCAGAGACTGTGAATCCTCTCTATTTACCTTCGAAGAATAAATAGGCTGAGCGTTGAGACTGGATTTCCTGTGTTTTTTGTATAAAATAAAATGCAGTATTACCTGTTCACTGAATTTTTAATGTCCTGCATTTTTCTTATTTCCAATTTGCTTATGACAGTACTGTACTGTTTAAAAATCTACTCGCAAACATAAAAATTTTGTGTGTTTAAATTTTAAAATTATTTATGGGGGGTGCCAAATACTTTAGGTACGCCCCTGCTCACAACCCCATTGGTTAAATAAAAAACGTCACGTGTTTCAGTAACATCTTGTTGAGATCTGTTCGGATGTTTACGTGCCGGAAGTCAGGCATCCTCTTCTGGGATTTATTTACCTGAGGCCTGCTTGGAATTCATATCATATCTTCCAAATCCTAACTTATGTTTTTCACTTATGTCAGAAATTCTGCTATACATATTTTATATTATTAATGCACCTCTCACTTTTGCAAACCAAAACACACACACACACACACACACACACACACACACACACACACACACACACACACACACACAGCCTTTTCCTCACGAGTGTAACTCATTTTAATATTAGCCATTGCGTGTTATTCTACCTACAGCAAAGAAAGTCCCAAAACAAAATATTAGTTTGAACATTTGTTTTAGTTCTAATCTATTACTTTTGTAAATTTAATTTAAAATTAATTTTTCTATGAGACCCGACTTATGGAACACTCCGTAACCTCAGTAATATATATGTTACGGTTTTTTTGTGAAATCGGTCTTTTTGCAAATTCTCCGTTCAGTATGCAAAGAAACCAAAACAATAGTAATTTTACAAAATGACCTTAAATGTTTGATTATTTTGCAAAAACACAAAAATCGGTCAATTTGCAAAATCACCAATAATCTTGTCGGTGTATTTGCAAAATCTCTTGTTCTAATACTGTAGAACCTTCTAGCTCCTAACCTAACCTAACAACCAACAGTGTCATTGTGGTTAGGTTAGGTTAGGTTAGGAGCTAGAAGGTTCTACAGTATTAACACAAGAGATTTTGCAAATACACCGACAAGTTTATTGGTGATTTTGCAAAGTGGCCGATTTTTGTGTGTGTTTGCAAAATGATACAAAGTATTTACCCAGCAACCGGTTTTCATAAGTCAAAAATTTCGAAATAAAATCGGCAAAAAATATGCGCTATTTTTTACGACCTACAGACAGACCAGACGAGCGACAGACAGACGTTTTCGTACCATAAATTCCATAGCTTATAAAATCCTCTTTTTTGTGTTTTTCGTTACATAATTTTTTTTTTAATTGGGGTTGTTTAAACTCCTTCGCAACATCTAAGGTCATATGACGGAGGGGACCTACAGCTTTACGTGGATCCGAACCACGGGTCGTTACATAATCTGGGCGCGGAGGACGGTCTCCCATCCAACTACAACCCAGACCCAATGTCGCTTAACTTCGCTGATTTCCGGGAAGCGGTGTTACGACATCGGCCACGACGTAGCCCTTTCGTTACATAATATAATTTTGTTAATAACTTATATTCACTGTATTATGTAAAATTTTACATTTTTTTATCGAAATTGAGTTCAAGAGAAAAAATGAAATATAAAAATATGTCGATTAATTGGGAGTGGTCAATAATTTGCCTAATCCTCTACTTTGCCGATTATTCGGTATTAGCCTTTACGCACGAAAGGATTAATTATTCCCCTCAAATTTAATTAACTTGGCATACAAATATTTTTCATCGTAAAATCTGGTTCAAGTTATTGAACATCAGTAAATTATCATATATATATATATATGTATATATATATAAACCTTACAAAGGTTTCGCGCGATGATTTCTCATTTCGCGAAGGTCAAGCTTGTCGCCCCTCCTCTCGAGTTGGCCTGGTGAAGTAGTGAGTTGGATTCTTGCGCTCTCCACCTCACATAGCCAGGTACGCCCGGCTCATCGGGGATTGTTCTGAGCCAGGTGTCTAATCTTCTTTTGAAGATTTCCACTGCAACTCCGTTCGTGTTTCTTTGGTCTTTGGGCAACTGATTAAACAGTTTTGGTCCTCTCACTACAAAACTATTTTCTTTCAGGGTTAAGGATGTTCCCTGTCTCGCCTTCAATTTGGGAATACGACACAGTCTACCGCTTCTACTTTCCACCGTTGTTTGGGGAGTTATAGGATTCGGAGTAAGACTAGGGACTAGTTTCTCCATTATTTTCCAAGTGTAAATAATGGTGTATCTCTCTCTTCTCCTTTCCAGTGAATATAGGTCTAGTTCTCGTAACCTTTCCGAGTAATTTAGTTCTTTGCACCCATTGATCTTGGCTGTGAAGCTTCTTTGGATCCCCTCCAGCTGTCTAATGTCTTCTTTTTTACATGGGGATGTTAGGACCGAGCAGTATTCCAATTTGGGTATTATCAGGGTTTTCAGTAAAGGAATCATTACATTCCTATCCCTTTGTTTAAAGGTTCTCAATATCTGACCCGTTATTCCCTTTGCTCTGTTTACTGCTATCTTATTTTGTGTTTCAAATTTCGCATCATTTGTCATTACATCCCGTAAATCTTTTGCTCTGGAATTTCTCTGAATTTCCTGTCCATTTGGGTATAAATATTCCATGGATTTTAGGTCTTCTCTTTTTCCGTACCGTAATAGCTGAAATTTCTCGGTGTTAACTTCATATTGTTGTCTTCCGTCCACTTGTAGATTCTGTTTATATCGGTTTGTAGAGATCCTTTGTCTTCTGGGTTTCTTATTTTTCTACTGATCTTTGTGTCATCGGCAAAGGATGTTACTGTGCTGTCTCTGGTAACGTCCTCATCTATGTCAGTTAGCATGATTATGAAGAGTAGTAGAGCTAATACTGTTCCTTGTGGTACCGAGCTGAGGACTTCTGATTCTGATACTCCTTGTACTGTAATGACTTGCCGCCGCTCACTAAGGAAATTATATATCCATTTCCCTACTTTTCCTGTTATTCCCATATATTTCAGTTTATGTATTATGATTCCGTGGTCACACTTGTCGAACTCTTTAGCAAAGTCTGTGTATATTACATCATAGTTTTCATTACTTTCAAGTGAATCAATAATGTTGTTGTGGTGTTCCATTAGTTGCGATAGGCATGATCTGCCTGACCGAAACCCGTGTTGGTTATCATTGAATTTTTTCTGAGTTTCCAAAAAGTCATAGATTTTCTGTCTAACTATTCTTTCAAATATTTTAGTGAGATGAGATGTAAGCGATACTGGCCTATAGTTTTTGGCCTCGGGTCGATCTCCTCCTTCATATATTGGGACTATGTTCGCGCTCTTCAGGATGCCCGGTATTTCTCCCGTGTCTAATGATCGTCTCCATATCCAGTATATATATATATATATATATATATATATATATATATATATATATATATATATATATTAGTGATGTAGGTCACATCCGCACATTTTCTCGCATCCGCACCCGCATCCGCACTTTGGACTGCGGATGTCGTGCGGATGTGGACCGTTGAGATAAAATGTCATTAATAAGCGGAAATTATCAAATTCTACTATATTAATAGAACTAGTTCATTGTGCGCAAAAGTGATGCAAGCGACAAGACGAGAGGCTGTTCTTGTATGAAGTTACTCTCTTGCAACCTACTTAGATCCACGTTACAAAGCTAAGTTATTTTCACCTAGTACATTAGAACGAGTTTTATCATCACTTGGCAAAGCAGTTGAAGAGCTTCAATCTCTTGAATCTGTCGCTTCGCCACCCACCAAAAGAATAAAAGTTTCAGTGACAGAACCAACACCTTCAACAAGCAAATCTATCACAGAATCTCTCTCTCAGTTTCTTGAGTCAAGCAGCAATGACGAGACCTACGCGATGTCAAAAGATGTAGTAAAAATGATCGAGAGCTATCACCAAGAAAAACGCCTGGCTGCATGTGACAATCCTATTAGTTGGTGGAAAAATACGCAGAATATCTATCCATACTTGAGTAAACTTGCAAGGAAACATTTAGCCTGTCCTCCAACAAACGTACCAAGCGAGAGATTATTTAGCAGTGCTGGATTAATATATGATGAAAAGAGAAAGACTGGCAGCAGAAAAGGCAGAAAAATTAATGTTCCTTAAGCATAACCTTCCTATAATTAAGTTTGAACATTAAACGATGAACATCTTAGTTTACTTTATTTTAATTACTCATTTATAAATATGCCTAATAAAACTTTAAACTTAATATAAATAGTTATCAAGCTAATTAAAGATCTCTTTCTATAAGGGTGGAGGTTGGGGAAAGAGGTCGGTGGGGTGCATTTGAGTTGGGTTCACGTCCCGCATCCTGGTAACACAATTATGGTTTCTAATTGTGGCTGAAACTCAACAAAATATAACGAATTTATTTGCAGACGAATTCACTAATTGATTTCTATATTAGTTAGATGCTTGATATTATTTTATATGTTCAGAGAAAAGTACAGCAATTATTGTACAATTAATCAATTATACTACATTATAGCTACAGCTCTCTCTATATAATAACTTATTATATACGTTAAACACAGCAAATCTCGAATATATCCTAAAAAATAACGAAAATGTAGACATCCGCATCCGCGGATGTTGAAATCAAACATCCTCATCCGCATCCGCATCCGCGGATGTGAAAAAAATGACATCCGCTACATCACTAATATATATATATATATGTATATAACAATGTGAACAGGAAATTTAATATTTTTTTTAAAGCCTTTAAGTTGGAGGTACTTAAATTATTTTATTATATTTTTTTCTTTAGCTTTAACGTTCCAAGTAAAAAATTAGTTCCTAACATTGCCCGTATAAGTTTCCTTTTTGCTATAGCTCTGGCATATAAGGTAAAAAAAAAGGAAGTTCCCGGTTAGTGTCTGTGCGGTCCTTACTTTGGAACCTAGTTTCGAGAGAAATTTTTCCTTAACCTTTTATTATATATATATATATATATACATACACAGTGTGTATATATAATATGGAAGCAAACGGTTTAAATTCTCACATCATTAAAGCAGTGTTTCTCAGCCGGAATGCCGGAAGTGCCTCCTAGAGGTAACTTGGCATTTCCTGAAAATGACAAAAATAAGAAAATGAAAATTCAAAAGTTTAGTGAACAATGAAAATTCAAATGAAACGAAACTTTCGACGTCCATACGGAAACTGTATAGTTACGTGGTGGTGGTGGCAGGGGTAGAGGAGATGGGCAAGGGTAGAACTGGCTGTCGAACAGTGAGAAGATGAAAATCCTTCTATTCGTGGTGAGGCGGAAGAAGAATAGATGGCATTGGTGTGCCTTGCGCCAAAAAAAGGTTGGGAACCACTGTCAGAGAAAACTTTACAACTTACAGTGTATGTACTGTTGTACAAAAAAGTCCATGTCGTGAAACTCTATGTTTCTTACCGAAAAGTCGGTTAAAAAAAACATGGAGTAACACAAATGGACTTTTGACTCGACTGTACACGTGACTTTCATATGTGGCATTAGTACGAGTATATCAATGAGGTTTTTTTTTACTGAAACTGAAATTTCGACAACTGTCGTATATAATAATTACTGGTAAAACAGTTTAATTCGAGTTGTTGTTTTTTAACTCTTCACACTTCCACTTAAATTATGAATGCACCGATGAGTAAAATCCATACATTATAAGAAATCTCATTGCCCAGTTATTTGTAGTGAGGAGGCAGAAAACAACCCGGATGTAAATTACAAAAGGTAGTGAAAAGGAGAAAAGGCAGAAAGTAAAGCGTACATATCCATTCAAGTAGGCGTCCTGGGCGGTCAGCGCTCTGAAGGCAGTAATAATGATAAAAGTAAAAATCAATGAAGAGGGGCAGAAATCTGGCGTAGCGCTCATGCCAAGATGAATTCGACCTATTTCACCAACACCTGAATTATTATTATTAACACGCATCATAGGGATTCGAATCCCCAACCTCAGTGCCTTCGCTTCGCTTACTGGGAAACGGTGTTACGGGTAACGAGTGACATGCGGAACCCCTATTTTTCCCCCATATGGACGTGAATTCTCGAATCTCAACTGAGCTTGTACAGTCACAGAATAGGTGGCCGTCCCAGCTCCAACCACGGTGACGGTAGAAATCGAACCTGGGTCTTAGCCCGAATCCAGTCCAGTAACCTAAGTAACAAATTCCAGTATTCTGTTTAGCCAAAACTTTTAACGCTGCCACATTACAACAAAACATGTCCACTATAGATTTAGATATCTCGTAAAATTGATCCCATTTTTACATTAGGGACAGGAGCCAACTTGAACGCGCATCGGCGAGATAAAAATTATATCTCACGGACTGCCGCAGCAAAATATCCTGGCCCAAGTACTTTTTTTTTTCTTATCTATATAATTGACTTTCAGGTCAGTTCTACGTGCTAACCAGTACGAAGATAACATGACAGTTATGTCTAAGAGCGTCGAAGCTATCTCCGCTTTAACGAACGATACAAGAGAGAAATAGAAAATATGAATGGCTGAATAATTGTAAATATTTACTGAATAAGTTAAACATCTTACTCTGAAATAAAAAAGAAACGAATCTCATTAAATACAAATACAAACTCAGCCTCAATACAACGAGCGCCTTCAGCCAAACTTCGTGAAATAAACAACCAACTTAGAATTTAAAGAACTCGCCGAAAATTATAATAGAAAAAGCTTCGTATGTCATTCCAAAAGTGAAGCAAACTCGACTGATAGATGTCCTAAAAACCTGAGACTATGCAATACTATCATTTATATTTATATATAAATGAGCAACGGGCAACGGGTCACTGGCTTTGCTAGTGACCCATTGCCCACGTTGGCCTTCCATCATGAGAAAGAAAACCTAGTATTTGTCATTTACCATTACTTATTCGGAAAAAGCCAATAAAGAAAGATAATGTGATTATTACTCTTATTATTTGTCATTAATCAACTTCAGATTCATTACTGACATTATCATCATTATCCTCATCATCATAATCATCATCATCTTCACTTGTATCACTGTCACTCTCATACAATAAATGATCTTCAGTGCCATCCATTGCATTACTTATACCACATTTTTTAAAGGACTTGACCACAATTTCAGTCCTAACATCATGCCATGACTTCAGCACCCATTCACACACTTGTGCTATTGCGTGACCGGACAGCTCATACCAGGACAACACATACCCGGACAACTCAGACCCGGACAACTCAGACCCGGACAACTCATACCTAGGACAACTCATACCTAGGACAACTCATACCTAGGACAACTCATACCTAGGACAACTCATACTCTCTTCAACAATTACCACCCCAATGTTGATCTTTTCATCTATATCCACCCCGAAAGTTTAAACTCTGCAAATTAACCAAAATAAGATAAGAAAACAATAACAACAAATTTATTATTTATTGCAAACATATAATAAATAGAGAACCATTATTTACATAAGATAAAATTTGAATGCCCGGTTAGGTCAACTGTACGCCCTTGACGATTGGTTAGGTTTAGTCGTGATGTTTTCGTTAGTTTTAACGAAAATATCAGACTAAACCTAACCAATCGTCAAGGGCGTACAGTTGACCTAACTGGGCATTCAATGAACCCAATGGTTCCCTGAGTTTTTTATGATACACACAGACCGTGCATGGAACAAGGAACTCTTCTGGGATAATTAAATCCACTATAGTCCGAATAAGTAATGGTAAATGACAAATACCATAGTTTTTCTTTTCATGATGCAAGCCCGACGTGGGCAACGGGTCTCTCGCAAAGAGGTCCCATAAATATAGCTTCCCTCACCAGTTATCTGCAAAGCAGACAGGATCCAGCTTTGGGACATGGATCTAGGGTTTAAAGCAGCCTAGCCCCACTACATTTAGAACCTCAATATAAGTAAAAGACTCGTTGCCCCTTTTTCTTTGATTTATTCAATCCGACGTGAATGCAACGAGTCTTTTACTTATATTGAGGTTCTAAATGTAGTGGGGCTAGGCTGCTTTAAACCCTAGATCCATGTCCCAAAGCTGGATCCTGTCTGCTTTGCAGATAGCTGGTGAGGGAAGCTATATCTATGGGACCTCTTTGCGAGAGACCCGTTGCCCACGTCGGGCTTGCATCATGAAAAAGAAAAACTATGGTATTTGTCATTTACCATTACTTATTCAGACTATAGTGGATTTAATTATCCCAGAAGAGTTCCTTGTTTAATGCACGGTCTGTGTGTATCATATATATATATATATATATATTATATATATATATATAATATATATATATATATATATACTGTATATAACTTGCATGAATTTTAAATGTTTAAATTTAATTTTTAATTTTACAAAATAAATGTTTTCATTTCAAAATGTTTTCATTAATAACTTGCATGAATTCTAAATGTTTAAATTTAATTTTTAATTTTACAAAATAAATGTTTTCATTAATTTTTCATTTTTTTTTCTGGTCCTAGGTATGAGTTGTCCTAGGTATGAGTTGTCCTAGGTAGGAGTTGTCCTAGGTAGGAGTTGTCCTAGGTATGAGTTGTCCTAGGTAGGAGTTGTCCTAGGTAGGAGTTGTCCTAGGTATGAGTTGTCCTAGGTATGAGTTGTCCTAGGTATGAGTTGTCCTAGGTATGAGCTGTCCTGGTATGAACTGTCCTAGAACCGTGCTATTGATGTGCTGTATTGCCACTTTCGGCTTCTAAGGCGCAGGGCGATTTTTTAAGGTATTTATAAGGAAAAAAAGTGCGTCTTATAAGCCGACAAATACGGTATATATATATATATGTATATATATATCGTAAAGAACGACGCTTGTATAGGAGATATTCCGCGCAAGACGAGAGAGAGAAAACGGAACAAATGAAAAAATGAAGTACCACCTGGGAATCGAACCCGGGATCTTCCGATTGCCGGTCAGACGCGATACCATTACACCATGGACTTCACTCTTCCAAATGCCGTAATTCTTCTACATACTCGCAGAAACCAATGCCCCAAGGGGGCACCTCCCGCATGCCGTAACATTATATACATTCAACTGCAAAGAACACGCAGTATAAATAACGTAAAGAACGACGCTTGTATAGGAGATATTCCGCGCAAGACGAGAGAGAGAAAACGGAACAAATGAAAAAATGAAGTACCACCTGGGAATCGAACCCGGGATCTTCCGATTGCCGGTCAGACGCGATACCATTACACCATGGACTTCACTCTTCCAAATGCCGTAATTCTTCTACATACTCGCAGAAACCAATGCCCCAAGGGGGCACCTCCCGCATGCGAGTATGTAGAAGAATTACGGCATTTGGAAGAGTGAAGTCCATGGTGTAATGGTATCGCGTCTGACCGGCAATCGGAAGATCCCGGGTTCGATTCCCAGGTGGTACTTCATTTTTTCATTTGTTCCGTTTTCTCTCTCTCGTCTTGCGCGGAATATCTCCTATACAAGCGTCGTTCTTTACGTTATTTATACTGCGTGTTCTTTGCAGTTGAATGTATATAATGTTACGGCATGCGGGAGGTGCCCCCTTGGGGCATTGGTTTCTGCGAGTATGTAGAAGAATTACGGCATTTGGAAGAGTGAAGTCCATGGTGTAATGGTATCGCGTCTGACCGGCAATCGGAAGATCCCGGGTTCGATTCCCAGGTGGTACTTCATTTTTTCATTTGTTCCGTTTTCTCTCTCTCGTCTTGCGCGGAATATCTCCTATACAAGCGTCGTTCTTTACGTTATTTATACTGCGTGTTCTTTGCAGTTGAATGTATATAATGTTACGGCATGCGGGAGGTGCCCCCTTGGGGCATTGGTTTCTGCGAGTATGTAGAAGAATTACGGCATTTGGAAGAGTGAAGTCCATGGTGTAATGGTATCGCGTCTGACCGGCAATCGGAAGATCCCGGGTTCGATTCCCAGGTGGTACTTCATTTTTTCATTTGTTCCGTTTTCTCTCTCTCGTCTTGCGCGGAATATCTCCTATACAAGCGTCGTTCTTTACGTTATTTATACTGCGTGTTCTTTGCAGTTGAATGTGTAGTGAATACTCTTATTTTAGTTTCAAGATAAATGTTAATTTTACCGTCTTGAATTTCGGAATAGTATAAATTCATTTTAAATTAGTTACCCCATTATAATTCAATTGTGAACCACATTAATACTAATTTTATGTATACTATATTATTTTATTGTATGTAAACATAATTAATTATATATCACAATTGTCAGTTAATTATTTATATTCAAATATTTATTTTAATCTAATGCCATGTCCATTTTACAAATAAATAATAGAAAACCAATGGTTATATTTTCCACCTTTGGTACTGTCGTAGTTTCGCCTAACGGACTCAATACGGCTAGTGAGATAATCACTGGTTGGCACTTAACTAGCGGCAGTGCTTATGGCTACATCATCCAGGTTAACCTATACCGGATAGATGCGCTACGGTCCCAAGCCGTAGCTTGCCTAGGCCAACGACGACGACGTAAACCAACAATTGGTGACCCCGGAGCTGGATTACCCCTTTTACCCGAACGACTAGGACTAGACTGTAATGTCGTTCGTGCCCATCACCCCCTTCACCCGAACGACTAGGACTAGACTGTAACGTCGTTCGTGCCCACCACCCCCTTCACCCGAGCGACTAGGACCAGACTGTAATGTCGCTCGTGCCCTCTGCCCCTCACCCCTGCCCGTGCGCTCTGTGCCTGCGCTCGTCTCAACCTCCACTCCTTCGTTGGGAACTTGTCTTGCTTGTACATCAGCAAGCATAGGAGAAGATGCCTGACGACGCTGGTGCCATCTCCCACTTGAGCGTAAAGCTCCCCGTCTTCTGGTCGGGTGATCCATTTATTTGGTTCCACCAAGTGGAATCACAATTCAACTTGGGAAGGATCACCGCTAGTAGGACGAAATACGATCATGTTTTGTCCTCTCTACCAGCGAGCGTCATCTCTGAAGTCCGTGACGTCATCGTATCTCCTTCCACGAGTGAGGACCCGTACAACGATCTGAAGTCTGCCATCCTGTGCCGCACCACTGTCTCCGAGCGTGAGAAACTACATCAGTTAATCTCAAAAGAAGAACTTGGAGACCGTAAGCCCACTCAAATGCTGAGGGCTATGCAGTGCGCTCTAGGCGAACGCGCACAACCTTCGATAAGGACATCTTTAGACAGTTGTTCTTGCAGAAACTTCCTCCATCAGCTCAGCGTGTCTTGGCCACTATGGATCCTGCTACTCCAGTTGATAAACTAGCAGAAACTGCCGACAAAGTAGTGGAGATTGACACAGCTCCGGTCAACAACGTGAACACACAATCGGAACTGGAGTTGAAAGTAAAAGAGTTAGTCAACGACTCAACCACGTTTTTCTCTGCTACAAATCAACGGCAAAGAAGCCATTCTCGGTCAAGATTTACGAAGAGGCATCGTTCGAGTTCCGGGAAGATCTGCTTCTACCACTCGAAATTTGGAAAGAAGGCTAGGAAGTGCATCTCCCCGTGCAATTTTTCGTCGGAAAACCCCAGCAGCGAGTCCTAATGGCGTCTAGTACTCGCACTGCCAACCTGTTATTCATAAAGGACAGGAACTCTGGTGTCAATTTCTTGATCGATACCGGAGCGTCAGTCAGTGTATTCCTCAAAAATCTGGTCATACGCACTCGGAATCTCCGCCTCTATACGCTGCTAACGGTTCACGCATACCCACGTACGGTACTCAGTCGCGTGAACTAAACTTGGGCCTTCACCGATCCTTCAAGTGGATTTTCATCTGTGCTCAAGTGCAGCATCCCATAATCGGCGCTGACTTCCTCCAGCATTTCAAACTCCTGGTGGATCTTGACAAGCGACGCTTATGCGACCAGGCCACACTGCTTTCTGTTCTTGCCAAACAGTTGCCCTTCCGGACGCCTCGAACTCTGCACTTTCCCTCGTTCCCCCTAATTCCATGTACCAGTGCCTTTTCCAGCGATATCCAGGAATTCTTCAACCGATGCAGATGGGTGATACCATTAAGCACACCATTACCCATCACATTACAACAAAAGGTCCCCCTGTGTTTGCAAAACCCAGACGTCTTGCCCCGGACAAACTGAAAGCTGCCAAATCGGAATTCCAGCTTATGCTGGATCTTGGGATAATAAGACCTTCCAAAAGCAGTTGGTCCTCTCCCCTACACCTGGTCCAGAAGAAGTCAGGAGACGAGACCATGTGGGGATTACCGGTTTTTGAATTCGACAACCATCCCGGACCGATATCCGGTACCAAATGTCCAAGACTTTACTTCTCTTCTCCACGGCAAATCTATCTTCAGTAAAATAGACCTTGTTAAGGCTTTCCACCACATTCCCGTAGAGCCTTCGGATATTCCCAAGACTGCAGTTTGTACACCATTTGGGTTATTCGAATTTTTGAAGATGCCGTTCGGGCTACGGAATGCTGCGCAAACCTTTCAGAGGTTTATAGATGAGGTCACCAGAGGCTTAGACTTTGTTTATGCCTACATCGATGATTTGCTTGTGGCCAGCTCAACGGAAGAGGAACATAAGGAACATCTTTCACTCCTCTTTCAACGCTTAGAACAATACGGTGTTACTATTAATGCATCTAAGTGTGTGTTTGCACAGCCAACTTTGGAATTTCTTGGTCACACGATTTCGCAGCACGGAATTACCCCCCTTCAGGACAAGTGTCAAGTGATAAAAATTACCCTATGCCAAATAATCAGCGTGAGTTACGTCGGTTTCTAGGTTTGGTAAATTATTACCACAAGTTCATTAAAAACTGTGCCAGTGTTCTTGCTCCTCTACACGCTATGATCACACACAAACGCAAGGTAACGAAATTGGTATGGTGTAGCGATAGTTTACAGGCGTTCGACAATGCCAAAAATGCTATCAATAGTGCATTGTCTCTGTCATTTCCTATCAGTGATGCCCCCCTAACTCTGACGGTCGATGCCTCAGATGTTGCGATCGGTGGAGTGTTGGAACAAACCATTAACGGTCAACAAGCACCCATCGCATTTTACTCGAAAAAGCTGCAGCCAGCCCAAACGCGTTATAGTGCTTTCGGACGTGAACTTCTTGCTATTTACTTAAACGTGAAGCATTTTCAACATTTCCTTGAAGGCCGAGAGTTTTGTTTTTTACCGACCACAAACCTTTGGTCACTGTCTTCAATAAAAACAGCTGTAACCACTCTCCCAGAGTCATCAGGCAACTCGATTATATCTCGCAATTTACCACAGATATCCGCCACATCAAAGGTGTCTTGAACACTCCAGCGGATGCACTTTCAAGGATAGAGATTACTTCTGTTACCCTCAGCTCTACACTGTGGAATGCTATTGCACAGGATCAAGATAAGGATACGGAACTACAAGACCTGCTCAGAGAAGACTCCACTCACTCACTTTCCCTCAAGAAAATGAGTATGCCAGGATTGTCTGTGCCCCTCTATTGCGACGTATCAACAGCTGCTATTCGCCCTTATGTCCCTCCATGTCACAGACAAGCAGTCTTCACGGATCTTCATAAGCCCTCCCATCCTGGTATCCGTGCTTCGCAACACCTGGTTACCTCTCGCTTTGTTTGGCCCTCGATGCGGAAGGATGTCAAACATTGGACCAAAACGTGCCTTGCCTGCCAGCGTGCCAAAGTCCAAAGGCACACCAGGTCCCCCTTTGACGCATTTCCGCCCCCATCCCAGCGATTTGAGGTAATTCATGTAGACATTGTTGGCCCTCTTCCAGTGATTCAAGGCCAACGTTATCTGCTCACCTGTCTCGACCGCTTTTCCAGATGGCCTGAAGCCATCCCACTTCCTGATATCCAAGCGGACACTGTTGCAAGAGCCTTTCTTCATGGATGGGTATCAAGATTTGGATTGCCGACAAAAGTCATCACTGACCAAGGTCGCCAATTTGAGTCTTCGCTTTGGAAGAAGTTTACCAGCTTGTTGGGTACAGTACATGCGCATACCTGTGCGTATCATCCGCAAGCTAACGGCCTCGTCGAACGCTTCCATCGCCAGCTGAAGTCATCCCTTATGTGTCACGAAGACTCCCATTGGATGGATAAGCTTCCACTCGTGTTGCTTGGTATTCGCTCTGCATTTAAGAGTGATCTAAAGACTACAGCGGCTGAACTAGTCTATGGAACAACACTGCGGCTACCAGGTGGCTACTTCACTGCAGGGGATAAGTCATGTGATCCTACGGAATTCGCTCAAACACTTTCCTCTCACATGCAGTCCCTTCAGCCTGTTCCCCCTCGATTGACTAGCCAACAGAACATCTTTGTTTCCCCAGCCCTCCAGTCTTGCACCCACGTTTTCGTTCGTGTACCTGTCCCAAAACGGCCTCTCCAATGTCCATATGACGGACCCTATGAAGTTCTCCGACGTACGCGCAAATCATTTCTCATCCAGCGCGGTTCCAAGGTCGACAAGGTTTCTATCGATCGTCTTAAGCCTGCGTTTTTGGAATCAACCTTAAGTGAGGTACATGTAGCTACCAAAAAGGTCCAGAGGAAATCAGTGTCGTTCGGAACTCTTTGAACTTCCTCTCTGGTGGGGGAGTGTGTAGTGAATACTCTTATTTTAGTTTCAAGATAAATGTTAATTTTACCGTCTTGAATTTCGGAATAGTATAAATTCATTTTAAATTAGTTACCCCATTATAATTCAATTGTGAACCACATTAATACTAATTTTATGTATACTATATTATTTTATTGTATGTAAACATAATTAATTATATATCACAATTGTCAGTTAATTATTTATATTCAAATATTTATTTTAATCTAATGCCATGTCCATTTTACAAATAAATAATAGAAAACCAATGGTTATATTTTCCACCTTTGGTACTGTCGTAGTTTCGCCTAACGGACTCAATACGGCTAGTGAGATAATCACTGGTTGGCACTTAACTAGCGGCAGTGCTTATGGCTACATCATCCAGGTTAACCTATACCGGATAGATGCGCTACGGTCCCAAGCCGTAGCTTGCCTAGGCCAACGACGACGACGTAAACCAACAAATGTATATATATATATATATATATATATATATATATATATATATATATATATATATATATAGTGTGTCCATAAAGTCATGGTGGGATTTTAAATAGCTATATTATTGCAACGAAACATGATAATGAGATGAAACAATGCCAAATTTAAGAACAACTCTCAAAGTTGTATCTTGTAGTTAGTCTAGACCAGTGGTTCCCAAACTTTACTAACTGTCGGAACCCTTACAGATTTGTTTTTATTTCGCGGAACCCCAACTGCACACACACACACACTATACACACACACACACACTATATATGACTAGAAAAGTCTGTTACAGATTTTAGTGATGAACACTAATACAAATTTTTACTCTGAAAACAATTAAGTAAATAGAGCCTATCAGAAATTAACTTGACAGTGCACCACGCCAACGGCTATAGTTATACTGATTGGTTCACAATTAATTACGAAACAAGTGCACATCAAATCAACTGACAACTTAGAAAATTTTAATTTTAGCGAAAACATTGCTCAAAATTAATTACAGCTAAATTATCACGAGTAAAATAAAATATATTAAAATTTGCCATGAATAATGACAAATTTTAAATACTATGACAGAATTTATATATTTATTTATTTTAAAACAGTACTAATAGAACCAGTCTTTTATAAAATCGTTAAAATTAAAATCTGCCAAATTACACTTTTGCAGTAGCCGAGTAGCGAAAATTTGTTTACATTTACTAAGCAGATTTTAATTTTAGCGAAAAATATTTAGTGATCCCAAATCTACGATGGTGCCATTTCAAGTCAGAATAAGAATATAAAATATATTTAAAGCCACAAGGTAAAATTATGTATAAATATTAGGACCTTAATTAGACCTGAATAGACTGATTAGAAAACGTGTCACGGAACCCTTGTTAAGCCTCCGTGGAACCCCAGGGTTCCGCGGAACACAGTTTGGGAACCACTGGTCTAGACTAAGCTTAACCTTTATCTCGTAGTTAGTCTAGGCTGTCCACATGCCTATGTTGAACATGAGCGTAATAGCCCGAAAGTTAATGTGTGGTGTGCTCTAGCACGAGATCGAGTGATTGGCCCATTTTTCTTCGCGGAACCCACTGTGACGTCACACAACTACCTCGCTATGTTAGAACATTTTGCAGTACCCCAATTTATTGACAATAATGTCATCTTTCAGCAAGATGGTGCTCCTCCGCACTATGCCAACGTTGTTCGAGAATTCCTTAATGAAAAATTTCCACAGAGATGGATAGGAAGAGGAGGATGGAAGCCATGGCCTCCACGCTCTCCGGACCTGACACCTTTGGACTTTTATTTGTGGGGTTACGTCAAGCAAAGCGTGTACAGTGTACCCATTAGGGATATTCATCACTTGCACGAGCGAATCACGGAAGCTATCGCATCCGTCACTCCTGATGTTCTTGGGCGTGTGTGGCTGGAATTGAATCACCGCCTAGATGTCTGCAGGGCTACCAGAGGAGCCCATATCGAACTACGTTAAATAAAGTTATTCTTTTAGAGTTGTTCTTCAATTTGCCTTTTTTTCATCTCATTATCATGTTTCGTTGCAATAATATAGCTATTTAAAATCCCACCATGACTTTACGGACACACTGTATATACTGTATATATATATATATATATATATATATATATATATATAGAGGGTGTCCCAGAAGTCTTGGAGGGGTTCTATTTGGCTATAACTTTTTTGTTTGGGGATCAAATAAAAAAAGGTTTGTAACACTTTAAAATAAATTTATTGCGATTTTAATTACAAATTTAATATCTGGTGAAAATCTTCATTTTCATTGCGTAAATCTAAAATCGCATTAGCGTACGTTATCCAACTCTAATGATCTTGCGGTTTAATTTCTTCAGCAATTTGAATTTTGTAAGGGGTAAGGATTGATATCCTCTCTTAAAATTCGATGTAAGGAACTTATTGAAATGTTTAATTCCTGGCTGCGTCGTTGAACTGATGTGGATTTTCCTCAACGCTTTCACGAACCATCTCAACCAGAGTTGGACTTCGGCTTGTCCGAGGACGCCCAGTCCGTGTTACGTCTCCCTGACCTTTTCCCATACGAAATTTAGCGACCTACCGTCGAATAGCTCGATCAGAAGTTGCAGAACACGTGTTGAATTTTAATCGAAAAGCTCTTTGAGCGGTAACGATGGGAGAGTTGTTTGTCAAATAAAGTTCCACGATAGCCACTCTTTGTTGCAGTCCAGAAGTCCATTTTCATTGATCGCAGCAAGGGTATTTTAATTGAAAATTAAAAATAAATAAATTAATCAAAAAAGAAAAACGTTATAGCCAAATAAAACCCCTCCAAGACTTCTGGGACACCCTGTATATAAATGAATAGCCATAATTAATTATAATATCCAAATTATACACTGGAATGTTGGGGGCCATACCTCCAATTGTCTCGGCTTTCCTTCTGTGTTTCAGTTTTCTCTGCTCAACTTTTTTCATCTGCTTTGTATGGAAAAACAATATTTGCTCACCCATTTTTCAAACCTTGTTTGTGCGAGAGAATTTTTTGTATAGATATAATTATTTATACTATATTAAATGCATATTCAGACAATATAATCATTTCAGTGTATATATATATATATTATATATATATATATATATATATATATATTCCCCTCTCTGATATGTATATATTTTTCATGTCTTCCAAAACTTACAGAAATAATTGTTTAAAAAAAAAATATTAACGAAATTATGTGTTGGTACCTACCTGCCAATGAAGCATAAAAGTTGCTTGTAAATGGTGTTCCTATTCTTATGTGTGTAAGAAGCTAAAACACTATTTCGTAATAAATTTAATCTTTTCTTTTTAATTTCATGACCCCCCCTCCCCCTCCCGCCCCGAAAACAAAACTAAATAAATAAATAAAAAAATTATGAATTTGCCGGAAAACTTTCGATTAACCCTTTAACGCATGAATTTTTTGTAGGGTTAAGTTATGAACGCGTGTATTTGACTTTTAGGATCACCTGAAGATGAGGGCCCCCCCCATGTATTCTTGTTTTTTGCTTTACAGTACCAAATATAATAATAAATTAAATTGAATGCCCGGTTAGGTCAACTGTACGCCCTTGACGATTGGTTAGGTGAAGTCGTGATATTTTCGTTAATTTTAACGAAGATATCATTTGGTAATTGAGGCTGGGTGCCCTGATCTTCAGGTGATCATGTTTAAAAAAAAAAAGAAATTCATGATTTTAAATTAAATGAAAAATAAAAATTTGAATCGTAATTTTTTTTTTAAATTTTAGTTCTTCATCGAATATTTTTCACAATAATAGTAAAAATGTAAATTATCTTCAGTATATGCGAAGTTAAATTGGACCTAATTGAAACACAACCTGAGGGGCGGGTGTGTTACTAAAACATTCCTGGTTCTCTCTTAACCCTTTACAGACGACTGGTACAAATTGGTAACATTTGGTAACATCATCATCATCATACCATATATATATATATATATATATATATTATTTTTTCATGCACTGATACGTTATGCATAAAAATATGCATAATTTTTGGCTTCCATGGTGCAGTGCAACGTAAGCAGTTGAAAATAATCGTATGCGCGATAACTTATTTAGATCACTTCCTGGAAAAGGAAATTAGGTAATATTTTTTAATTAACGTGAAAAGGAACGGATATCCTAATCATAATATTTAACGAACGAACAAAATAAGGGAAAATATATTGTAACGAGTTTATGCAGAAAAAATGTAATTGTAATTTTGCTTTTTGCGGGCATTCGCCCTTGGCTCCTCCTTCCTCCATAAAAAAATATGTTATTTTTTTTATGCAGGAAGGAGTTTTTGAGATGCCTAGGCACTCTTCGTTTGAAAGGGGAGGTCATAGACAGGAGGAAAGATGGATTGAGGAAGACTGTTCCAGAGTTGACCGGTTGAGTAGATGAAATACTGAAAATACCGATTAACCCTTGCATTAGATAGTTGGACAGAAAAGGAATGAGAAAGTGTAGAAAGTCTGGTGCTGCGTGCGCTCCTTAAAGGAGGAAGCATGCAGTTAGAGAGTTCAGAAGAGCAATGTTCGTTATGGTAGCGATAGTAAAGAGAGAGATATTGAAGACAATCAGTAAGAGGTGGGGAATTGATGAGACGAAAAGCCTTTGATTCCATCCCGTCAAGTACGGCTGTGTGGGTTGAACCACCGAACACGTGAGAAGCATACTCCATACAGGGGCGAACAAAACCCCTGTACAGAGACAGAGAGTATATGTGATCTTTCCAGGAAAAATCACGAGAAAAGGAAACATCAAAAATGTTAAGAGAAGAGGAAGGATTGAGTTTTGTTGTTGAAGGTAAAGGGATAGTCGTGTGGAAGAGTGTGTCGAGTAGACAGATGGAGGAACCGAGTTTTTGAGGCATTGAATGCCACAAGGTTTTCTCTGCCCCAATCAGATATAGCAGAAAGCTCAGAAGTCAGGTGCTCCATAGCCACCGCCCCACGCGAATCATAGAGTGACTGTTGAGAGGGACGGTTTGGGAAGCGTGTGGAGAAGTGAATAATGGAATCGTCGGCATAGGAGTGAATAGGACAGGAAGTGCAAATTAAAAGATCATTAATAAATAAAAAAAAAGAGTGGGTGATAGAACAGAACCTTGAGGAACACCACTGTTAATAGCTTTACGAGAAGAAGTGGCCATTTACAACTGCAGCTATAGATCGGCCAGAAAGGAAGTTAGAGATGATAATAGAGCATGATAATTACATAATAACAATTATTAATAATTACCTAATAAATACCATGGAATGGCTGGGATTTTGACTGTGGCATACTTTACTGTCCCTTGTTGTTCCTAACTGTTAAAATACGAATATAAGAAATACAAGAAAATGAAAATATTCGATATCCTCATGACGCAGGATTCACCAATAAATGGACCGCCGACGGATTTTATACAGGCCATCGGGAATAATTTTACTCTGATTATAGGATTTGTTTTAAAATATAGACAAAATTTGCATTATTATTAATTATTATTATTATTATATTATTATTATTATTATTATTATTATAACTATTATTATAATTATGAAATAATGTCGACCACAACACGAAAAATAAAGTGTGGGTTGAGGGCTTTGGTAGAATTACAGAAACGATGTTGTACTGTTATAGCAGTATTTGCGCCAAAATTTAACTTATGCGCCAGATTGTGTTGGTTTGGAAAAACCCATTGGATCGACAAGAGCAAAACATTAACACTCTGAAAGACTAACCTAATCTAACCTAACTTAATCTAACCCACAATATATTTGTCGCTAGAAAGTCAGGCCGATCAAGTGTCGTTCGTGTTGTATGGTATGGTTTGGGTCAAACCGTACCTTTCGACTGTACTAAGTTTTTTAGGCTCTGTTAGAGCTTAGCGTTACAGTAATCCTACCTTTACTATTATAGAAGTAGAAGAATATCTCTTTCATTGATCCCGAACGAAATGCTATAAAATGAACACATTTTGACTCAATTTTGGTGTAAACGCAATAACTGGACGTAAACACCACCTATGCGAGTCGCAGAGAAAATTAATTGGTAAACCCCGCTCTACAGCATAGGCCTAACACAGGGGTTCTCAAACTTTTTGTCACTTCGTACCCTCTGATTCATCAGACAATCAGCTAGTACCCTGCCCCCATTAGTAATAATTCGCATAAGATATAGAAATATCAATATAAATACTTTATTAAATGAATAAACAATGAACTACATCTGTAAATAAAATTAGGGTAGCTATAATTCTTGAAGTTTAGTGTGAGGGATGTGCCTGATGTGTGGAAACTAGTTTCTCAATTTCAGGTGTAGTGCTTGACAAGGAAACTCGAAGATCATGTTCCACGTTTAGTCGAGAGCGATATTTAGTTTTTATATTTAACAAAGCTGAAAATCCTTGTTCACGGGTAAGACTCGCTCATTTTGGACCAGAACTTAGCGGAAGAGTTTCAAATGCATCTCGGGCTGTAGAGTCATTTATCAACTCAATCAATTGATCCTGCAAGTCTTCTACGAGCAAATACACGTCAACGATGAATGGATTTCTTATCAATTTTAAATCCAATTTGTTTAGTTTTGGAAAATATGACTGGAACTCCAGTAGCAGAGAGGAAATATGCGCCAACACTAGCTGAGTCATATTTGTCTTTCACTTTTGTTTCCCACAGTTTCAGTTTCATATTGAATGCTGGAAGTTCCTGTGAAATCAATCACGGTGGTGTGCTGACCTTGAAGTGATTTGTTCAACGTGTTTAGACGTAAGAATATGTCATTTAAGTAGGCTAACTTCATGAGCCACTGGTTACCTGACAATTTTTTGACAAAATTTAAAGACTTTTGCCGACTCGTTTGAAGAATTCAATCAGCTCGTTTTCAATGACTCAACTCTTGCTACCACATTTCCCCGTGACAGCCAGCATACCTCGATGTAAAATAGCATGACTTCTTCATCTGCACCAAACTCCTTGCAAAGGAGGTGGAAGAGGCGAATATTGAGGGCATTAGTCTTGATAGTATTCTCCACATGAACGACATCATCAAGAACTAATCTTAGTTCTGGTGGGAGTGTTTTAGATGCCAGAGCATATCGGTGAATGATGCAATGAAGATGCTTTGAATCGGGGCTCGCTTCCTTCACTTTTCCTAGAAATCACGAATGCTTGCCAAGCATCGCAGGTACTCCATCTCTTGTGCAAGCACACACATTGTCCCTAGTCAGTCCCTCTGTTTTGAAAAATTTAAAGACTTCTAAGAAAATGTCTTCTCCTCTAGTAGTAGATTCGAGAGCATGACAAAACAGGAATTCTTTGAAATCTCCGCCATATATATATATATATATATATATATATATATATATATATATATATATATATACATACACGAGGGTACTTCAATAAGTATCCGCACTTTTTATTTTAATGATAATGTAGTGTGTATATATAACACTGGGGAACAAATTTCAACTTTTTGTCTATTGAATTAGATTTGACAGTTAGTTCTAGGTAATTTGGGTGCGCTGAGCACGAATTTTTACTCGGTTTTGCTCTATCAGGTCCTAATTTTGCTCAACACCCCTCCTCTTTCGTCGTATTCATAAAAAGGGTTTTTTCTCAATACTCGCTAAGTCTCTTTGCAGTTACACATTATGCAACTAGGTTTTTATCTAGGTATTTGTACCTATTGTTATGGTATTGTTGTATTATGTATATTTTTATATGTAACACCCTAAAAATATTTTTAATTGTCATTTTTAACCCATTTTAATATTAGTAAATTAAGCTAAAAATATCATAGAATTCTAAAATTTTCTCGAGCGTTCCTGTTCTCTGTAGAGTATTCTAGAGGGACAACTAAAATATATAAAAGCGACTCGTTTCCAGAGTTAATCAGTCAATTCAGTCAGTCAGTCAGTCAGTTGAGTTAGTTAAGTTTGGGCATTAACATAATTTTGAATTGGCATATGATTTAGTGAGTAATTTTGTCATCGTGATTTAATATAGTTGATTTAATTAGACGTAATTTATATTGTACCTACTCATCCGTGTTTCTAGTTTAATTTCATAGATTGTAAGTACCTATTTCATAATAAGTACCTATTTAAACTAATTTTTGTGTTTATATTTCAGATTTTCTTAAATTTATATGAATTAAGGGCTTTAAATACCTTTACAAATTGGCAGAACAATCAAGCAATATGTCATCAAGCACTAGAAAGTTCAAATGCAAAAACAACCCTGATTCCTTCTGTTATATATGTGGAAATTTTACACTTCCACATCACACAACGAGCAAATATAACTGACTTCGTAAAAAGAGCTTACTTAGCTTATTTTGGCATAAAACTGGGGGACCAAGATAAATCGTGGGCTCCACATAAAGCCTGCACTATATGCATTGAAAGACTGCGACATTGGACGAAGGGTTCGGATTCAAAAATACCTTTTGGAGTTCCGATGGTAAGTTTATGATTTCATAAAACTACGTAATTTAATCACTAGTATACTGTAACTTACCTAAATGTAATTGTAACTTAGGTACATAAACAAAAATTTACAGAAAATGTTTATAAGAATCTCAAATATTGCATAAGGTTGAAACACATAGAAATGTTAAATGTTTGGGTGATAACTTTTGATAAAATTCATAAAAACAAGTCTCTCGTCGCTTTTGTTAACGCTTTACAATTTTTTTTCCATATCAGTGTGGCGAGAGCCTACTAACCACGAGACCGATTGCTACCTTTGCTTTGTCAAGACTTCGGGCTTCACAAGAAAAATAAACATTGTATCGAGTACCCAAATTTCGACACCGCGATACGACCTGTGCTACATTCAAATGAGATCCCCATTCCAAAATTTAAGGGTCTGCCAACTCAAGAATTAGTTGAAGATGTTCCTGAAAATATTGTTATGCACTTTGAGGAGTCAGACACCGATTTTGACCCCAGCGTATTTGAAAGTCAAAACGATCCGCAAAAGTTTAACCAGGCCGAGTTGAATGATCTTGTAAGGGATCTAAATTTGCCAAAAAAGGCTGCGGAAATTTTAGCTTCAAGACTTAAAGAGAAAAACTTGCTTACTTCAAACACATACATTTCATTTTACAGAAAAAGAGAAGAAGAACTTGTTAAATATTTTAGAACAGAGGATAGTTTAGTATATTGCTGCGACATAGTTGGTTTGTTAAAGAAGATGGGGGTTGAGTCTTACGATGCAAATGATTGGCGCTTGTTTTTAGACAGTTCGAAAAGAAGTCTTAAGTGTGTGTTGTTGCATAATGGCAATCTATACGGCTCGATACCGATTGGGCACTCAACAAAATTAAAAGAAAAGTATGAACATATAGAAAAGGTTTTAAATCTTATCAAATATAGGGAGCACGAGTGGATCATATGTGTTGACTTAAAAATGGTTAATTTTCTGCTAGGACAACAAGGAGGGTATACTAAATATCCCTGCTTCCTTTGCTTATGGGACAGCAGAGCCAAGGAAGAACATTATTTCAAACAAATCTGGCCAGCACGAACATCACTTACTGTCGGAGAAAAAAACGTAATTAATCCACCTTTAGTGAGCAGAGATAAAATCATATTTCCTCCTCTGCATATAAAACTAGGCCTCATTAAACAATATGTAAAAGCTTTAGATACGAACGGCGAGTGTTTCAAATACATAACTTCAAAATTTCCAAGTTTAAGTTATGAAAAAATCAAGGCGGGAATTTTCGACGGTCCACAAATAAGAACAATGATTAAAGACAGCAATTTTCCTAATGTCATGAAAGAACGCGAAAAAAATGGCTGGTTCTCATTCGTGGACTTGATAGAAAACTTTTTAGGCAATTATAGGGCAGATAACTACGAAGAAATCGTAAAAAAACTTTTAAGGGACTACAAAGAGTTAGGTTGCAATATGAGCATAAAAATGCATTTTTTGAATAGCCATCTTGACCAATTTCCAAGTAATTTAGGTGATGTAAGTGACGAACAAGGGGAGAGATTCCACCAAGATATAAAAATTATGGAGGAACGGTACCAAGGCCGCTGGGATTCCCACATGATGGCTGATTACTGCTGGTGCTTGAAAAGAGACCTGCCATCAACAAGCAAATACGCTAGAAAGTCTTACAAAAGAAAATTTTTGCCACAGTGAAAGCTTCATATCTGTTTGTTTTTTTATTTTAAGTCATTTCTATCGTTATAATGTAATTTTACTGTAGTTTGAACTGCTTGTATTCATGAAACTTGAAAAAAAAATTTAACACGACTTAATTTTTTAGTCCTAATTTGAAAAATCTGGAAAATGGCACATAGGCTGTCGACAAGAATCAGGACCTGATAGAGCCAAACCGAGTTGAAATTCGTATTCAGCGCACCCAAATTACCTAGAATCAAGTGTCAGATATCATTCAATAAAATACGTGTTGCCCAGTGTAATATATACTCGTAATAACGAGCCAAACTGAGGTCTATAGGCTTATTTAGGCTAGCAACAGTATAGGCTTAGTTAGGCTACTCGTAGCTGTCACATATCGTACGAGTAGTGAGCATGGCTGCGCCGCTTTCAATTTGTATTCAGGAAGAACAGAGATCCGTGGTTCGTTTTTTGTGGGCAGAAAGTGTGAAAGGAGCTCAAATTCACACGCTTTTATGTGCTCAGTATGGGAATAATGCGTTACCACGGCGAAGTGTGTACGAGTGGATTCAAATGTTCAAGGAAGGTCGGACATGTGTGACAGATGCTCAGCGCTCAGGACGACCGTCAACATCAACCACTGGTGACAAGCAGGAAGAAGCCACAGCCATGGTTTTCGATGACAGAAGATTAACAATAAAAGAAATTGCATCTTCATTAGACATCAGTCAAGGGTCAGCCTATTCGATAGTTCATGACATTCTTGGCTTTCACAAGGTTTGTGCAAGATGGGTGCCCAAACAGTTGACAAGTGCACAAGCGTAATCGTATGGACGTCTGTTCTCGTCTTTTGGCGCGGTATCATAATGAAGGTGAAAACATTTTGGAGCGCATTATCACTGGAGATGAAACCTGGATCCATCACTATGAACCAGAAAGCAAACGACAGAGCATGCAATGGAAGCATCCAACATCTCCCGTTGCAAGGGAGTTCAAAGCGCAGCCGTCAGCAGGTAAAGTTATGCTAACACTGTTTTGGGATACACGACGCCCTATCCTTGAACATTATCTAGAGCGTGGAACTACAGTAACAAGTGCATCGTATTCTGACATGCTTCGGAATGAGTTAAAGCAAGCAATTTGCACAAAACGAAGAGGGATATTGTCGGAAGGTGTTATTCTGTTACACGACAATGCGAGCCCTCATACCGCTGCACAGACTAGAAAATGCCTTCAAGAACTTAAGTTTGAAGTTCTCGACCATCCAGCCTACAGTCCAGACCTGGTACCTTCGGATTTTTACCTGTTTGGACCACTAAAAGACGCTTTGAGAGGTCAGCGATTCCAAGGCGATGATGACCTGAAGGAGGCGGTGCCTGACTGGTTACGCACACAGCCAAAAACATTCTTTTGTGATGGCATTAGGAAGCTTGTAGATCGCTGGACTAAGTGTATTGAGAAACAGGGAGACTATGTTGAGAAGTGGTGTGTTTATAATCTATCAGATATGAAAATAAAAAGTGCGGATACTTATTGAATTACCTTCGTATATATGCTTGATGTTCTCCGACATCTCTAAGATTCCCCGTTGGACAGTATCGTTTGAAAGAGGCAATAATGCTACCTTATTCTCGGCAGTCTCCGATCATGCAACGAACTATATCTTTGCAGGAAAGGATACTAAATTTTTCGGCAATGCTGTGAGGTTTTTTTTTCCTTTGCTATTATTAACGATACCTTGTATGAGGCGCGTAATGCTGCCTCGTTTTGTTGGTTAATACTCCCGGATCGATCAAAACGTGCTCGCCTCAGTCCCGCTTCTTTTCGTTTGAAGAGGGAACGTCCTTACAAGTTCCGTATGACAGCCACTTAAGTGTCTCTTGAGGAAACTTGGCTTTAGTGAATCTAATGAGAACACCTTGTTGCATATAACATACTGAGACAGCTCGACCCCATTTTTGATAATAGATGTTATAATGTTTCAGACCATCAAAGACCCTAGGATCCACTCATGGCTGGTCAACCTATCTGTGATAGTTGTGTATTGCGCATGTCCTCCGTGGTGGCGGAGGGGACCTACAATTTTTCGTGGGTTCCGAACCACAAAAACCTTAATTTTACTACCTTAAACTATACCCAATCTATCAACATATGCGTCTAATCGATTTTTAAACATGTTTATAGACGTGCTACTAATTACTTCTACCAGCAAACTATTCCAGCTATTTACTATTCATGCGTAAAAAAAATTTTGGCAACTGCTGTCTCGAACCTTCTACTTGTCAACTTCACCCGTTATTTCTAGTTCTATTATATTGTGATATTTCGAAAAAGCTATCTCTATTTACGTTATTGAACCTATTCATAATTTTAAAAACCTGGATTAGATCACCCCTTAGCCTCCTAGTCTCGAGTGTAGTCAATTTTAACTCCTTAAGCCTATCCTCGTACGACTTCGACCTAAGCGACGGAAACATCTTAATTGCTCGTCTTTGAGCTCTTTCGAGTTTATCTATATCTTTGCGCATATGCGGATTCCAAAATTGGATCGCGTACTCCAAATGGGGTGTAACTAGTGATTTCTAAAGATGAACAATAATATCGCGCGATTTGTACTCAAAATTCCTAGCTATAAAACTTAGCACCTTGTTCGCCTTATTGACCGCTGCTGTACTTTGTTTCACCACTTTTAAATCACCAGTGACTTTAACTCCTAAATCTTTTTCCTGTTCTACGCTAGCCAACTCCTTCCCTGACATACTATACGCAAAATTACCGTTACGCGAACCTATATGTAAAATTTTGCACTTATCGACGTTAAATCTCATTTGCCATGTGACTGACCAATCAACGATTTTATTCAGATCTTCCTGGATTTTACCTCCATCTTCATCATTAATATCCCTACCACCCAACTTCGTGTCATCCGCAAACTTTGAAACTGTACTGACTAGGCCGACATCTAAATCATTAATATATATAAGAAAAAGCAAAGGGCCTAATACAGAACCTTGAGAAACGCCGCTCGCTACATTAGCCCAAGACGACTCCGCTCCATCAACGACCACCCTCTGTTTCCTACCTCGCAACCACTCTTCTATCCAATTTATTACTGCACCCCTGATTCCATGATCCTTAGTTTTTCAATGAGTCTTTTGTGTGTACGGTGTCAAACGCTTTTTGAAAATCTAAATACACTACATCTACCGCGCGATGACTATCGTAAACTTCAACCACGCTTTGAAAAAATTCTAAAAGATTAGTTAAGTAAGATTTGTTTCGCCGAAAACCGTGCTGCGCATTTCTATTCAAGTTATGCAATTCCAAGTGTTCGACTATACGATCTCTAATTATTGATTCCAGTAGCTTACCTACAACAGACGTTAAACTGATTGGCCTATAATTCTCCGCCGCACCTTTATCGTCTTTCTTAAAAATAGGTGTTACATTTGCTAACTTGAAATCATCTGGTACGCACCCCTCAGAAATAGACGCATTAAAAATCTTTGTTAGCGGCACAACAATGCTTTCTTAATTCTTTTAGTTGTATGGGATATATGGAATCCGGCCCCGGTGATTTATGCATTTTCATTTTATCAATATAGCGCATTACCTCCCTTTTACTAACTACAATATTATCTAAAGTATACCATTGTCAAAAGGTATTATGTCTATGACCGTAGGGATATTCGTTACATCTTCTATTGTAAAAACTGACGTAAAAAATTCGTTTAGCAGGGTAGCTATTTGCTTGTTTCAAAAACTAGCTCACCGTCAGATTTTTCAACCGCCCCAAGACACTCTTTACTGGATTCCCATTATTGACGTATTGAAAGAATCGCTTCGGGTTTTCTTCGCCGTCACGAGCTATGGAGATTTCAAAATCACGCTTGGACTTTTTTATTATGCTTTTCGTTTCACTCCTTAAAGATATGTAGTTGTTTCGTAACCACAAACTGTCTTTATCGCACTTATGTAGCCTATAAGTCCTATCTCTACTCCTTATAATATCCCCTACTTTAGAAGTAAACCACGATGGCTTGTTATTTATTTTCGCACTCTTAATCTTGTTGTACACATTCCTCATTTATTGTCCTAAATACTGTTTCAAACGATTCCCACATTATTTTTTGCGTTGTAGATCCCCATTACGTTTTCCCAATTGACGTGTGACATTTCATTTCTAAATTTACAAAAGTGTGCGCGCTGGAAGTTAGGAATTTTAGTCGAGTTAGCTGGTTTAGAGTGATTTATTGAGAGGACAAACTCTGCCATTTTGTGATCGCTATTGCTTAACGGTTCTATTACTTAAAGATCAGTGATTAGCCTATCGTCCGTAGTTATTACTAAATCTAAAATACTGTCCAACCTCGTAGGTTTCCCAACCTTTTGAATAAGATAGCTTTCCTCGAGAAAATTAACTAAACGATTACCTTCCGCGTCTCCCTGCATTATATCGTAATCCACTTTGGCCCAATTAAAGTCACCTATAACTAAGGCCTGCTCACTAACTATTATTCTCTTAAGTTCACGATATAACGCTTCGTCCGTATCAGCCGTTTGATTAGGGGGCCTGGAAAGAAGAAACAGTATTATGAAATAGCCCTCCTGCCGTAGAAACTGCTCCAAAAATTCACAAAATGCATTCCTTCCTGTTGACAAAGTGACTTTCGGTTATTGTTAATATAGGTCGCCTTGCTGTAGAAGTCGTTACGTTGGATAATTCTAGGAAGTATACATGTTAAAACAATCTTATTAGTTTTTTCCTTTAGTTGCTCTCGTAAGTCCCTGTACCTAGCAAGCAGCTCTTCCGATCTAGAATTTAGAACGTTATTACTACCGACGTGAATAACATACATTGTGTCCTCAGAGGTTCCGTCTGTAAAAAATTCAACACTATTAGTTATAATATCCTCCACCTTTGCACCAGGGTAGCAGTAACGGCGCCTACGACGGGGGTTCCTCCCACAGAATTCCTCGAGCTGCCCTCGAACAATGGAATCACCAACAAGTCGTATTTCAGGTTCATCCACATCTTCGAAGCCTAAAACAGAAAACTTATTGTTCGTTAATACCGGTAGACAAGTCTTAGGTTGTCTCAATGGGGCTCCATTACGTGCTTGCACGAAGGGTCGGGAACTAGGGGAAGAGAGAGGGCTATTAGTATTATTTATATCATTATTAGAAACTGAGGTAGGAGGGGCCGTGACTGAAGAATAACTTCTTCAGAAGGCCCAAAGGATTCTAACTTTGCAGTCAGGAGCACCACCCTTTCTTGAAGCCTCACTCTGGTCACCCTCTCACGTTCCAGTTCGTTCCTCAGCAATTCTATGTTTGAGTACCACCTGCAAACTAACTGATTATTATTATTAGCCAAAATAAACGCGTAAGTGGCAAACTTTCCTTTACAGCGACTGCAAGTACTTGACGGGGGTGCCATGCTATTAACTAATTAAAAAACGAGCGTTTGGAAATTAATATCGAGTTAATAATAGTAATCTCATAACGACGTACGTCTCCTAGAGTAAGTAAGGAGCAATTAATAAATAAAACGTAGGTCTACCGTGTGCTAATTGTGACGTCACCTGCGCAAGTCCGCAAAAATGTTCTTCAAACGCAGAAACGGGTTCCTGCAACCCAAATTTATACTAAATGAATATATACTTAAGCTACCGACGAAGGTCCTGAAAGAGAAAAAGTGTTAATAAAGGTGAATAAAAAAAAAGAAAAATCTGTACACAATTCGCCCGACTTTTTTCCCTTTTTCCTTTTTTTTCCCACGGACGGTGACCACACCCTACCTGATGATCCTCAACAAGGCAAACTCAACCTTATTAGACCACGTTTTGGAATTTTACCCTCTTGAAGGAAAACATACAAGGCAAGCCACGTGCACTCGCCTTAGTTTAATCAAATAATACAGTAATAAATAAAGTCAATAAATAAAATATATTCGTTTTGAATAATTAATAACAGGAGGTAATTTAGTTAAGAAAGCATCAAACACTTATTTTTTCTAAAGACTGAATAAAATCACTTATTCAATTGGTAATACTGGACACTCGATAGAACACGTCTGGTCACAAGGAGAGACAGAATATATGTAAACCCATACATATGTGAACCCATACTGTATGTAGTTTTCGTTATACCGACGTTTCTTAGTTGCAGATGCCATCACAATGCCTGTAATTAATAAAATTAAAGTTATATTATTACTATATGCACCACTGTTTTATATATATTTATATATATATAATTAAAATATATTATTACTATTTGCACCACTATTATATATCACAATGGCTGTAATTGTAATAAAATTAAAATTACAATGCAGTAGTTACATTTTTAGGTAACATACATTTTATAACATAATTTTTAATACATGTTCGATGCAGTTTTTTTTATCAGTTCTACATTTGTGACGTTCATAATAAAAATTCAAATTTGTTGGTCAATCTAATTTTAGTATAATATGAAACTGCAAAAAAAACAATATATGACTCGCCAAATTCCTTAGTCAATTTATTTAAAAAAAAATCACTTCACACTGCTGCTTTGATAACGTTTATGACGCAGAAATTATTCAGCGAGGCTTATATATCGTTAAATAAAAATTCTAGAAGTTTCTGGCAATGAGTGGAATAAACGTTTTCAAAATTTTTTAGAATATTCACTCGAATTATGTCCAAATGAATACATAGAGCATATAATTTTGTCCATTTCTTCCCGTACCCCAGGGAACCTTAATTAATACGTACCCCATTTTGAGAACTCCTGGCCTAAAGTTTGTTAATATAAAGTCTTTTATAATTTTTACACGCATGCTGGATATTTTTCATTGTTTTAATAGCGTTTAGCAAGTATTTTATTGGCTATATATTTATCTATATTTTTATTTCAAATATAAAAGAACTCGTAGTTATTAAGCCTATGTTTAATTAAGAGAAAATATATTTTATATAAATTAAAAATACAGAATATTCTGTCGGTTTTACAACAGAGCAAATAATTTATTGAAATTATATATTTATTTCCTATGTAAATGGAGTTTCTTTTGCACTGAGCTAAAAAAACACCCCGCTAGAAATCAAACCGTTATATACTGTATATACAGTATAATAGAAAAATATGAAATCTTCGTGATTCTGTGTTCCTTCTTCCAGTTCGGGCAGGGGTAGGTTCGTTCTTTACCTTCTGAGCTTCAGCCAAGATTGCTGGCGTTGTTTTAGCTTCGATCAAAGATTCGAAGGTAGAAATCAATAAGTTTCTTAGTTAGTCCTTTACTATAATATAATCGTTGGTGGTGAAATAATCAATTACTGAAGGTTTGATTTTTTCTCACTTTCTCTAGAAGTAAACTAGTGAGGTAGTGAAGTTAGTGAAAGAAGTCGAGGGAAGTTTTTTATGTCCCTTATCTTATCCCTCTTTAATGGTTTCCTTTTTTCCCTACTTCTTGTCCCTCTTCTTATTTCTCTTTAATTCTACCAAGTCCCTCCCCTCATCAATTTATACTCTCTCTTATAAGTACATGGGGTAAATAAGGGGTTTACATAAGATGGGGATCTAAAAGGATTTTCTGTCTTTATAAACGTCATTTGGGAAAGTCATATATATTATATATATATATATATATATATATATATATATATATACAGGGTGTCTCAAAAGTCACTATCTATTTCGGTGACATTAGTTTTTTTTTTTTAAAATGCTATGCTGGCATAAAGATACGTACTTCTGGTGCAAATTTGTGTATTTAAAAAAAGTTAATTGGTTTATTATCTTGACATGCTTGAACAATTCCTCGAACCTCAACTTCTTACAGATGGCATTCTTGACACAGTAGTTTTTCAGCAGGATGGAGCACCGTGCCATTATGCAATAATTGTACGTGATTATCTTGACAGACGCTTCCCCGGTCGCTGGATTGGTCGTGGAGGAACACAACCATGGGCAGCACGTTCACCCGATTTAACACCATTAGATTTTTTCGCCTGGGGTTTCATTAAGTCTAAGGTGTACACTGGTAGAAGAATTAGTGATGTAGCCGAACTTCGAAATCGTATTACCGATGCAGTTCAGAAAATAACACCTCAAATGCTGGAAAGTGTGTTCCGGGAAACAACTTATCGCTTTGAGCTCTGTAGAGACACTGATGGTCGCCATGTGGAGACAGATAAATAAATAGAACTAATTCTTTGTGGCACTTACTTTGAAATAAATATATTTTTCATGTCTTAAACCAGTTTTTCGTAATTCCCATTATTTTTCAAAATAGATAGTGACTTTTGAGACACCCTGTATATAACGAATCCCCACCAAATTCCTTTATGTTGTCTCATAACAGTAAACAGACGAACATTGCGTTTGGATTGGTCGATTGAGAGCCAGAATTGACGCCATACCGCCTTTCTGTACTTCCTTTAAACCTAGTTTCCTTTATGCATTCACGGGACTGTTGTTACAATCAGAAATCGACCCGGCTTCAATCCGGAATGATGGAATCCGGTAGTAGCATGGTTGCAAAAGTTCAAATATCATCTTTGGTATATCAAATGCTGTTCAATCCGAAAAACTATAATGACTCGCTCGTTGGGTGTTGTATTAAACCGGTTGTGCTTTCATGCTTGTCCGAAATGTACAGGGTGATCCAAAAAGAGATGTTCCCAGAAATAATTTCCTACAAAAATATTTCTTGGGACTCTTTATTCTTTTGGATCATCCTGTATATTCCTATTCCAAAATTCATATGAATGTATTTTTTTTTTTTTAAATGAAGGGTAGGAAGGTATATAACGACTTGTTTTTAAATCACTCCCAGAAATTATGCATACAAGGATTCAGAATCATTTGGTTCATCATCTCTGTAGGAAATTAAACTTCTTAATTGCCTATAATATATATATATAATATATATATATATATATTATATATATATATATATATATATATATATTGGCCTACGGTTAGGATCGATTTTGTTAAAGTCTATTGAATTCATTGTCTCATATACAGGGCGTCCATAAATTATCTGCACAAATTCAAGTGAAGTTGAATTGAAAAAAAAAATATATATATATTATATATATATATATATATATATATATTTTTTTTTAAGTTCGGGAAGAACCGATTCGCCTCTATTTAAAAGGGCATATCTCGGCGGAAAAACAAAGAAAAAGTGAGAGGAAAGAGAGGAAAAAGAAAGGGTGGAGGGGACAGTCGAAGTGGAAAAAGACAAAGGATGACAAGGACTGCAAGGTCGAACCCCATCATCCTTGGGTGCTAGGGACGGGAGGGCGCACGTGAAACCTCCTGGAACAAGCACGTACAAACGAGCACAAAGAGCACTCAAGCGCACGAGCTTAGAACCCCCTTGCGGGGATATATATATATATATATTATTATATATATATATATATATTATATATTGTATATATATATAGATGTGTGTGTGTGTAATGCCATAAAACTACCAATGTAGATATACTGGTTTGAAAATCTTATGTATACAAAGTAAATTAATTAAAAAAAATCTTTCATATCCTGAGGAGTGTATATGGCTGCAATTTGTTTTATTGAATAAAATATACGACAGTTTACACTTAATTAAAAGTTCCTCAGATCGAGATAAAATGTTTGAAAATTAGTTTCTTATTTGAGTGTTTACACTTAAGTTTCATCCACCAAAGGCTTCGTTATGACTTCCCCTTATACGTTTATACAGGGTGTTCCACAGTGATGTAAGACTCGAGACCTTTCTTCTGGTCTCGGTCTCGACTACATCACTGCTGCGTATGCTGATGTTCCTCAAGTGCAACGAACGCTTATCTTGTTTTAAGTAGGCAGTTAACTGCTGAAAAATGTCACAAACTATGAATTTGTGAATAAATTATGAGTAAATTTTGCAATTGTCACTCGATAACCTCTTTAGAATCTTTATTCCTGAATGTGAAATACAGAGCTTAGGGATTAGGCATTACACAATTGAATACATGCAAAAATTGCATATGGTCTCGGTCTCGAGACCTTTTTTCTGGTCTCGGTCTCGGGTGCTTAGGTTTCGGTGTCGGTGTCGGTGTCGGCCATGGTGGTCTCGACTACATCACTGGTGTCCACTAAGTTCGGTCGAAACTGTTGTGGAAATAAACTGTCTTTTAGAGTGGGTTTTTATTTTCATAAAATAACACGCAATGGCTAATATGGAAGTGAGTTACACTCGTGAGGAAAAGGCGTTTTAGTTCTACTGTATTACTTTTGTAAATTTAATTTAAAATAAATTTTCCTACGAGACCGAACTTAGGGACACCCTGTATCCGTGCGTGTAATTCAAGAGCTTTTCCAGTCCATAATCAAAATAGAATTCTGACCACATATATAAAGTCTAAACATCTCTCCTCTGATTTAATTTGCCATGCTCTAAAATCTTCCCGAAGAAGCGTCTTTCAGTGAGAATAAATTTCATTCATGTTCGTAAAAGGGTGAGGGAGCTATATTGAACTGTCGGAAAAATGGAGTTATAACATTTCGTCGCCATTTTTAAGGGATTAGACTTAAATTACGTTTGTTTAGATTGGCATAGGCTAGTCCCAGCTAGATTAAGTTAGGTTAGGTTAAGTAATTATAGAGTGTAGATGATATTTCCTGTAAACGAGATATGTATATATGAGTCCTTCCTAGGAAGAAGTGGCTAAGCGACAAAAGTAAGAAACGTCAGAAAACGCAGTTAAAGTTGTACCAATTTGTACCAACTTTTAAAGATATTTCGACCGCGTTTACTGGAGGTTTTTCCTACTTTTGTCGCTTAGCCACTTCTTCCTAGGAGGGCCTCATATATAAACCTGGAGAAATGAGTTCAACTTCCGATAATGATTTCGTTATAAGAAATGCTGAAATTGTTAACAACAGATCTTATTATTTGAGTTATTTGGGCAAACTTTTATTTATCATTAACGATATAAGGAGACCCTTTTTTTTTGGTCATTAGAATTTTGCTATTAACCTTTCAATGACTATAAGATCATGTTTTTCTTGGAGAGAACGAAAAAGATCAGTCAGTTTTACCGGATAGTTGCTAAGAGGTAATGAATTTCAATACCATTTGCCTTCTGTTCAAATACAGTGTGTCCACAAAGTCCCTTCCCAGTTTTTCATGCAAAGGGACTTTGTGGCCACCCTGTACAAACTACTGTATGATGAAAGAAGTTTAAGAAAGTTAAACTGTTTAGAATCACTGAAAGTTTTCTGACCATTTAGTTTGGGTGGTTAGTTTATGGGTCATGGTTGGTTGTATAACTTTCTACTATGCGAAGTCTGATTAAAGATATTTGCCTGTCTATTGTGGGTTTTACATAATTACTACAAAGGAACTCTGTTATTTTAACATTTAATTCAAGAAAGATGCTTGAGAGTATTTTGAAGGTGGGAATGTTGTTTTGAATGGTGTACAGGGTGGCCACAAAGTCCCTTTGCATGAAAAACAAGGGCAACATACAAATATGCTGTAATTTCACTGCAAAGAGATTCTGTGACCCGTCTGTATGATGGATCAGTATTCTGGTTTGGATAGGTGTCATCCAGTTTAATGGGAGACGCCTTTATGTTGTTCAACTCTGTTTTAAATGTATACGATTGTTTGTCCTACACAGTTTACCTGGCACTTGGCACACGTATACGGGTAAACAAGGAAGACTATAATTATATGTTTACGTAGATGTTCCTCATGTCGTAACTACAGTACAGGGTGTCCACAATGTCCTGTCACCCCAGTAAAATACTAAGTGATTTTCGTTTTTCTTTCAGACCCATTTATCACTGATACAGTTACGTGATGACCTGCCAGTTCTTAGTTTATCTTTTACAGAAACTGTTATGAACAGTTTCTTTTTCCATCTCAACAGAGTCCCTGTTGGAGGAGGTGCACGATTGAATCGGTCTTCGAAGTTTGCACGAATATTTTCAATGGTTTTCCCATTACGTGGTCGCTCATGAACCCAGATATACATTGTTCAATCGTATAGTTGCTGCTAGCACACATTTCAAATGGGTCTGGAAGAAAAATGAAAATCAGTTAGTATTTTACAGGGGTGACAAGATATTGTGGATACCCTGTAGAATACGCTAATAACGCGGTGTTACAGTCCGAGAGACCCTCGCAATTTCACGGTCCGCGTTATACAGGTTGTCCCAGAAGTCTGGACTCAGAGAAAATAGACGTTATATTTTTAAAGTGAAACAAACACATTTCTAATGTCAGTTTTACATATTTCGGGAAAGAAAATACCCTGATCACTGATGGCTCAGTATACCAATCAAGAAAAGGTGGAACTGGTATTGCTACCTCAGAGGGAGGCATGTTCGTGAAATAACTGACATGCCTCCCTCTGGCTTTTTCCGGAAACATGTAGCAATACCAGTTCCACCTCTTGATTGGTATACTGAGCCATCAGGATATTTTTTCCCCTTAAATATGTAAAACTGACATTAGAAATGTTTTTGTTTCACTTTAAAAATATAATGTCTATTTCCCCTCTGAGTCCAGACTTCTGGGACACCCTGTATATTGTTAAAGATTTATGGTAGAAATGGGTTACGTTCCGAAAACCCTTAAAATATATGTAAAATATTAAGCTTTTACCTAAAATACTGGAGCAGTCCCCGTAGCCAGGACTTCCCAATTGGGGGTTTATGAAATTTTAGAAAGGCGAACCTTTAGTGCAACGACCTTGTCACTGCGGAGGAGGTTTAGAGTATCATAGTTTGTGAAGTTTAAAAAAAAAAAAAAAAAGCAAGTGTTTATTTACTAAGTGATGTTATATATAATATCACATCATAAGTTGTAACTATGGTTACAAAAGTGGACCTTTCCTGTCAAGGGGGGGGGCCGTGGAGTAATATTTTACTGTAGGATATTAACTCGTAAGTAAAATTTACGAGGAGATTGTAGACACCAATCGACCAGGGAAGTACTCCGGGGGTGGGGGGGGGAACGTTAGACAGAAGATAGGGAGTGCTGGAACTCCCGTTTCTCCTGTCACTGTCCTCTTTAGCTGATCTTTCTCCGTGTCTTATCTACCCTGTGAGCAGTCCAGCATGCTCTCAAACACACACTTCTCTCCTATTTCTCGCTACATACACATGCATCTTACACACGGGGCTGGATCTGCTACCGCCCATTCGAGATGTTCTGGACCTCTGTCTGATTCACTTTTCATAAACTTCTGCAACATTCGTGGCCTTTTCTCAAATTTTCAATCTGTTGAACACACCTCTCCTCCTCTAAACCTCATCTTTTCCTCACTGAAACGCAGGTGTCTGTGGGACGGCTGACAGCGACTCCTTTTCTGTACCCTCTGACTTTCTCTATACTTAATTTGACTCCAAAGGTGGATGTTGCGTATATGTACGCAATGACCTAACTTGTTCTCGTATTCCGAACTCGAATCTTCCGAATTCTATACCCTCTGGCTACGGCTTACATGCCAATCTCAAACTAAATACATCAGCGCTGTTTACCTTTCTCCTAATTCTACTGACTATCCAAAATTCTTTGACTACCTCACTTCCAAAGTGGAATACATTCTTTCCCGCTCTCCTTTTGCCGAAATCTCGATTTTTATTTCAATGTTCACCACCACCTTTGGCTTTCCTCCCATTTCACTGACATTCCTGGTGAACTAGCTTACAACTTTTCTATCCGAAACGGCTAGAGCAGATTGTATAGCACCCTACTCGTATCCCCGATCGCCTTGGAGATAGGCCCAACATTCTGGATTTATTTCTTCCCTCTCATCCTCCTTCTTACTCTGTGAAACTTTTCTCTCCGTTGACTCCTCCGATCACAATCTTATCTCTGTTTCCTGTCCTATCGCTCCAATTCGGACTTTGGATACTCCCAAGAGTGCCTTTGGCACTTAGGCGCCGCTGATTGAGAGGCCCTTAGGCAGTACTTCTGTGATTTCCCATGGAATGATTACTGCTTCCCGTGGCCGGGGCCCCTCTGAGTGTGCAGAACGCATCACAGAGGTGATTCTCTCGGGCCTGGAGGCGTACATTCCCTATTATATTCCTACTACTAATGCAAAAAAAAACCTTGGTTCAACTTTACTTATTCTAATGCTATCCGCAACAGAGAGGTTTTCAGAAGGTACCGTCGCCATCTAACTCTTGACTCTCACTCAGCTTATATTTCTGCCCGAAATCGTGCAAAATCGACTCGCCAAAAATTCCTTCATCCGACAAAAATGTGAAAATCTATCCAATTCTAATTCTTCTCGCTCTTTTTGGAATCTAGCTAAGAACCTCTTCAACAACTTTACTTCCTCTTCTTTCCCTCCTCTTTCCCATTCCGACGGCACAGTTGCCGTCTCTTCTGACAAAGCTGAACTCTTCGCTCAAACTTTCGCTTAAATTCAACCCTAGACGATTCCGGTGCTGTTCCTCCATCTCCTCCCCCCTCTGACTTTATTAGTTCTGAAATTAGAATCTCTTATAAAGATGTTTTTTCTGCCCTATCTGGGCTCAACTCTAGGAAGGTATGGTCCTGATGGTGTTCCTCCTGTTGTTCTTAAGAACTGTGCTTCTGTGCTGACACTGCCTAGGCAAACTCTTTCGTCTTTGTCTTTCATCTGGTACTTTTCCTTCCTGCTGGAAGTTCGCTTTCATTCAGCCTGTCCCAAAGAAGGGTGACCGCTCTCAACATTTCAACCAAAGTTTTTGAATCTGTCCTTAATAAGAAGATTCTTAAAAACCTTTCTACTCACACTTTTCTTTCAGATCGTCAGTATGGATTCCGCAAAGGACGCTCTACTGGCGATCTTCTTGCATATCTCTCTGACTCTTGGTCATCCTCCTTTCGAGATTTCGGTGAAACTTTTGCTGTTGCGCTAGACATATCGAAAGCTTTTGATAGAGTCTGGCACAAATCTTTAATTTCGAAACTGCTCTCCTTCGGTTTCTATCCTTCTATATGTGCCTTCATCTCTAATTTCCTTTCTGGCCGATCTGTAGCTGCAGTTGTAGATGGCCACTGTTTTTCTCCGAAAGCGATTAACAGTGGTGTTTCTCAGGGTTCTGTCCTGTCACCCACTCTTTTCCTTTTATTTATTAATAATCTTTTAATTCGCACTTCCTGTCCTATTTATTCTATGCCAATGATTCCACTATTCACTTCACCCGCTTCCCAAAGCGTCCCTCACAGCAATCGCTTCATGATTCGCGTAGGACGACTATGGGACACCTGACCTCTGATCTTTCTGCTATATCTGATTCGGGCAGAGAAAACCTTGTGGCTTTCAATGCCTCAAAAATTCAGTTCCTCCATCTGTCTACTCGTCACAATCTTCCACACGCCTATCTCTTTACCTTCAACAACACACAACTCAATCCTTCCTCTTCTCTTAACATTCTTGGCGTTTTCTTTTCTCATGATCTTCCCTGAAAAGATCACATATACTCTCTGTCTAAAACAGCTTCTAAGAGGTTAGGTGTGCTGTACCGCCTCCGCGGTTTCTTCACCCCCATTCAGTTGCTCTCTCTGTACAGGGGTCTTGTTCGTCCCTGTATGGAGTATGCTTCTCATGTGTGGGGTGGTTCAATCCACACAGCCGTACTTGACCGGATGGAATCAAAGGCTTTTCGTCTCATCAATTCCCCACCTCTTACTGATTGTCTTCAATCTCTCTCTCTCTCTTCGCTACAATGTTGCCTCACTCTCTCTTTACTATCACTATCATAACAGACATTGCTTTTTTGAACTCTCTAACTCCATGCCTCCTCTTTTAAGAAGAGCACGCAGTACCGGACTTTTCTAGACTTTCTCACTTCTTTTCTGTCCAACTATCTAATGCAAGGGTTAATCGGTATTTTCAGTATTTCATCTACTCAACCGGTCAACTCTGGAACAATCTTCCTCAATTCATCTTTCCTCCTGTGTATGACCTCCCATCTTTGAAACGCAGTGTCTAGGCATCTCGAAAACCCCAGACCTTGATTTTGGCTCTCTTCTTCTCCTATGGGAGGGGCGCTTAAATTGCGGCATTTGTCCTTGGCCCCTCCTTCCTGCATAAAAAAATAGAAATTAAATATAATACACATAAATGCAAATAAAATAATGAAATATAAAATATGACAATCACCACGCACGCTACGCGTCAACCTCTCAGTCTCAGGTTCTCGGTTCGAGTCTGTTGTTCTCGGTTGCTGGGCACCTGACTTCAATTTTGCTTCCTTTATTTTAAAAAATATCGCTTTATTCGGGTCTTGCTCATCTAATAAAAAATAATTGTCATGCGTTTTGCCGTGTTATTCGCGTACCGCATTATCAAACCGCGTTATCAGCGTGTTCTACCATATTTCTGTATGGATGAGGAAATATATTTAAAGATACCTTGTTGAAATGTATACTTGAGAATGGACTTCATTACAGAAAAAAATTGGCAGTTGATTCTTCCAAATATGGTAGTCATACAAATGTATTTATAATTTAGTTACAATTGGGATAAATAAATTTGTTAACAAAAATTACTGACAATTTTACGCAACTCATTTCTGGAAAGAATTCTTGTAAGCATCCTGTTTCATGATAAAATTAAATCCAACGCGAAAAGACCAAAAAACTTTCGTCACAACACTGTAAAGTTTAAATTGAATGGCCTTAAAACTAACATAATTCGTATCTAAGAGTATGGTAGTCATCGCTGGTGGGTCAGAGGGTAACACCGTTTTCCTATAAGCGAAGTGAAGATACTCAGGTCAGGGGTTCGACTTCCGATGGTGCTGGTTGATAATAATTCAGGAGTTAGCGCAATGGGTCGCATTAGTCTGGCCTGAACGCTGTGCCAGCATCTAGCCCTCCTCCGATTATTATTAGGAGTATGGTACCCTGTTTCTTAAATACGAGATGAAGAAGGACCTGGTCGCGTGATTAGGCGACGTTAGGTCTATTCACTAGTTGGATGGATGACAGTCCTCTGCGTTCGGATGATGTGGTTCGTTCGGATCCCACATAAGCTCTGTCGTTACAGATTTATTATTATTTATAGAAAAACATTTTTTAAAAATCTGTTTCAAATTAAAGATGTAAATTTTATTTTGAGTGACACTTGTTGAACTTGTAATATGATGTAACTTGAGAAACAGATATTATTTTGTCTTTGAACAGTAAAAAGGAAAAACAAAATACACTGTTTATATAAAATGGGAAGGAAAACTAATCTGAATGTCGGGAGCAAGGGTTAATTGTGATTTGTGAATCCCGTTCTTTTGGTGAAAACAAAGAGAGTTAGGTATTAGTAAACGTAGTACTCCATACTCATTCCTTCCACCGAAGAAGTGTTGCAAAAGTTTTTTTTCTTCAGGTTTTCAGGAGTTTTCTTGGAACATTTCTTTCAAGCTTTCCAGCGTTGGGACAGGATCTACGGTTTAGATCCTGCCCTAAAGCTAGATTCTATCTGCTTGACAGATAGCTGGTGAGAGAAGCTATATTTTGGGGTTTCGTTGCGAGTGACCCGCTGTCCACGTTGGGCTTCCATCATGAAAAAGAAAAACTATAGTATTTGTCATTTACCTTTACTTATTCGGACTATAGTGGATGTAATTTTCGCAGAAGAGTTCCTTGTTCAATGCACGGTCTGTGTATAATATATATACAGTATATACACCAAAGCTGGGCACTTGCGGTTTTTTTTGCGGTACTGCGGTACTACCGCACTACCAAACCGGTACCGCATAACGCAGTACCGCAAAGGATCGCTGAAAGTACAGGCTGTACTTTCAGCGATCCTTTGCGGTACTGCGTTATGCGGTACCAGTTTGGTAGTGCGGTAGTACCGCAGTACCGCAGTACCGCAAAAAAACCGCAAGTGCCCAGCTTTGATATACACCGTGTATATATATATATATATATATATATATATATATATATATATATATATATAAAACCCTCGATTAGGTACTCCGGCTTGCCGGGCCGAGGGGGCTCGCACACCTCGTGGGTTGTTGGGGTTTCCTCAACTCCTCGCGGGGTGTGGGCGAAGAGTTACTAGTTGCGTTTTTTTTTCCCCCTTTGTTTTTGCTCCCCTTTTTTTCCGTATCTCCCGGAATTTATCTTGTCTTGACTCGATCTTAGGCCTCTGTGAATTGTAGTATCTCCCCCCCCCCTCTGTATTTTGCAGTCTTGGGGTCATCGGGTGCACCCGCTGGGGGGCATCGCTCCGTGGCTGAGCCGTGCTCTGGGGATTGGGCGCCCGGACCGCTGCTGCGTCTGGATTGGGTTTGCTAGGCCCTTAACGGACAAATCTCCGGAGAGCCAATCTACTGTTTTTAAAACGACAGTCAGGTTGGGGTCGGGCTACCCGGGACGTTGGGCCTGCGCCTTGAAGGATGCAGCGGCGGACTGGTGCATTGCCTTGGGTCCGAGGCTTTCTTGTAATTCTATTGTTTATGGGTACAATTTCAAAACTTCAATCCCCTCCTGTTGACGACTCTGGCCCGTCCTTGGATTTGGATAAGACTTCTACTTCTGGTCGTTCAGCGGCCTCTGCCTCCGCTGGATTGACCTTAAAGCCGTATGGCCCCCTCTCGTCCTCTGCGGCGTCTGGCTCTCGTGGCCGGACTCGTGGTGGCCGTAGGGCGGGGTCTTCGCGGCCCTCGTTCTCTCGCCCACTCTCGGTTACCGTCACACATGGACCTGTCTCTGCTGTCAATTTCTGTCCGGTGGACAGGTTCCTTGTTCTCCGCCCTTCCGCTGGCTCCCTTCCGGGCAACTCGGAACGGGTGTTTCAGCGTCTTAAGACGGTGGGGGTTCCCTGCCGTTACGATATCCGCCCTCTGAAGGATGGGTCTCTTCTTTTGAAGTCCCGTTCTTCGGGGGTGACTGAGTCCCTTCTACAGTTGCAGGATGTTCTGGGTTGCAGAGTTTCTGTGACTCCCCATCCGCAACTGAATAGCTGTCAGGGCACCATTTTCGCTTCCCGTCTGCTGTCAATCCCGGTTGGCGAGTTGCAGGAGGATCTTGCCCCCAGGGGGTAACGAAGGTCTTCCGCTTTTCGTCGCGCCGGGATGGTGCTCTTACCCCGTCCGCTCGTCTGCTCCTGACCTTTGACTCCCTTGTGCCTCCGGCCCAGGTGTTCTGGGGCGTGGGTGATCGCCGGTCGTGCGAGTTTTCGGTGCGGCCGTATGTGCCTGACCCGGTTCGCTGCTTTGGCTGCAACCGGTTCGGCCATGTTAGCTCTGCGTGCCGCCGTGAGGGTAAGCTATGTGTCCGCTGCGGTGGGCCTGCGCACCCTCCCCCATGCACGAAGCCCCCGCGGTGCTCGAACTGCTCGGGGGCCCACCCTTCCTCCTCTCGGGACTGCCCCGTTTTCAAGTTTGAATTCGAGGTGCGGTCCTTAAGGACTACCGAATTCCTTAGTGCGCGGGAGGCGCGCGATAGGGTCCGTGACCGGGAGCCGCGGCGGGGGTTGTCCTATGCTGCGGCTCTTGGCTCCGGCGGGTCCTCGGGCCCCTCCCGTGCTACCCCGGCGCCTACCGGAGTGGTGCCCCCCTGGAAGTTCCGGGGGTTGGTGGTCCTCCTGGCGCCGCGGGACCTTCTTGTCCCCCTGCCTCACTTTCAGTCATCCCGTCTGATTCCCTGCCTACAAGTGCCCCTTCTCCCTCTCCGGCCTTGGGGTCTGGATCCTTGCCTACCCGTCTCTCGGGTGGGGAAGGTGATGCCCCGAAGGGGAGGAGGAAGCGTCACCGTGGTCGGAGTCCTCCAGACCCGTTCATGACCACTGCTCGCCCTGCTTCCCCTTCTTCACCGGAGGGGAAGCGGCGCGCCGCTCCTAATCCGCTCGGGACTCCCCCCCTATACGGAGGGCTGGTGGGGCGTCACCTCCCGGTGCCCCAACTAGTGTCCGGGTGTCGGTTGAGGTACACCGCCCCATGACACCCTCGATTACTGACTCGGTTCCCACGGTGGACCCGGTCGAGAGGGGCCAGGCCCTTCTTCATGAAGTCTCTCCCTTCGGCTCCTGCTGAGAGTGGTCGGGTCTCTCTCCTGGATCTACTTTTCCCACCTGTGGTGGATCTTTCCTCCTCCTCCCCCCCGTCAGCACTTGTCTGGTGTGACGAGCCCTCGAACATCTGGTTCTCCCTGCCCCACCTCTGGTGGGGAGGTGGGTTTCGGCTGGGCCCGTCTCGTCGTCTCCTCTCCCTCCCTCAGAACTCCCTGTTCCACTTTCCCACTCTCGTTCTACTACGGGTGAGGCAGCCGCGGAGTCTGTGGCCTCCTGTAATCGGGATCCTCGTCTCCCTGGCTTGCCCCCTGTGGCCCCTACCCTCCCCGTCCGGGGTGAGTCGGGGAAGCCGATTCCGTCCCTGGTTACGGACCGTTGAGTTTGCTGCTCAGCTTGGTCCGTGGCTATTTCTCTGCTTTCTCTGCTTATAATGCCCCTTCCCCTTACAGTTCCATTTTGCATTGGAACTGTAGGGGGCTTTTAGCTAACTGGGAGAACCTTACCTCCATGCTGGAGAGCGAGCGGCCTTCCTGCGTTTGTCTCCAGGAGACTATCCTGGCTGCGCGGGGGCTCCCTCGTCTCTCTGGCTATGTTGGTTTCCCTTGCACCCCGGATGAGCACACACGCCGGCGGGGTGCGGCGATTTATGTCCATCATTCGTTACCCTCGCGAGGTGTGCCTCTTCGTACTTCCTTGCAGGCTGTGGCTGTGCGGCTCTTTTTAGATCGCCAGTACACTGCCTGCTCGATTTATATTCCTCCCCATGACCCTCCTTCTCGCGACGCGGTTCGCGAGTTGGTGTTGCAACTGCCTCGACCGTTTCTCCTCCTCGGGGACTTTAACAGTCGCGACCCGGCTTGGGGAGATGTCCGGTCGACTAATGTTGCTGGTATGTTGCTCTCCTTAATGGAGGAACTTTCCTTCGCGTGCCTCAATTCCGGCGAACCTACCTATTTCCACGAACCCACGGGTTCATCTACCTGTATTGATCTCTCCTTGGTGTCCCTCGATGCCTTACTCGATTTTTCGTGGAGGGTGTTGGGGGACTCTTATGGCAGTGATCATTACCCAGTCTGTCTTGAGCCGGTCGGACCGCAGCCGGGTGTCTCGTCTCGACCGAGGTGGTGCCTGGCGCGGGCTGACTGGCCATCCTTCAGAGCTCGTTCCGTCATTGCCCGTTCGGTGTTGGACTTTGGCTCGTGGATGAGAGCTTGGAGTTCTTCGAGCGGGTGGTGATGGGCGTCGCGGAGGACTGTATTCCTCGATCTTCCGGTAACCCGCGGACGCGTAGCGTCCCGTGGTGGACTCCAGCATGTCACCAGGCGGTGTGTGAGAGGAAGAGGGCAACGCGCCGCTTCCACCGCACCCGGCGCACGGACCACTTGATTGAGATGCGGCGGGCGAAGGCTTTCGCCCGCCGGACTCTCAAGTTGGCCCGTCGGGCCTCTTGGCGTGCTTTTGTGTCTGGCATTTCCTCGTCTACCCCTTCTGCTGCTGTGTGGCGGAAGGTACGTAGTATCGAGGGGAAGCCGGTCCCTGCTCGTCGCCCTGTCCTTCGGGACGGGGACGGCTTCCTTTCGGATCCTACTGCTGTGGCCGATCGGCTGGCCGGGGCTTTTGCTGCGGTTTCCCGTTCGCCTTCAGCTGCGGATCGTCCTTTGTCGGATGTTACGTTCCCGCCGCCTGGGAACGAGCCCTATAACCGTCTCTTTACGATGCGGGAACTTCGGGCTGCCTTGGCAACCCGTCGTTCTTCCGCCCCTGGCCCTGATGACATTCCGTATGACTTTATTTGGAACCTGCACCCGATGGCCCTACACTTCTTGCTGGATCTTTTCAACCGGATGTGGGTTGAGGGGTCGTTCCCTTCCCGTTGGAGGGAGGCGATTGTGGTCCCGATACCTAAGCCGGGGAAGGATCCGGCGGAGGTGGCGGGCTATCGGCCTATTGCCTTGACGAGCTGCTTATGCAAGCTCCTTGAAAAGATGGTGGCCGTCCGACTTTCCTTTACACTGGAGTCGCTTGGGTTATACCCCCGACCCAGTATGGCTTTCGTCGATTTCGGGGTACTCTGGACCCCCTTCTCCTCCTTGGTCATGATGTACAGGAGGCCTTTTCCCGCCGGAATCTTGTTCTGGCCGTCTTTTTTGATGTCCAAAAGGCCTATGACACGACCCGTCGGGGAGTTGTCATGGGCCGTTTGAAGTCTCTTGGTTTTGTGGGCTTTTTGCCCACATCTATTCTTAACTTCCTCTGCCGTCGCACTTTACGCGTCCGTAATGGGGTGGCCCTATCTGACCTGTATGTTCAGGAGGAGGGTGTGTCTTAAGCGTTTCCTGCTTCAATTTGGTCATGTCTGCGCTACCGGGGGCCCTCCCGCCCTCAGTGCGTTGTTCCATCTACGCCGACGATCTGGCTGTCTATGCCGCGAGGACGAGTCCCCCCTCGTGGAGAGGCAAGTCCAACTCGCGGTCAATCGGGTTGGGCGTCGTCGGTGGGCCTTACGCTGTCTTCCCCGAAGACTTCGTGTGTGGCCTTCCTTCCGTCGAGGAGACCGGGATCCGGCGCCGTCCCGGCTTTTAATCTTACACTCGGGGGTCAGCCTCTGGCCCTCGTTCAATCAGTACGTCTCCTGGGCATGGTATTCGATAGTCGTTTGAGCTGGGTTCCCCACCTTTGCAGGCTGCGCGAGACTACAAGACGTACCCTGGATTTGCTGGGACATCTGTCTCATACTACATGGGGCGCGGATAGGCGGACACTCCTCCGTTTGTACGTGTCCCTGGTACAATCACAATTAGACGATGGGAGTGTGGTGTATGGCTCCGCCTCCCGTACGGCCCTTCGGATACTGGACCCGGTCCTCTCTAGAGGACTGCGCATGTCATCTGGCGCCTTCCGCTCCTCTCCGGTTGATAGTCTGCAGGTTGAGTGCGACATCCCTCCCTTGGAGGATTGGAGGTAGTTCCTCATTGCCAAGCACTGTCTCCGGATTCTCCGTCTTCCCAACTCTCCTCTGTTCCAGGTGGTTGAGAGGGCGTTCTGCCGGGATGGGGGGTTGGTATTTCACCGACACGGTGACCTCCCTCCTCGATGGTATCGGCACTAGGGCATATCATACTTTTCCGAGTCCGAATTTCACTCTGGCTAATATGTATTTTATGTAAAATTTAATTCTAAGAGGGGTTTCTTTTCTGCAACTTTTCCCAGAAATCGCGTTATCATGTTCAAAATTGCGGTTTTCTGTTCTATGTTGAAATACCAAATATTCAATTGAACACAACCTCATATTTTTAACCCTTTGTCGTAATTGTTGCCATTTAGACACATTAATTTTGCTTAACTCTTACACAGGTTTAATACATACATACATACATAAGAAAAAAAATTACTCCATTTGAATCTTTGTAACCATTTGGACGCAGAAGGCGAAGTTCAACATTCTCTCAATAGATGGCTCTGAGCAATTACGCCAGTTATAATTGTGAAGTAGAAGTGAGTGGACGCCATTTTTTTTCGGTAAGGCCGGTCATCTTTCCAAAGACAAGGCTTACTTGGCCATAGATGTCATGAAAGTCTGGAGGGCCAAGGAGGAAGTAATGGCCTCATCAGTTGAAGCTCTCACGCAGAGGTTAGAGGAGGAGAAGATCGCTGGGATATTCTTTGATGGCAAGCAGGATAGGAACACAAAGGTGTTGAAATATGACGAAGTGACAGGGAGATTTCATCCTGGCAAAGTGATCGAGGAGCATTACACTATCACGTGGGAGCCTCAAGGAAAGTACCTCTTCCATTTCACTCCCGAGGAACCTGAGGAAGGAGAAAAGCCTGCTCATAAGATCGCTCATGGCCTGCATGAGTGGCTTCTGGATCACGGAGCTGACGAGAGCCTTGTAATGATTGGAGGAGACTCTACCAACACCAACACGGGGTGGTCTGGAGGCGCCATAGCCCTATTGGAGAAGATGCTGGGTCGCAAGTGCCACTGGATGATCTGTCAGCTCCATGTGAACGAGCTCCCCCTGAGGCACTTAATCATCAAGCTGGACGGCCCTGTAACTCCCCGGTCAGGCTTCAGTGGGCCTATTGGAAAACTTCTTGAGAAAGTGAATGAATTTGAGGTCAACTTCAACTTCAAACCAGTGGAAGGAACTGAAGATATCATAGAGCTGCCAGTAGAGATAGTCAAATCTCTATCCACAGACCAGCACAACTGCTATCTTCTGATCAAAGCCATCAAGTTTGGAAGTCTCAGTCCACAGTTGGCTGGTCTCAAGTGCAGACCTCTGAACCAATCCAGGTGGCTCACTACTGCACAGGCCATCTTGCTGTTGTGGATGATGGAGCACGGACTGAAGGGGGAGGTGTTGGGGAGGCTCGAGGTCCTCGTGAAGTTCTGCCTTAACTTCTACTTCAAAATGTACTACGACATCAAAGTGAAGCACCACCTCAAATTTGGTCCTGCACACGTTTTTCCAAGCCTGAGGCTGCTGAGGAACCAGACTATCGAGGTCAGGAACATCATCTCTGCTGCAGTGATAAGAGGAGCTTACCACGCACATCCTGAGTACATCTCGGCTTCATTCCTGTGCAGTGAGGATGAGCATCAGAGAGCTTTTGCTGTGAGCCAGATAGAGAAGATCAGAGAAGGAAGAGACTTTGGTGATACGATAGTGAGGCCCCATAAAAATCCCAAAGTCAATTTGCAAGCCACTTCACCTGAGGATCTCATCAACTGGGAATCAGAGAATATTTACGAGCCTATTTTCACCTGCAAGGTGACCTTGACTGAGCTCGAGGATCTCGGGGAAAACCACTCAAAGTGGACGCTTTCTCTGTTCATACTCAGTCCTGCGAGAGAGCTGTACAGGAAGTCTCAATTGCTTCCCAAGCTGTGTACGGTATATATATATATATATATATATATATATATATATATATATATATATATATATATATATATATATAATGCATATATATATATATATATATATATATATATATATATATATATATATATGTTTAAAATGTTAATCCTATAAAGGAGTTTTGGCTACGCTGCAAAAACCTAAAATAACAATGGAGTTTCATATATTTTCCGACACACACACACGTTGAGTGCGGGGCTTCTCCTGGGATAACGTCCCTTCCCCCGGTGATCCCGACTGCTGCAAGTTGCTCATTGCCCCGTTCGTGGGTGGGTGTGACGAAATTAATAATGCGTGTCTGGTAGCGCGGACATGATGTTTTTCGTTGTACGCTTGCTCACTCCAGCTAAGTAACTATTTTTACCCTTAACTGTTCAACATTGTCCACTTCCTTTTCGATGAACCTGTCTTTGTCACGAATTTTAAACGACAATTATGACTTCCATTTTATTATAAAACAACGAAGTTTTAACATTTAGTCTTATGTTTCATTCACGGGTTAAATTGCACTTACGTTATATAATGCTTTTAAGAGGGCATAGGCCTTAATCGGGAATATGGAATAGGTTTAGCGAAACGGGAGTATGACCTCTACCCTCTAGGGCCTGAAGAGAATTGCCCCTCGTAAGCCCAAAGTGAAAATTAAATTGGATTTACTGGCCGAAATTCATATTGAAAATAGACCCCATTTCCACAGCCCCGAGTTGAACTGTTAAAAAAAAAATAACAAGGGAGGGCAAATACCATCTCTGTGACAAAATGTTCGCGATTATCTTCCTCGCTTCACTCGACTGCCTCGACTCGCTGTCTCCCTCCACTCCCTGTTCTCCATTGCCTTTAAATCTGCGCTGCGCTCCGTTTTTTCCATCCAGAATACAATTTTCATTTGCGTTGAGACAATTAATCTTGATTTTTTTTTCATTCGATCCTTGAACTTATAAACAACTTTAAATACATTATTTTAAGCGTTTTAAAATTCCTAACTGTTTTATATTATTTAACTGACTTAAGTGACCTATTTCGCGATATTAAATTATTTTTATATTTATTTCAAGTACTATTTGAACATCAAGACTATTTACGAATACGTGATTGGATGAACTCATGGTGTAGCATCACGTGACGTATTCTCACAACCAGTGGCGTACTAAAGGGGGGCGAGGGGGGAGGTCCGCCCCGGGTAACAGCCAGGAGGGGGTGGTGCCATCGGGAGAGTTGAAATACCAGTACAAATTTTCAAACCAAATGAAAAATTCGCCAAAGTAAGAAAAAAAAAATTAAAAATGTTCAAACTATTACAACAGCTTAATGTTAATTTCCACTATAAAATAAATTTTTATTTTTATTGGCAATACAAAATTTACAAACGAAAAATTAAATATTTCATAAAAATTACATCGAAAGGCGAACGTTTGTTGACGTTTTAGTCATCAGTTTGTTGAGCATAGCCAGCTGGCTGCAACTGACTCCAAGTCTTGCTCACTTGACACTGACTCCACACACATGAGGTATGTTTCATTAAATAATTATGATAAAGCATAAGTGCTGGTGTTTATAACAATATCATAGTACTCATACCAGTGTCCAGTAATTTTGACAATGTGATATCATAGTGATGTTTAAGTGTTTATAAATGCATCGTCGTGATGTTATAATAAATGCATCGTCGTGATGTTATAATAAATGCATCGTCGTTGTTTGAAGCTTTTCTGTTGTAATAAATTTTTTTACTTCTTTATTTACTGGATATACTGTTAATTTTCATTTTGTCACTGGTCTAGTTATTTGTAAGTAATGCTCATAGTTTTCTGCTTTTTTAGGAGTCGTGTTTGCACTGAACCCTCCCCCCCAATAATAATAATAATCATCACAGACAATTTGTTCAGTTAATGTATTTCAAGTCACAATAGTTTATGCTTGTTATGCATGTTCATGCTTTAGACCTTTTGATTTTAAAATTTTGCAGAAAACATCCACTATGAAGCGAAATCGACCCAGTGGATTCCGACAAAGAAAAATGAAGAAGGCAAGAGAAGAGGTGGCTCAGGCAATGTCCGGATCGATTTTGAAGTATGTGACGCCTTCAACATCAAGTGCAATAGGAGAAAGTCTTGAAGATATTCAGCCTGGTGAATCTGAAGGGCAAATACAAGAAGCATCTTCACAAGAGGATTCAAATGAGAGAGAGAGAGAGCAAGGATTGGAGGATGGCAATTCATCTTCTAAAAGCAGTGAAACTGATGAAGAGGAAGGAGACGCCGGCAGAAGTCCACACCAACAGGAGGAAGACTGTGATGAAGAAGAGGAGACGGATAGATTTTCAATTTATTCTGATGTCGCTGCTTGGCCAATCCCTGTTCCAAATGACTTGAGAGTTGATCTTATTACAGTAAGAGGGGAAGTGAACCCTTCCAAAAGAGGGATGGACCTTTCAGTGCAGTTCAAAGACAAGGAGAGAAATCCAAAGGGAAGAGTCGACAGCTGACCACTGCATGTTCTATAAGGCTCTGCAAATGGCGAGAAAGTTTGAGAACATGGATGGTTTACTTACTCTCCATCAAAGAAAGTTTGTTTGTTTTTGCTGCAGACTGTTTGCTCTTGATGACAAAGGAATTGGAACATCCAGCTTTGTCACTGGGTACTGTGCGATCTCAAGGAAAATGTGGACAAAAGAGGATCGGCTCAAATTTTGCTGTCTGCTGTATGTGATTTCTCGTTTTTTGAGTTACCTTCTTTCTGGTGTGAAGTCCTGGAAGAAATTAATCTCACAAAAGTATTTGCAAACAGTGGAATCAGCCTTGAAAAGTGCATTGTGAAGCTCCAAGCTCTAAAACTGTTCTTGAAGATCAGCGCAATGAAATTGTGGAGAGGGCCATTCATTATGCAACTACAAAGTGTGAGGAAATGGACATTTCTATGGAGAGAAGAGGGAGAGTAAAGCTCCGAAAAAGGATGCCAGGAGAGATGGCAAAGGATGCTGGTCTCACATTGCCAGAGGAAGTAAAAAGGGCTATGTTTGAATGTCTTGATCGCGTTCATCAAGAATTGGAGGTTCGTTCTAAGGCAGTGGATCAAATTCTGTCAATCTTCGCTGTTATTCAGCCAAACACTTTGGTTGTTGCAACAGAAGAAGAACTTCGGAAGTATATTCCAAATTTGACTCAGATTTTCGATGAACACTGTGATGAAGATATCAGTGTGAAAATTGGACGACTTCGGAGGCATTTGGAAACAGCGTTGAAGAGGCAAAGAAACGGACAGCATTGCAGTTTCTGGAGTTTATTGTGAAATGGGATTTTTGTGAATCTTTGCCAAGCTTGTCACTGTGTTTGAGATTCTTTTTGACTGTCTGTGTGTCTATTGCTTCATGTGAAAGAAGTTTTTCCAAATTGAAATTGATAAAAAATTTCTTTCGCTCGACCATGAGTCAGAAAAGATTGACAAATCTGGCTTTACTTTCAGTTGAACATGAATATGCAAAGAAGGTGAATTTTGATGAGGTCATTGATCAATTTGCAGAAATTAAGGCTCGAAAGCAGAGACTGTGAATCCTCTCTATTTGCCTTAGGAAATCCAGTCTCAACGCTCAGCCTATTTATTCTTCGGTGTTTTTTGTATAAAATAAAATGCAGTATTACCTGTTCACTGAATTTTTAATGTCCTGCATTTTTCTTATTTCCAATTTGCTTATGACAGTACTGTACTGTTTAAAAATCTACTCGCAAACATAAAAATTTTGTGTGTTTAAATTTTAAAATTATTTATGGGGGGTGCCAAAGGAAGGATTCGCCCCGGTGCAAATACTTTAGGTACGCCCCTGCTCACAACCCCATTGGTTAAATAAAAAACGTCACGTGTTTCAGTAACATCTTGTTGAGATCTGTTCGGATGTTTACGTGCCGGAAGTCAGGCATCCTCTCCTGGGATTTATTTACCTGAGGCCTGCTTGGAATTCATATCATATCTTCCAAATCCTAACTTATGTTTTTCACTTATGTCAGAAATTCTGCTATACATATTTTATATTATTAATGCACCTCTCACTTTTGCAAACCAAAACACACACACACCACACACACACACACACACACGCACACACAGCCTTTTCCTCACGAGTGTAACTCATTTTAATATTAGCCATTGCGTGTTATTCTACCTACAGCAAAGAAAGTCCCAAAACAAAATATTAGTTTGAACATTTGTTTTAGTTCTAATCTATTACTTTTGTAAATTTAATTTAAAATTAATTTTTCTATGAGACCCGACTTATGGAACACTCCGTAACCTCAGTAATATATATGTTACGGTTTTTTTGTGAAATCGGTCTTTTTGCAAATTCTCCGTTCAGTATGCAAAGAAACCAAAACAATAGTAATTTTACAAAATGACCTTAAATGTTTGATTATTTTGCAAAAACACAAAAATCGGTCAATTTGCAAAATCACCAATAATCTTGTCGGTGTATTTGCAAAATCTCTTGTTCTAATACTGTAGAACCTTCTAGCTCCTAACCTAACCTAACAACCAACAGTGTCATTGTGGTTAGGTTAGGTTAGGTTAGGAGCTAGAAGGTTCTACAGTATTAACACAAGAGATTTTGCAAATACACCGACAAGTTTATTGGTGATTTTGCAAAGTGGCCGATTTTTGTTTTTTGCAAATTGGCCGATTTTTGTGTGTGTTTGCAAAATGATACAAAGTATTTACCCAGCAACCGGTTTTCATAAGTCAAAAATTTCGAAATAAAATCGGCAAAAAATATGCGCTATTTTTTACGACCTACAGACAGACCAGACGAGCGACAGACAGACGTTTTCGTACCATAAATTCCATAGCTTATAAAATCGTCTTTTTTGTGTTTTTCGTTACATAATTTTTTTTTTAATTGGGGTTGTTTAAACTCCTTCGCAACATCTAAGGTCATATGACGGAGGGGACCTACAGCTTTACGTGGGATCCGAACCACGGGTCGTTACATAATCTGGGCGCGGAGGACGGTCTCCCATCCAACTACAACCCAGACCCAATGTCGCTTAACTTCGCTGATTTCCGGGAAGCGGTGTTACGACATCGGCCACGACGTAGCCCTTTCGTTACATAATATAATTTTGTTAATAAGTTATATTCACTGTATTATGTAAAATTTTACATTTTTTTATCGAAATTGAGTTCAAGAGAAAAAATGAAAATATAAAAATATGTCGATTAATTGGGAGAGTGGTCAATAATTTGCCTAATCCTCTACTTTGCCGATTATTCGGTATTAGCCTTTACGCACGAAAGGATTAATTATTCCCCTCAAATTTAATTAACTTGGCATACAAATATTTTTCATCGTAAAATCTGGTTCAAGTTATTGAACATCAGTAAATTATCATATATATATATATATATATATATATATATATATATATATATATATTATATATACACCTTACCTTACAACCTTACAAAGATTTCGCGCGATGATTTCTCATTTCGCGAAGGTCAAGCTTGTCGCCCCTCCTCTCGAGTTGGCCTGGTGAAGTAGTGAGTTGGATTCTTGCGCTCTCCACCTCACATAGCCAGGTACGCCCGGCTCATCGGGGATTGTTCTGAGCCAGGTGTCTAATCTTCTTTTGAAGATTTCCACTGCAACTCCGTTCGTGTTTCTTAGGTCTTTGGGCAACTGATTAAACAGTTTTGGTCCTCTCACTACAAAAACTATTTTCTTTCAGGGTTAAGTATGTTCCCTGTCTCTCCTTCAATTGGGAATACGACACAGTCTACCGCTTCTACTTTCCACCGTTGTGTGGGGAGTTATAGGATTCGGAGTAAGACTAGGGACTAGTTTCTCCATTATTTTCCAAGTGTAAATAATGGTGTATCTCTCTCTTCTCCTTTCCAGTGAATATAGGTCTAGTTCTCGTAACCTTTCCGAGTAATTTAGTTCTTTGCACCCATTGATCTTGGCTGTGAAGCTTCTTTGGATCCCCTCCAGCTGTCTAATGTCTTCTTTTTTACATGGGGATGTTAGGACCGAGCAGTATTCCAATTTGGGTATTATCAGGGTTTTCAGTAAAGGAATCATTGCATTCCTATCCCTTTGTTTAAAGGTTCTCAATATCTGACCCGTTATTCCCTTTGCTCTGTTTACTGCTATCTTATTTTGTGTTTCAAATTTCGCATCATTTGTCATTACATCCCGTAAATCTTTTGCTCTGGAATTTCTCTGAATTTCCTGTCCATTTGGGTATAAATATTCCATGGATTTTAGGTCTTCTCTTTTTCCGTACCGTAATAGCTGAAATTTCTCGGTGTTAACTTCATATTGTTGTCTTCCGTCCACTTGTAGATTCTGTTTATATCGGTTTGTAGAGATCCTTTGTCTTCTGGGTTTCTTATTTTTCTACTGATCTTTGTGTCATCGGCAAAGGATGTTACTGTGCTGTCTCTGGTAACGTCCTCATCTATGTCAGTTAGCATGATTATGAAGAGTAGTAGAGCTAATACTGTTCCTTGTGGTACCGAGCTGAGGATTTCTGATTCTGATACTCCTTGTACTGTAATGACTTCCCGCCGCTCACTAAGGAAATTATATATCCATTTCCCTACTTTTCCTGTTATTCCCATATATTTCAGTTTATGTATTATGATTCCGTGGTCACACTTGTCGAACTATTTAGCAAAGTCTGTGTATATTACATCATAGTTTTCATTACTTTCAAGTGAATCAATAATGTTGTTGTGGTGTTCCATTAGTTGCGATAGGCATGATCTGCCTGACCGAAACCCGTGTTGGTTATCATTGAATTTTTTCTGAGTTTCCAAAAAGTCATAGATTTTCTGTCTAACTATTCTTTCAAATATTTTAGTGAGATGAGATGTAAGCGATACTGGCCTATAGTTTTTGGCCTCGGGTCGATCTCCTCCTTCATATATTGGGACTATGTTCGCGCTCTTCAGGATGCCCGGTATTTCTCCCGTGTCTAATGATCGTCTCCATATCCAGTATATATATATATATATATATATATATATATATATATATTAGTGATGTAGGTCACATCCGCATCCGCGGAACATCCGCACATTTTCTCGCATCCGCATCCGCACCGCATCCGCACTTTGGACTGCGGATGTCGTGCGGATGTGGACCGTTGAGATAAAATGTCATTAATAAGCGGAAATTATCAAATTCTACTATATTAATAGAACTAGTTCATTGTGCGCAAAAGTGATGCAAGCGACAAGACGAGAGGCTGTTCTTGTATGAAGTTACTCTCTTGCAACCTACTTAGATCCACGTTACAAAGCTAAGTTATTTTCACCTAGTACATTAGAACGAGTTAAATCATCACTTGGCAAAGCAGTTGAAGAGCTTCAATCTCTTGAATCTGTCGCTTCGCCACCCACCAAAAGAATAAAAGTTTCAGTGACAGAACCAACACCTTCAACAAGCAAATCTATCACAGAATCTCTCTCTCAGTTTCTTGAGTCAAGCAGCAATGACGAGACCTACGCGATGTCAAAAGATGTAGTAAAAATGATCGAGAGCTATCACCAAGAAAAACGCCTGGCTGCATGTGACAATCCTATTAGTTGGTGGAAAAATACACAGAATATCTATCCATACTTGAGTAAACTTGCAAGGAAACATTTAGCCTGTCCTCCAACAAACGTACCAAGCGAGAGATTATTTAGCAGTGCTGGATTAATATATGATGAAAAGAGAAACAGACTGGCAGCAGAAAAGGCAGAAAAATTAATGTTCCTTAAGCATAACCTTCCTATAATTAAGTTTGAACATTAAACGATGAACATCTTAGTTTACTTTATTTTAATTACTCATTTATAAATATGCCTAATAAAACTTTAAACTTAATATAAATAGTTATCAAGCTAATTAAAGATCTCTTTCTATAAGGGTGGAGGTTGGGGAAAGAGGTCGGTGGGGTGCATTTGAGTTGGGTTCACGTCCCGCATCCTGGTAACACAATTATGGTTTCTAATTGTGGCTGAAACTCAACAAAATATAACGAATTTATTTGCAGACGAATTCACTAATTGATTTCTATATTAGTTAGATGCTTGATATTATTTTATATGTTCAGAGAAAAGTACAGCAATTATTGTACAATTAATCAATTATACTACATTATAGCTACAGCCATGGGCGCCCGCAGGTAGGGGCAAGGGGGGGCGCTTGCCTCCCCCTGGAAATGCCAAGAAAATATATTAAATATTTTCTAAGAAAATATTTATATCCTAAACTTGCTGAAAAGTATCCAAGTGCCTCCTAAAGGGTGAAAAATTTTATTTGTGTGCATGATAAAAGGTTGCTACCTTTTTATTTGTTCAGAAGTCCCCCCTTAAAATTATCCCGCCAAGTTGGCAGCGCCAACTCAAGCACCTGGCTGCATGCAGTGCGTGGCAGCCATTGTTTTTGATCCTTACACATGCACAGTCGAAAGATCCTTCAGTACACTTCGGCGAGTTAAAACATGGCTGAGGTCTACTATGTCTGATGAGCGACTCTCTGGGTTATGTATGCTCAGTGTACACCGGGAGAAAATCAACTCCAACAAAACTGATTTTATGGAAAAGGTTGTTCATAATTTTGGTAGTGACCGCAGACGACTACAATTCCTATTCAAATGAGTAGTGTAGGTGATGCTCGAAACACCGTTTTCAAATTAGGTACAACATTTACTTCAGTGTGCTTTTTTCTTCATTCTATCATGTTTCTGTTATAAATAAAATAAATGATTGTTATCATGTGCATTGTATGTATATACAATTTTATACAATATATATTGCATTTTCCATTACAGAAAATGCAACACTAAACTTGCTTAGAATTAACCTGCTGGTTCCTAAGGGGTCAAAAGTTTTTTGCTTGCTCCGGTCCCTACCTATTAATACATTAAATTTTGCCCCCCCTTGGAAAAAATCCTGCGGGCGCCCATGGCTACAGCTCTCTCTATATAATAATTTATTATATACGTTAAACACAACAAATCTCGAATATATCCTAAAAAATAACGAAAATGTAGACATCCGCATCCGCGGATGTTGAAATCAAACATCCTCATCCGCATCCGCATCCGCGGATGTGAAAAAAATGACATCCGCTACATCACTAATATATATATATATGTATATAACAATGTGAACAGGAAATTTAATATTTTTTTTAAAGCCTTTAAGTTGGAGGTACTTAAATTATTTTATTATTTTTTTCTTTAGCTTTAACGTTCCAAGTAAAAAATTAGTTCCTAACATTGCCCGTATAAGTTTCCTTTTTGCTATAGCTCTGGCATATAAGGTAAAAAAAAAAGGAAGTTCCCGGTTAGTGTCTTTGCGGTCCTTACTTTGGAACCTAGTTTCGAGAGAAATTTTTCCTTAACCTTTTATTATATATATATATATATATATATACACACAGTGTGTATATATAATATGGAAGCAAACGGTTTAAATTCTCACATCATTAAAGCAGTGTTTCTCAGCCGGAATGCCGGAAGTGCCTCCTAGAGGTAACTTGGCATTTCCTGAAAATGACAAAAATAAGAAAATGAAAATTCAAAAGTTTAGTGAACAATGAAAAATTCAAATGAAACGAAACTTTCGACGTCCATACGGAAACTGTATAGTTACGTGGTGGTGGTGGCAGGGGTAGAGGAGATGGGCAAGGGTAGAACTGGCTGTCGAACAGTGAGAAGATGAAAATCCTTCTATTCGTGGTGAGGCGGAAGAAGAATAGATGGCATTGGTGTGCCTTGCGCCAAAAAAAGGTTGGGAACCACTGTCAGAGAAAACTTTACAACTTACAGTGTATGTACTGTTGTACAAAAAAGTCCATGTCGTGAAACTCTATGTTTCTTACCGAAAAGTCGGTTAAAAAAAACATGGAGTAACACAAATGGACTTTTGACTCGACTGTACACGTGACTTTCATATGTGGCATTAGTACGAGTATATCAATGAGGTTTTTTTTTACTGAAACTGAAATTTCGACAACTGTCGTATATAATAATTACTGGTAAAACAGTTTAATTCGAGTTGTTGTTTTTTAACTCTTCACACTTCCACTTAAATTATGAATGCACCGATGAGTAAAATCCATACATTATAAGAAATCTCATTGCCCAGTTATTTGTAGTGAGGAGGCAGAAAACAACCCGGATGTAAATTACAAAAGGTAGTGAAAAGGAGAAAAGGCAGAAAGTAAAGCGTACATATCCATTCAAGTAGGCGTCCTGGGCGGTCAGCGCTCTGAAGGCAGTAATAATGATAAAAGTAAAAATCAATGAAGAGGGGCAGAAATCTGGCGTAGCGTTCATGCCAAGATGAATTCGACCTATTTCACCAACACCTGAATTATTATTATTAACACGCATCATAGGGATTCGAATCCCCAACCTCAGTGTCTTCGCTTCGCTTACTGGGAAACGGTGTTACGGGTAACGAGTGACATGCGGAACCCCTATTTTTCCCCCATATGGACGTGAATTCTCGAATCTCAACTGAGCTTGTACAGTCACAGAATAGGTGGCCGTCCCAGCTCCAACCACGGTGACGGTAGAAATCGAACCTGGGTCTTAGCCCGAATCCAGTCCAGTAACCTAAGTAACAAATTCCAGTATTCTGTTTAGCCAAAACTTTTAACGCTGCCACATTACAACAAAACATGTCCACTATAGATTTAGATATCTCGTAAAATTGATCCCATTTTTACATTAGGGACAGGAGCCAACTTGAACGCGCATCGGCGAGATAAAAATTATATCTCACGGACTGCCGCAGCAAAATATTCTGGCCCAAGTACTTTTTTTTTTCTTATCTATATAATTGACTTTCAGGTCAGTTCTACGTGCTAACCAGTACGAAGATAACATGACAGTTATGTCTAAGAGCGTCGAAGCTATCTCCGCTTTAACGAACGATACAAGAGAGAAATAGAAAATATGAATGGCTGAATAATTGTAAATATTTACTGAATAAGTAAAACATCTTACTCTGAAATAAAAAAGAAACGAATCTCATTAAATACAAATACAAACTCAGCCTCAATACAACGATCGCCTTCAGCCAAACTTCGTGAAATAAACAACCAACTTAGAATTTAAAGAACTCGCCGAAAATTATAATAGAAAAAGCTTCGTATGTCATTCCAAAAGTGAAGCAAACTCTACTGATAGATGTCCTAAAAACCTGAGACTATGCAATACTATCATTTATATTTATATATAAATGAGCAACGGGCAACGGGTCACTGGCTTTGCTAGTGACCCATTGCCCACGTTGGCCTTCCATCATGAGAAAGAAAACCTAGTATTTGTCATTTACCATTACTTATTCGGAAAAAGCCAATAAAGAAAGATAATGTGATTATTACTCTTATTATTTGTCATTAATCAACTTCAGATTCATTACTGACATTATCATCATTATCCTCATCATCATAATCATCATCATCTTCACTTGTATCACTGTCACTCTCATACAATAAATGATCTTCAGTGCCATCCATTGCATTACTTATACCACATTTTTTAAAGGACTTGACCACAATTTCAGTCCTAACATCATGCCATGACTTCAGCACCCATTCACACACTTGTGCTATTGCGTGACCGGACAGCTCATACCAGGACAACACATACCCGGACAACTCAGACCCGGACAACTCATACCTAGGACAACTCATACCTAGGACAACTCATACCTAGGACAACTCATACCTAGGACAACTCATACTCTCTTCAACAATTACCACCCCAATGTTGATCTTTTCATCTATATCCACCCCGAAAGTTTAAACTCTGCAAATTAACCAAAATAAGATAAGAAAACAATAACAACAAATTTATTATTTATTGCAAACATATAATAAATAGAGAACCATTATTTACATAAGATAAAATTTGAATGCCCGGTTAGGTCAACTGTACGCCCTTGACGATTGGTTAGGTTTAGTCGTGATGTTTTCGTTAGTTTTAACGAAAATATCAGACTAAACCTAACCAATCGTCAAGGGCGTACAGTTGACCTAACTGGGCATTCAATGAACCCAATGGTTCCCTGAGTTTTTATGATACACACAGACCGTGCATGGAACAAGGAACTCTTCTGGGATAATTAAATCCACTATAGTCCGAATAAGTAATGGTAAATGACAAATACCATAGTTTTTCTTTTCATGATGCAAGCCCGACGTGGGCAACGGGTCTCTCGCAAAGAGGTCCCATAAATATAGCTTCCCTCACCAGTTATCTGCAAAGCAGACAGGATCCAGCTTTGGGACATGGATCTAGGGTTTAAAGCAGCCTAGCCCCACTACATTTAGAACCTCAATATAAGTAAAAGACTCGTTGCCCCTTTTTCTTTGATTTATTCAATCCGACGTGAATGCAACGAGTCTTTTACTTATATTGAGGTTCTAAATGTAGTGGGGCTAGGCTGCTTTAAACCCTAGATCCATGTCCCAAAGCTGGATCCTGTCTGCTTTGCAGATAGCTGGTGAGGGAAGCTATATCTATGGGACCTCTTTGCGAGAGACCCGTTGCCCACGTCGGGCTTGCATCCTGAAAAAGAAAAACTATGGTATTTGTCATTTACCATTACTTATTCAGACTATAGTGGATTTAATTATCCCAGAAGAGTTCCTTGTTTAATGCACGGTCTGTGTGTATCATATATATATATATATATATATATATATATAATATATATATATATATATTATATAATATATATATATATATATATACTGTATATAACTTGCATGAATTTTAAATGTTTAAATTTAATTTTAATTTTACAAAATAAATGTTTTCATTTCAAAATGTTTTCATTAATAACTTGCATGAATTCTAAATGTTTAAATTTAATTTTTAATTTTACAAAATAAATGTTTTCATTAATTTTTCATTTTTTTTTCTGGTCCTAGGTATGAGTTGTCCTAGGTATGAGTTGTCCTAGGTATGAGTTGTCCTAGGTATGAGTTGTCCTAGGTATGAGTTGTCCTAGGTATGAGTTGTCCTAGGTATGAGTTGTCTTAGGTATGAGTTGTCCTAGGTATGAGCTGTCCTGGTATGAACTGTCCTAGAACCGTGCTATTGATGTGCTGTATTGCCACTTTCGGCTTCTAAGGCGCAGGGCGATTTTTTAAGGTATTTATAAGGAAAAAAAGTGCGTCTTATAAGCCGACAAATACGGTATATATATATATATATATATATATATATATATATATATATATATATATATAGTGTGTCCATAAAGTCATGGTGGGATTTTAAATAGCTATATTATTGCAACGAAACATGATAATGAGATGAAACAATGCCAAATTTAAGAACAACTCTCAAAGTTGTATCTTGTAGTTAGTCTAGACTAAGCTTAACCTTTATCTCGTAGTTAGTCTAGGCTGTCCACATGCCTATGTTGAACATGAGCGTAATAGCCCGAAAGTTAATGTGTGGTGTGCTCTAGCACGAGATCGAGTGATTGGCCCATTTTCTTCGCGGAACCCACTGTGACGTCACACAACTACCTCGCTATGTTAGAACATTTTGCAGTACCCCAATTTATTGACAATAATGTCATCTTTCAGCAAGATGGTGCTCCTCCGCACTATGCCAACGTTGTTCGAGAATTCCTTAATGAAAAATTCCCACAGAGATGGATAGGAAGAGGAGGATGGAAGCCATGGCCTCCACGCTCTCCGGACCTGACACCTTTGGACTTTTATTTGTGGGGTTACGTCAAGCAAAGCGTGTACAGTGTACCCATTAGGGATATTCATCACTTGCACGAGCGAATCACGGAAGCTATCGCATCCGTCACTCCTGATGTTCTTGGGCGTGTGTGGCTGGAATTGAATCACCGCCTAGATGTCTGCAGGGCTACCAGAGGAGCCCATATCGAACTACGTTAAATAAAGTTATTCTTTTAGAGTTGTTCTTCAATTTGCCTTTTTTTCATCTCATTATCATGTTTCGTTGCAATAATATAGCTATTTAAAATCCCACCATGACTTTACGGACACACTGTATATACTGTATATATATATATATATATATATATATATATATATATAGAGGGTGTCCCAGAAGTCTTGGAGGGGTTCTATTTGGCTATAACTTTTTTGTTTGGGGATCAAATAAAAAAAGGTTTGTAACACTTTAAAATAAATTTATTGCGATTTTAATTACAAATTTAATATCTGGTGAAAATCTTCATTTTCATTGCGTAAATCTAAAATCGCATTAGCGTACGTTATCCAACTCTAATGATCTTGCGGTTTAATTTCTTCAGCAATTTGAATTTTGTAAGGGGTAAGGATTGATATCCTCTCTTAAAATTCGATGTAAGGAACTTATTGAAATGTTTAATTCCTGGCTGCGTCGTTGAACTGATGTGGATTTTCCTCAACGCTTTCACGAACCATCTCAACCAGAGTTGGACTTCGGCTTGTCCGAGGACGCCCAGTCCGTGTTACGTCTCCCTGACCTTTTCCCATACGAAATTTAGCGACCTACCGTCGAATAGCTCGATCAGAAGTTGCAGAACACGTGTTGAATTTTAATCGAAAAGCTCTTGAGCGGTAACGATGGGAGAGTTGTTTGTCAAATAAAGTTCCACGATAGCCACTCTTTGTGCAGTCCAGAAGTCCATTTTCATTGATCGCAGCAAGGGTATTTTAATTGAAAATTAAAAATAAATAAATTAATCAAAAAGAAAAACGTTATAGCCAAATAAAACCCCTCCAAGACTTCTGGGACACCCTGTATATAAATGAATAGCCATAATTAATTATAATATCCAAATTATACACTGGAATGTTGGGGGCCATACCTCCAATTGTCTCGGCTTTCCTTCTGTGTTTCAGTTTTCTCTGCTCAACTTTTTTCATCTGCTTTGTATGGAAAAACAATATTTGCTCACCCATTTTTCAAACCTTGTTTGTGCGAGAGAATTTTTTGTATAGATATAATTATTTATACTATATTAAATGCATATTCAGACAATATAATCATTTCAGTGTGTATATATATATATATATATATATATATATATATATATATATATATATATATATATATATATATATATATGTATATATATATATATTCCCCTCTCTGATATGTATATATTTTTCATGTCTTCCAAAACTTACAGAAATAATTGTTTAATTAAAAAAAAAATATTAACGAAATTATGTGTTGGTACCTACCTGCCAATGAAGCATAAAAGTTGCTTGTAAATGGTGTTCCTATTCTTATGTGTGTAAGAAGCTAAAACACTATTCGTAATAAATTTAATCTTTTCTTTTAATTTCATGACCCCCCCCCCCCTCCCGCCCCGAAAACAAAACTAAATAAATAAATAAAAAAATTATGAATTTGCCGGAAAACTTTCGATTAACCCTTAACGCATGAATTTTTTGTAGGGTTAAGTTATGAACGCGTGTATTTGACTTTTAGGATCACCTGAAGATGAGGGCCCCCCCCATGTATTCTTGTTTTTTGCTTTACAGTACCAAATATAATAATAAATTAAATTGAATGCCCGGTTAGGTCAACTGTACGCCTTGACGATTGGTTAGGTGAAGTCGTGATATTTTCGTTAATTTTAACGAAGATATCATTTGGTAATTGAGGCTGGGGGCCCTGATCTTCAGGTGATCATGTTTAAAAAAAAAAAAGAAATTCATGATTTTAAATTAAATGAAAAATAAAAATTTGAATCGTAATTTTTTTTTAAATTTTAGTTCTTCATCGAATATTTTTCACAATAATAGTAAAAATGTAAATTATCTTCAGTATATGCGAAGTTAAATTGGACCTAATTGAAACACAACCTGAGGGGCGGGTGTGTTACTAAAACATTCCTGGTTCTCTCTTAACCCTTTACAGACGACTGGTACAAATTGGTAACATTTGGGAACATCATCATCATCATACCATATACTTGTGTATATATATATATATAATATATATATATATATATATATATATATATATATACAATATACATACAGTATAATATATACAGTATATATATATATATATACATACAGTATATACATACAGTATATATATATATATATATTATTTTTTCATGCACTGATACGTTATGCATAAAAATATGCATAATTTTTGGCTTCCATGGTGCAGTGCAACGTAAGCAGTTGAAAATAATCGTATGCGCGATAACTTATTTATCACTTCCTGGAAAAGGAAATTAGGTAATATTTTTAATTAACGTGAAAAGGAACGGATATCCTAATCATAATATTTAACGAACGAACAAAATAAGGGAAAATATATTGTAACGAGTTTATGCAGAAAAAATGTAATTGTAATTTTGCTTTTTGCGGGCATTCGCCCTTGGCTCCTCCTTCCTCCATAAAAAAATATTAGTTATTTTTTTTATGCAGGAAGGAGGGCCAAGGGCAAATAGCCGCAAAAGCGCCCCCCCTCCCATAGAAGAAAAAGAGGGCCAAAATCAATCAAGGTCTGGAGTTTTTGAGATGCCTAGGCACTCTTCGTTTGAAAGGGGAGGTCATAGCAGGAGGAGTCATAGACAGGAGGAAAGATGGATTGAGGAAGACTGTTCCAGAGTTGACCGGTTGAGTAGATGAAATACTGAAAATACCGATTAACCCTTGCATTAGATAGTTGGACAGAAAAGGAATGAGAAAGTGTAGAAAGTCTGGTGCTGCGTGCACTCCTTAAAGGAGGAAGCATGCAGTTAGAGAGTTCAGAAGAGCAATGTTCGTTATGGTAGCGATAGTAAAGAGAGAGATATTGAAGACAATCAGTAAGAGGTGGGGAATTGATGAGACGAAGAGCCTTTGATTCCATCCCGTCAAGTACGGCTGTGTGGGTTGAACCACCGAACACGTGAGAAGCATACTCCATACAGGGGCGAACAAAACCCCTGTACAGAGACAGAGAGTATATGTGATCTTTCCAGGAAAACTCACGAGAAAAGGAAACATCAAAAATGTTAAGAGAAGAGGAAGGATTGAGTTGTGTTGTTGAAGGTAAAGGGATAGTCGTGTGGAAGAGTGTGTCGAGTAGACAGATGGAGGAACCGAGTTTTTGAGGCATTGAATGCCACAAGGTTTTCTCTGCCCCAATCAGATATAGCAGAAAGCTCAGAAGTCAGGTGCTCCATAGCCGCCGCCCCACGCGAATCATAGAGTGACTGTTGAGAGGGACGGTTTGGGAAGCGTGTGGAGAAGTGAATAGTGGAATCGTCGGCATAGGAGTGAATAGGACAGGAAGTGCAAATTAAAAGATCATTAATAAATAAAAGAAAAAGAGTGGGTGATAGAACAGAACCTTGAGGAACACCACTGTTAATAGCTTTACGAGAAGAACAGTGGCCATTTACAACTGCAGCTATAGATCGGCCAGAAAGGAAGTTAGAGATGATAATAGAGCATGATAATTACATAATAACAATTATTAATAATTACCTAATAAATACCATGGAATGGCTGGGATTTTGACTGTGGCATACTTTACTGTCCCTTGTTGTTCCTAACTGTTAAAAATACGAATATAAGAAATACAAGAAAATGAAAATATTCGATATCCTCATGACGCAGGATTCACCAATAAACGGACCGCCGACGGATTTTATACAGGCCATCGGGAATAATTTTACTCTGATTATAGGATTTGTTTTAAAATATAGACAAAATTTGCATTATTATTAATTATTATTATTATTATTATTATAACTATTATTATAACTATTATTATAATTATGAAATAATGTCGATCACAACACGAAAAATAAAGTGTGGGTTGAGGGCTTTGGTAGAATTACAGAAACGATGTTGTACTGTTATAGCAGTATTTGCGCCAAAATTTAACTTATGCGCCAGATTGTGTTGGTTTGGTAAAACCCATTGGATCGACAAGAGCAAAACATTGACACTCTGAAAGACTAACCTAATCTAACCTAACTTAATCTAACCCACAATATATTTGTCGCTAGAAAGTCAGGCCGATCAAGTGTCGTTCGTGTTGTATGGTATGGTTTGGGTCAAATCGTACCTTTCGACTGTACTAAGTTTTTTAGGCTCTGTTAGAGCTTAGCGTTACAGTAATCCTACCTTTACTATTATAGAAGTAGAAGAATATCTCTTTCATTGATCCCGAACGAAATGCTATAAAATGAACACATTTTGACTCATAAGTTAAATTTTGGTGTAAACGCAATAACTGGACGTAAACACCACCTATGCGAGTCGCAGAGAAAATTAATTGGTAAACCCCGCTCTACAGCATAGGCCTAACACAGGGGTTCTCAAACTTTTTGTCACTTCGTACCCTCTGATTCATCAGACAATCAGCTAGTACCCTGCCCCCATTAGTAATAATTCGGATAAGATATAGAAATATCAATATAAATACTTTATTAAATGAATAAACAATGAACTACATCTGTAAATAAAATTAGGGTAGCTATAATTCTTGAAGTTTAGTGTGAGGGATGTGCCTGATGTGTGGAAACTAGTTTCTCAATTTCAGGTGTAGTGCTTGACAAGGAAACTCGAAGATCATGTTCCACGTTTAGTCGAGAGCGATATTTAGTTTTTATATTTAACAAAGCTGAAAATCCTTGTTCACGGGTAAGACTCGCATATTTTGGACCAGAACTTAGCGGAAGAGTTTCAAATGCATCTCGGGCTGTAGAGTCATTTACCAACTCAATCAATTGATCCTGCAAGTCTTCTACGAGCAAATACACGTCAACGATGAATGGATTTCTTATCAATTTTAAATCCAATTTGTTCAGTTTTGGAAAATATGACTGGAACTCCAGTAGCAGAGAGGAAATATGCGCCAACACTAGCTGAGTCATATTTGTCTTTCACTTTTGTTTCCCACAGTTTCAGTTTCATATTGAATGCTGGAAGTTCCCATGAAATCAATCACGGTGGTGTGCTGACCTTGAAGTGATTTGTTCAACGTGTTTAGACGTAAGAATATGTCATTTAAGTAGGCTAACTTCATGAGCCACTGGTTACCTGACAATTTTTTGACAAAATTTAAAGACTGTTTTGCCGACTCGTTTGAAGAATTCAATCAGCTCGTTTTTCAATGACAACTCTTGCTACCACATTTCCCCGTGACAGCCAGCATACCTCGATGTAAAATAGCATGACTTCTTCATCTGCACCAAACTCCTTGCAAAGGAGGTGGAAGAGGCGAATATTGAGGGCATTAGACTTGATAGTATTCTCCATATGAACGACATCATCAAGAACTAATCTTAGTTCTGGTGGGAGTGTTTTAGATGCCAGAGCATATCGGTGAATGATGCAATGAAGATGCTTTGAATCGGGGCTCGCTTCCTTCACTTTTCCTAGAAATCACGAATGCTTGCCAAGCATCGCAGGTACTCCATCTCTTGTGCAAGCACACACATTGTCCCTAGTCAGTCCCTCTGTTTTGAAAAATCTAGAGACCTAAGAAAATGTCTTCTCCTCTAGTAGTAGATTCGAGAGCATGACAAAACAGGAATTCTTTGAAATCTCCGCTATATATATATATATATATATATATATATATATATATATACACACACACACGAGGGTACTTCAATAAGTATCCGCACTTTTTATTTTAATGATAATGTAGTGTGTATATATAATATATACTCGTAATAACGAGCCAAACTGAGGTCTATAGGCTTATTTAGGCTAGCAACAGTATAGGCTTAGTTAGGCTACTCGTAGCTGTCACATATCGTACGAGTAGTGAACATGGCTGCGCCGCTTTCAATTTGTATTCAGGAAGAACAGAGATCCGTGGTTCGTTTTTTGTGGGCAGAAAGTGTGAAAGGAGCTCAAATTCACACGCTTTTATGTGCTCAGTATGGGAATAATGCGTTACCACGGCGAAGTCTGTACGAGTGGATTCAAATGTTCAAGGAAGGTCGGACATGTGTGACAGATGCTCAGCGCTCAGGACGACCGTCAACATCAACCACTGGTGACAAGCAGGAAGAAGCCACAGCCATGGTTTTCGATGACAGAAGATTAACAATAAAAGAAATTGCATCTTCATTAGACATCAGTCAAGGGTCAGCCTATTCGATAGTTCATGACATTCTTGGCTTTCACAAGGTTTGTGCAAGATGGGTGCCCAAACAGTTGACAAGTGCACAAGCGTAATCGTATGGACGTCTGTTCTCGTCTTTTGGCGCGGTATCATAATGAAGGTGAAAACATTTTGGAGCGCATTATCACTGGAGATGAAACCTGGATCCATCACTATGAACCAGAAAGCAAACGACAGAGCATGCAATGGAAGCATCCAACATCTCCCATTGCAAGGAAGTTCAAAGCGCAGCCGTCAGCAGGTAAAGTTATGCTAACACTGTTTTGGGATACACGACGCCCTATCTTGAACATTATCTAGAGCGTGGAACTACAGTAACAAGTGCATCGTATTCTGACATGCTTCGGAATGAGTTAAAGCAAGCAATTTGCACAAAACGGAGAGGGATATTGTCGGAAGGTGTTATTCTGTTACACGACAATGCGAGCCCTCATACCGCTGCACAGACTAGAAAATGCCTTCAAGAACTTAAGTTTGAAGTTCTCGACCATCCAGCCTACAGTCCAGACCTGGTACCTTCGGATTTTTACCTGTTTGGACCACTAAAAGACGCTTTGAGAGGTCAGCGATTCCAAGGCGATGATGACCTGAAGGAGGCGGTGCCTGACTGGTTACGCACACAGCCAAAAACATTCTTTTGTGATGGCATTAGGAAGCTTGTAGATCGCTGGACTAAGTGTATTGAGAAACAGGGAGACTATGTTGAGAAGTGGTGTGTTTATAATCTATCAGATATGAAAATAAAAAGTGCGGATACTTATTGAATTACCTTCGTATATATGCTTGATGTTCTCCGACATCTCTAAGATTCCCCGTTGGACAGTATCGTTTGAAAGAGGCAATAATGCTACCTTATTCTCGGCAGTCTCCGATCATGCAACGAACTATATCGTTGCAGGAAAGGATACTAAATTTTTCGGCAATGCTGTGAGGTTTTTTTTCCTTTGCTGTTATTAACGATACCTTGTATGAGGCGCGTAATGCTGCCTCGTTTTGTTGGTTAATACTCCCGGATCGATCAAAACGTGCTCGCTTCAGTCCCGCTTCTTTTCGTTTGAAGAGGGAACGTCCTTACAAGTTCCGTATGACAGCCACTTAAGTGTCTCTTGAGGAAACTTGGCTTTAGTGAATCTAATGAGAACACCTTGTTGCATATAACATACTGAGACAGCTCGACCCCATTTTTGATAATAGATGTTATAATGTTTCAGACCATCAAAGACCCTAGGATCCACTCATGGCTGGTCAACCTATCTGTGATAGTTGTGTATTGCGCATGTCCTCCGTGGTGCCGGAGGGGACCTACAATTTTTCGTGGGTTCCGAACCACAAAAACCTTAATTTTACTACCTTAAACTATACCCAACCTATCAACATATGCGTCTAATCGATTTTTAAACATGTTTATAGACGTGCTACTAATTACTTCTACCAGCAAACTATTCCAGCTATTTACTATTCATGCGTAAAAAAATTTTTGGCAACTGCTGTCTCGAACCTTCTACTTGTCAACTTCACCCGTTATTTCTAGTTCTATTATATTGTGATATTTCGAAAAAGCTATCTCTATTTACGTTATTGAACCTATTCATAATTTTAAAAACCTGGATTAGATCACCCCTTAGCCTCCTAGTCTCGAGTGTAGTCAATTTTAACTCCTTAAGCCTATCCTCGTACGACTTCGACCTAAGCGACGGAAACATCTTAATTGCTCGTCTTTGAGCTCTTTCGAGTTTATCTATATCTTTGCGCATATGCGGATTCCAAATTGGATCGCGTACTCCAAATGGGGTGTAACTAGTGATTTCTAAAGCTGAACAATAATATCGCGCGATTTGTACACAAAATTCCTAGCTATAAAACTTAGCACCTTGTTCGCCTTATTGACCGCTGCTGTACTTTGTTTCACCACTTTTAAATCACCAGTGACTTTAACTCCTAAATCTTTTTCCTGTTCTACGCTAGCCAACTCCTTCCCTGACATACTATACGCAAAATTACCGTTACGCGAACCTATATGTAAAATTTTGCACTTATCGACGTTAAATCTCATTTGCCATGTGACTGACCAATCAACGATTTTATTCAGATCTTCCTGGATTTTACCTCCATCTTCATCATTAATATCCCTACCACCCAACTTCGTGTCATCCGCAAACTTTGAAACTGTACTGACTAGGCCGACATCTAAATCATTAATATATATAAGAAAAAGCAAAGGGCCTAATACAGAGCCTTGAGGAACGCCGCTCGCTACATTAGCCCAAGACGACTCCGCTCCATCAACGACCACCCTCTGTTTCCTACCTCGCAACCACTCTTCTATCCAATTTATTACTGCACCCCTGATTCCATGATCCTTAGTTTTTTCAATGAGTCTTTTGTGTGGTACGGTGTCAAACGCTTTTTGAAAATCTAAATACACTACATCTACCGCGCGATGACTATCGTAAACTTCAACCACGCTTTGAAAAAATTCTAAAAGATTAGTTAAGCAAGATTTGTTTCGCCTAAAACCGTGCTGCGCATTTCTATTCAAGTTATGCAATTCCAAGTGTTCGACTATACGATCTCTAATTATTGATTCCAGTAGCTTACCTACAACAGACGTTAAACTGATTGGCCTATAATTCTCCGCCGCACCTTTATCGTCTTTCTTAAAAATAGGTGTTACATTTGCTAACTTGAAATCATCTGGTACGCACCCCTCAGAAATAGACGCATTAAAAATCTTTGTTAGCGGCACAACAATGCTTTCTTAATTCTTTTAGTTGTATGGGATATATGGAATCCGGCCCCGGTGATTTATGCATTTTCATTTTATCAATATAGCGCATTACCTCCCTTTCACTAACTACAATATTATCTAAAGTATACCATTGTCAAAAGGTATTATGTCTATGACCGTAGGGATATTCGTTACATCTTCTATTGTAAAAACTGACGTAAAAAATTCGTTTAGCAGGGTAGCCATTTGCTTGTTTTCAAAAACTAGCTCACCGTCAGATTTTTCAACCGCCCCAAGACACTTTACTGGATTCCCATTATTGACGTATTGAAAGAATCGCTTCGGGTTTTCTTCGCCGTCACGAGCTATGGAGATTTCAAAATCACGCTTGGACTTTTTTTATTATGCTTTTCGTTTCACTCCTTAAAGATATGTAGTTGTTTCGTAACCACAAACTGTCTTTATCGCACTTATGTAGCCTATAAGTCCTATCTCTACTCCTTATAATATCCCCTACTTTAGAAGTAAACCACGATGGCTTGTTATTTATTTTCGCACTCTTAATCTTGTAGTACACATTCCTCATTTATTGTCCTAAAGGTATTGGGGGAGAGGGGTGGGGTAATGGGGGAGGGGGGTGGTGTTAATGGGGAAACTCAGAAAAAAAATGATAACCAACATCGATTCCGGTCAGGAAGATCATGCTTATCACAACTAATGGAACACTATAACAATATTATTGATGCACTCGAAACAATGAAAACTATGATTTGGCGGGCCATAAAACTATAGAAATGAACGCAGTCATGAAAATCTTAGGCTTCAAATCCGAGCTCATTGTATTAAGATTTGTGAAGCTTTAGATTTTCATGGCTGCGTTCTTTTCTGTAGTTTTATTGAATGAATAATTGGTTTGCCAGTAACTGGAAGGCCGCAGGCACCCCAATTACTGAGGCCCAAGGTGAGAGGAATAGGAATGATATCCAGATAAAGGGCTACTGATGTTCAAAATAAAATACGCCGTAGGCCCACAATTCAGCCGAAGCACCGCAGATCTAGCAAAATCGGCGCGTAGCGCCGACCTTTTGCTAGTATCCCTTACTTTAGAAGTAAACCACGATGGCTTGTTATTTATTTTCGCACTCTTAATCTTGTAGTACACATTCCTCATTTATTGTCCTAAATACTGTTTCAAACGATTCCCACATTATTTTTTGCGTTGTAGATCCCCATTACGTTTTCCCAATTGACGTGTGACATTTCATTTCTAAATTTACAAAAGTGTGCGCGCTGGAAGTTAGGAATTTTAGTCGAGTTAGCTGGTTTAGAGTGATTTATTGAGAGGACAAACTCTGCCATTTTGTGATCGCTATTGCTTAACGGTTCTATTACTTAATTAAAGATCAGTGATTAGCCTATCGTCCGTAGTTATTACTAAATATAAAATACTGTCCAACCTCGTAGGTTTCCCAACCTTTTGAATAAGATAGCTTTCCTCGAGAAAATTAACTAAACGATTACCTTCCGCGTCTCCCTGCATTATATCGTAATCCACTTTGGCCCAATTAAAGTCACCTATAACTAAGGCCTGCTCACTAACTATTATTCTCTTAAGTTCACGATATAACGCTTCGTCCGTATCAGCTGTTTGATTAGGGGGCCTGAAAAGAAGAAACGGTATTATGAAATAGTCCTCCTGCCGTAGAAACTGCTCCAAAAATTCACAAAATGTATTCCTTCCTGTTGACAAAGTGACTTTCGGTTATTGTTAATATAGGTCGCCTTGCTGTAGAAGTCGTTACGTTGGATAATTCTAGGAAGTATACATGTTAAAACAATCTTATTAGTTTTTCCTTTAGTTGCTCTCGTAAGTCCTTGTACCTAGCAAGCAGCGCTTCCGATCTAGAATTTAGAACGTTATTACTACCGACGTGAATAACATACATTGTGTCCTCAGAGGTTCCGTCTGTAAAAAATTCAACACTATTAGTTATAATATCCTCCACCTTTGCACCAGGGTAGCAGTAACGGCGCCTACGACGGGGGTTCCTCCCACAGAATTCCTAGAGCTGCCCTCGAACAATGGAATCACCAACAAGTCGTATTTCAGGTTCATCCACATCTTCGAAGCCTAAAACAGAAAACTTATTGTTCGTTAATACCGGTAGACAAGTCTTAGGTTGTCTCAATGGGGCTCCATTACATGACTCCAGATTTGAAAAAATTTACTGGAGCACAGCTCTGAATTTACTTTTTTTTCCCTTACACCACTAGATAGGTTAATGATAGTAAACTCTTGAATTGACGACATACCAATTACAAATTGTTTTAGCTAAACATAATAATACAATAATGTACAGTTTATAACTCACCTAAACATTTTATCATCAGAAGCATCATCAATATCTTCTTGATTATCATCATCTTCATCCTCAACAGCTATATCTACATCAGGCATATTAGTGTCACTATTTGCAATGTTTTCCATTATATCACTTGGTACTGAAAATGAATCATCAGCATGCCCTAGATCCTTCTTTTCCACCAATTTGAATGTAGATTTGATCAAATCATTGTTCAGGATTTCTTGTATTGATTTACACTTGCTTAAATGGGCTATGGAAATGTCAAATTTGTTGCTTTTTGCTTTATTAGATTTGGATGCAACACTTGAACTTGAAGGCATATTTTGACTCTTCTCTTTATTAACCACAACAGCTTGGTGAGTTTCTTTTGTTAGGCGCAAAGTTTTGCTTCTTTGAATATTTGTTCTTGCATTGACCACAAAAGTAACCCCTTTTAACACCCTCACTTTTCTCTCCAACTTCATCAATATTAGGATCCATTATTGATTATTGACTACCTGAAAAAATACAAAATAAGTAAAAGTTAGTAAATATAGTATGGTAAAAGTGGGTAAAAGTGAGTAAAAGTAAGTAAATATAGTACAATGAAAGTAAGTAAAAGTAAGTGCTTTAAACTTAGTAAAAGTAAGGAAGAGTAAGTAAAAGTAGGTAAGTTAAAGTAAGTAAAAGTAAGTTTAAACTTAACTAAACTTTTCAATTCTAGAGTCATGGTGGATTACTTAAAACCGCACAAGTAATTATCTGGCCAATTTATCAAACCTGGCCGAGATCAATGGAACATAGTCCAATCCTGATAATTTTATATTAAAAAAATATACGTTTTAATAAAATTTTAATTATCAAAACATTGAAGCTTAACAAAAAATAAAAATAATTGTTAAATATGGAATTACCAACTAAACTTAAAATAACTAAATTTGTAATTTAAAAAAATTGGTTTGTACAAGAACGTATACGCAAAAAAATTGCATAACGTTTAGCGGATGAACAAAACCCAAACCCAAATTTACTTTTTCTCATGGTCAAATTTACTGAAGCAATGCTCCCAAGATCCCAGGAATCTGGAGTCATGCTCCATTACGTGCTTGCACGAAGGGTCGGGAACTAGGGGAAGAGAGAGGGCTATTAGTATTATTTATATCATTATTAGAAACTGAGGTAGGAGGGGCCGTGACTGAAGAATAACTTCCTCAGAAGGCCCAAAGGATTCTAACTTTGCAGTCAGGAGCACCACCCTTTCTTGAAGCCTCACTCTGGTCACCCTCTCACGTTCCAGTTCGTTCCTCAGCAATTCTATGTTTGAGTACCACCTGCAAACTAACTGATTATTATTATTAGCCAAAATAAACGCGTAAGTGGCAAACTTTCCTTTACAGCGACTGCAAGTACTTGACGGGGGTGCCATGCTATTAACTAATTAAAAAACGAGCGTTTGGAAATTAATATCGAGTTAATAATAGTAATCTCATAACGACGTACGTCTCCTAGAGTAAGTAAGGAGCAATTAATAAATAAAACGTAGGTCTACCGTGTGCTTATTGTGACGTCACCTGCGCAAGTCCCAAAAATGTTCTTCAAACGCAGAAACGGGTTCCTGCAACCCAAATTTATACTAAATGAATATATACTTAAGCTACCGACGAAGGTCCTGAAAGGGAAAGTGTTAATAAAGGTGAATAAAAAAAAAAGAAAAATCTGTACACAATTCGCCCGACTTTTTTCCCTTTTTCCTTTTTTTTCCCACGGACGGTGACCACACCCTACCTGATGATCCTCAACAAGGCAAACTCAACCTTATTAGACCACGTTTTGGAATTTTACCCTCTTGAAGGAAAACATACAAGGCAAGCCACGTGCACTCGCCTTAGTTTAATCAAATAATACAGTAATAAATAAAGTCAATAAATAAAATATATTCGTTTATGAATAATTAATAACAGGAGGTAATTTAGTTAAGAAAGCATCAAACACTTATTTTTTCTAAAGACTGAATAAAATCACTTATTCAATTGGTAATACTGGACACTCGATAGAACACGTCTGGTCACAAGGAGAGACAGAATATATGTAAACCCATACATATGTGAACCCATACTGTATGTAGTTTTCGTTATACCGACGTTTCTTAGTTGCAGATGCCATCACAATGCCTGTAATTAATAAAATTAAAGTTATATTATTACTATATGCACCACTGTTTTATATATATTTATATATATATAATTAAAATTATATTATTACTATTTGCACCACTATTATATATATCACAATGGCTGTAATTGTAATAAAATTAAAATTACAATGCAGTAGTTACATTTTTAGGTAACATACATTTTATAACATAATTTTTAATACATGTTCGATGCAGTTTTTTTTATCAGTTCTACATTTGTGACGTTCATAATAAAAATTCAAATTTGTTGGTCAATCTAATTTTAGTATAATATGAAACTGCAAAAAAAACAATATATGACTCGCCAAATTCCTTAGTCAATTTATTTAAAAAAAAATCACTTCACACTGCTGCTTTGATAACGTTTATGACGCAGAAATTATTCAGCGAGGCTTATATATCGTTAAATAAAAATTCTAGAAGTTTCTGGCAATGAGTGGAATAAACGTTTTCAAAATTTTTTAGAATATTCACTCGAATTATGTCCAAATGAATACATAGAGCATATAATTTTGTCCATTTCTTCCCGTACCCCCAGGGAACCTTAATTAATACGTACCCCATTTTGAGAACTCCTGGCCTAAAGTTTGTTAATATAAAGTCTTTTATAATTTTTACACGCATGCTGGATATTTTTCATTGTTTTAATAGCGTTTAGCAAGTATTTTATTGGCTATATATTTATCTATATTTTTATTTCAAATATAAAAGAACTCGTAGTTATTAAGCCTATGTTTAATTAAGAGAAAATATATTTTATATAAATTAAAAATACAGAATATTCTGTCGGTTTTACAACAGAGCAAATAATTTATTGAAATTATATATTTATTTCCTATGTAAATGGAGTTTCTTTTGCACTGAGCTAAAAAAACACCCCGCTAGAAATCAAACCGTTATATACTGTATATACAGTATAATAGAAAAATATGAAATCTTCGTGATTCTGTGTTCCTTCTTCCAGTTCGGGCAGGGGTAGGTTCGTTCTTTACCTTCTGAGCTTCAGCCAAGATTGCTGGCGTTGTTTTAGCTTCGATCAAAGATTCGAAGGTAGAAATCAATAAGTTTCTTAGTTAGTCCTTTACTATAATATAATCGTTGGTGGTGAAATAATCAATTACTGAAGGTTTGATTTTTTCTCACTTTCTCTAGAAGTAAACTAGTGAGGTAGTGAAGTTAGTGAAAGAAGTCGAGGGAAGTTTTTTATGTCCCTTATCTTATCCCTCTTTAATGGTTTCCTTTTTTCCCTACTTCTTGTCCCTCTTCTTATTTCTCTTTAATTCTACCAAGTCCCTCCCCTCATCAATTTATACTCTCTCTTATAAGTACATGGGGTAAATAAGGGGTTTACATAAGATGGGGATCTAAAAGGATTTTCTGTCTTTATAAACGTCATTTGGGAAAGTCATATATATATATATATATATATATATATATATATATATATATATATATATATATATATATATATATACAGGGTGTCTCAAAAGTCACTATCTATTTCGGTGACATTAGTTTTTTTTTTTAAAATGCTATGCTGGCATAAAGATACGTACTTCTGGTGCAAATTTGTGTATTTAAAAAAAGTTAATTGGTTTATTATCTTGACATGCTTGAACAATTCCTCGAACCTCAACTTCTTACAGATGGCATTCTTGACACAGTAGTTTTTCAGCAGGATGGAGCACCGTGCCATTATGCAATAATTGTACGTGATTATCTTGACAGACGCTTCCCCGGTCGCTGGATTGGTCGTGGAGGAACACAACCATGGGCAGCACGTTCACCCGATTTAACACCATTAGATTTTTTCGCCTGGGGTTTCATTAAGTCTAAGGTGTACACTGGTAGAAGAATTAGTGATGTAGCCGAACTTCGAAATCGTATTACCGATGCAGTTCAGAAAATAACACCTCAAATGCTGGAAAGTGTGTTCCGGGAAACAACTTATCGCTTTGAGCTCTGTAGAGACACTGATGGTCGCCATGTGGAGACAGATAAATAAATAGCACTAATTCTTTGTGGCACTTACTTTGAAATAAATATATTTTTCATGTCTTAAACCAGTTTTTCGTAATTCCCATTATTTTTCAAAATAGATAGTGACTTTTGAGACACCCTGTATATAACGAATCCCCACCAAATTCCTTTATGTTGTCTCATAACAGTAAACAGACGAACATTGCGTTTGGATTGGTCGATTGAGAGCCAGAATTGACGCCATACCGCCTTTCTGTACTTCCTTTAAACCTAGTTTCCTTTATGCATTCACGGGACTGTTGTTACAATCAGAAATCGACCCGGCTTCAATCCGGAATGATGGAATCCGGTAGTAGCATGGTTGCAAAAGATCAAATATCATCTTTGGTATATCAAATGCTGTTCAATCCGAAAAACTATAATGACTCGCTCGTTGGGTGTTGTATTAAACCGGTTGTGCTTTCATGCTTGTCCGAAATGTACAGGGTGATCCAAAAAGAGATGTTCCCAGAAATAATTTCCTACAAAAATATTTCTTGGGACTCTTTATTCTTTTGGATCATCCTGTATATTCCTATTCCAAAATTCATATGAATGTATTTTTATTTTTTTTAAATGAAGGGTAGGAAGGTATATAACGACTTGTTTTTAAATCACTCCCAGAAATTATGCATACAAGGATTCAGAATCATTTGGTTCATCATCTCTGTAGGAAATTAAACTTCTTAATTGCCTATAATATATATATATATATATATATATATATATATATATATATATATATATATATATATATTGGCCTACGGTTAGGATCGATTTTGTTAAAGTCTATTGAATTCATTGTCTCATATACAGGGCGTCCATAAATTATCTGTACAAATTCAAGTGAAGTTGAATTGAAAAAAAAAAATATATATATACTTATATATATATATATATATATATATATTTTTTTTTTAAGTTCGGGAAGAACCGATTCGCCTCTATTTAAAAGGGCATATCTCGGCGGAAAAACAAAGAAAAAGTGAGAGGAGAGAGGAAAAAGAAAGGGTGGAGGGGACACAGTCGAAGTGGAAAAAGACAAAGGATGACAAGGACTGCAAGGTCGAACCCCATCATCCTTGGGTGCTAGGGACGGGAGGGCGCACGTGAAACCTCCTGGAACAAGCACGTACAAACGAGCACAAAGAGCACTCAAGCGCACGAGCTTAGAACCCCCTTGCGGGGATATATATATAAAATTATATATATATATATATGTGTGTGTGTGTGTGTGTGTGTGTAATGCCATAAAACTACCAATGTAGATATACTGGTTTGAAAATCTTATGTATACAAAGTAAATTAATTAAAAAAAATCTTTCATATCCTGAGGAGTGTATATGGCTGCAATTTGTTTTATTGAATAAAATATACGACAGTTTACACTTAATTAAAAGTTCCTCAGATCGAGATAAAATGTTTGAAAATTAGTTTCTTATTTGAGTGTTTACACTTAAGTTTCATCCACCAAAGGCTTCGTTATGACTTCCCCTTATACGTTTATACAGGGTGTTCCACAGTGATGTAAGACTCGAGACCTTTCTTCTGGTCTCGGTCTCGACTACATCACTGCTGCGTATGCTGATGTTCCTCAAGTGCAACGAACGCTTATCTTGTTTTAAGTAGGCAGTTAACTGCTGAAAAATGTCACAAACTATGAATTTGTGAATAAATTATGAGTAAATTTTGCAATTGTCACTCGATAACCTCTTTAGAATCTTTATTCCTGAATGTGAAATACAGAGCTTAGGGATTAGGCATTACACAATTGAATACATGCAAAAATTGCATATGGTCTCGGTCTCGAGACCTTTTTTCTGGTCTCGGTCTCGGGTGCTTAGGTTTCGGTGTCGGTGTCGGTGTCGGCCATGGTGGTCTCGACTACATCACTGGTGTCCACTAAGTTCGGTCGAAACTGTTGTGGAAATAAACTGTCTTTTAGAGTGGGTTTTTATTTTCATAAAATAACACGCAATGGCTAATATGGAAGTGAGTTACACTCGTGAGGAAAAGGCGTTTTAGTTCTACTGTATTACTTTTGTAAATTTAATTTAAAATAAATTTTCCTACGAGACCGAACTTACGGGACACCCTGTATCCGTGCGTGTAATTCAAGAGCTTTTCCAGTCCATAATCAAAATAGAATTCTGACCACATATATAAAGTCTAAACATCTCTCCTCTGATTTAATTTGCCATGCTCTAAAATCTTCCCGAAGAAGCGTCTTTCAGTGAGAATAAATTTCATTCATGTTCGTAAAAGGGTGAGGGAGCTATATTGAACTGTCGGAAAAATGGAGTTATAACATTTCGTCGCCATTTTTAAGGGATTAGACTTAAATTACGTTTGTTTAGATTGGCATAGGCTAGTCCCAGCTAGATTAAGTTAGGTTAGGTTAAGTAATTATAGAGTGTAGATGATATTTCCTGTAAACGAGATATGTATATATGAGTCCTTCCTAGGAAGAAGTGGCTAAGCGACAAAAGTAAGAAACGTCAGAAAACGCAGTTAAAGTTGTACCAATTTGTACCAACTTTTAAAGATATTTCGACCGCGTTTACTGGAGGTTTTTCCTACTTTTGTCGCTTAGCCACTTCTTCCTAGGAGGGCCTCATATATAAACCTGGAGAAATGAGTTCAACTTCCGATAATGATTTCGTTATAAGAAATGCTGAAATTGTTAACAACAGATCTTATTATTTGAGTTATTTGGGCAAACTTTTATTTATCATTAACGATATAAGGAGACCCTTTTTTTTTGGTCATTAGAATTTTGCTATTAACCTTTCAATGACTATAAGATCATGTTTTTCTTGGAGAGAACGAAAAAAATCAGTCAGTTTTACCGGATAGTTGCTAAGAGGTAATGAATTTCAATACCATTTGCCTTCTGTTCAAATACAGTGTGTCCACAAAGTCCCTTCCCAGTTTTTCATGCAAAGGGACTTTGTGGCCACCCTGTACAAACTATGATGAAAGAAGTTTAAGAAAGTTAAACTGTTTAGAATCACTGAAAGTTTTCTGACCATTTAGTTTGGGTGGTTAGTTTATGGGTCATGGTTGGTTGTATAACTTTCTACTATGTGAAGTCTGATTAAAGATATTTGCCTGTCTATTGTGGGTTTTACATAATTACTACAAAGGAACTCTGTTATTTTAACATTTAATTCAAGAAAGATGCTTGAGAGTATTTTGAAGGTGGGAATGTTGTTTTGAATGGTGTACAGGGTGGCCACAAAGTCCCTTTGCATGAAAAACGGGCAACATACAAATATGCTGTAATTTCACTGCAAAGAGATTCTGTGACCCGTCTGTATGATGGATCAGTATTCTGGTTTGGATAGGTGTCATCCAGTTTAATGGGAGACGCCTTTATGTTGTTCAACTCTGTTTTAAATGTATACGATTGTTTGTCCTACACAGTTTACCTGGCACTTGGCACACGTATACGGGTAAACAAGGAAGACTATAATTATATGTTTACGTAGATGTTCCTCATGTCGTAACTACAGTACAGGGTGTCCACAATGTCCTGTCACCCCAGTAAAATACTAAGTGATTTTCGTTTTTCTTTCAGACCCATTTATCACTGATACAGTTACGTGATGACCTGCCAGTTCTTAGTTTATCTTTTACAGAAACTGTTATGAACAGTTTCTTTTTCCATCTCAACAGAGTCCCTTTTGGAGGAGGTGCACGATTGAATCGGTCTTCGAAGTTTGCACGAATATTTTCAATGGTTTTCCCATTACGTGGTCGCTCATGAACCCAGATATACATTGTTCAATCGTATAGTTGCTGCTAGCACACATTTCAAATGGGTCTGGAAGAAAAATGAAAATCAGTTAGTATTTTACAGGGGTGACAAGATATTGTGGATACCCTGTAGAATACGCTAATAACGCGGTGTTACAGTCCGAGAGACCCTCGCAATTTCACGGTCCGCGTTATACAGGTTATCCCAGAAGTCTGGATTCAGAGAAAATAGACGTTATATTTTTAAAGTGAAACAAACACATTTCTAATGTCAGTTTTACATATTTCGGGAAAGAAAATACCCTGATCACTGATGGCTCAGTATACCAATCAAGAAAAGGTGGAACTGGTATTGCTACATGTTTCCAGAAAAAGTCAGAGGGAGGCATGTTCGTGAAATAACTGACATGCCTCCCTCTGGCTTTTTCCGGAAACATGTAGCAATACCAGTTCCACCTCTTGATTGGTATACTGAGCCATCAGGATATTTTTTCCCCTTAAATATGTAAAACTGACATTAGAAATGTTTTTGTTTCACTTTAAAAATATTGTCTATTTCCCCTCTGAGTCCAGACTTCTGGGACACCCTGTATATTGTTAAAGATTTATGGTAGAAATGGGTTACGTTCCGAAAACCCTTAAAATATATGTAAAATATTAAGCTTTTACCTAAAATACTGGAGCAGTCCCCGTAGCCAGGACTTCCCAATTGGGGGTGTATGAAATTTTAGAAAGGCGAACCTTTAGTGCAACGACCTTGTCACTGCGGAGGAGGTTTAGAGTATCATAGTTTGTGAAGTTTAAAAACAAAACAAAAAAAAGCAAGTGTTTATTTACTAAGTGATGTTATATATTATAATATCACATCATAAGTTGTAACTATGGTTACAAAAGTGGACCTTTCCTGTCAAGGGGGGGGGCCGTGGAGTAATATTTTACTGTAGGATATTAACTCGTAAGTAAAATTTACGAGGAGATTGTAGACACCAATCGACCAGGGAAGTACTCCGGGGTGGGGGGGGGAACGTTAGACAGAAGATAGGGAGTGCTGGAACTCCCGTTTCTCCTGTCACTGTCCTCTTTAGCTGATCTTTCTCCGTGTCTTATCTACCCTGTGAGCAGTCCAGCATGCTCTCAAACACACACTTCTCTCCTATTCCTCGCTACATACACATGCATCTTACACACGGGGCTGGATCTGCTACCGCCCATTCGAGATGTTCTGGACCTCTGTCTGATTCACTTTTCATAAACTTCTGCAACATTCGTGGCCTTTTCTCAAATTTTCAATCTGTTGAACACACCTCTCCTCCTCTAAACCTCATCTTTTCCTCATTGAAACGCAGGTGTCTGGGACGGCTGACAGCGACTCCTTTTCTGTACCCTCTGACTTTCTCTATACTTAATTTGACTCCAAAGGTGGATGTTGCGTATATGTACGCAATGACCTAACTTGTTCTCGTATTCCGAACTCGAATCTTCCGAATTCTATACCCTCTGGCTACGGCTTACATGCCAATCTCAAACTAAATACATCAGCGCTGTTTACCTTTCTCCTAATTCTACTGACTATCCAAAATTCTTTGACTACCTCACTTCCAAAGTGGAATACATTCTTTCCCGCTCTCCTTTTGCCGAAATCTCGATTTTTTATTTCAATGTTCACCACCACCTTTGGCTTTCCTCCCATTTCACTGACATTCCTGGTGAACTAGCTTACAACTTTTCTATCCGAAACGGCTAGAGCAGATTGTATAGCACCCTACTCGTATCCCCGATCGCCTTGGAGATAGGCCCAACATTCTGGATTTATTTCTTCCCTCTCATCCTCCTTCTTACTCTGTGAAACTTTTCTCTCCGTTGACTCCTCCGATCACAATCTTATCTCTGTTTCCTGTCCTATCGCTCCAATTCGGACTTTGGATCCTCCCAAGAGTGCCTTTGGCACTTAGGCGCCGCTGATTGAGAGGCCCTTAGGCAGTACTTCTGTGATTTCCCATGGAATGATTACTGCTTCCCGTGGCCGGGGCCCCTCTGAGTGTGCAGAACGCATCACAGAGGTGATTCTCTCGGGCCTGGAGGCGTACATTCCCTATTATATTCCTACTACTATGCAAAAAAAAACCTTGGTTCAACTTTACTTATTCTAATGCTATCCGCAACAGAGAGGTTTTCAGAAGGTACCGTCGCCATCTAACTCTTGACTCTCACTCAGCTTATATTTCTGCCCGAAATCGTGCAAAATCGACTCGCCAAAAATTCCTTCATCCGACAAAAATGTGAAAATCTATCCAATTCTAATTCTTCTCGCTCTTTTTGGAATCTAGCTAAGAACCTCTTCAACAACTTTACTTCCTCTTCTTTCCCTCCTCTTTCCCATTCCGACGGCACAGTTGCCGTCTCTTCTGACAAAGCTGAACTCTTCGCTCAAACTTTCGCTTACAATTCAACCCTAGACGATTCCGGTGCTGTTCCTCCATCTCTCCCCCTCTGACTTTATTAGTTCTGAAATTAGAATCTCTTATAAAGATGTTTTTTCTGCCCTATCTGGGCTCAACTCTAGGAAGGTATGGTCCTGATGGTGTTCCTCCTGTTGTTCTTAAGAACTGTGCTTCTGTGCTGACACTGCCTAGGCAAACTCTTTCGTCTTTGTCTTTCATCTGGTACTTTTCCTTCCTGCTGGAAGTTCGCTTTCATTCAGCCTGTCCCAAAGAAGGGTGACCGCTCTCAACATTTCAACCAAAGTTTTTGAATCTGTCCTTAATAAGAAGATTCTTAAAAACCTTTCTACTCACACTTTCTTTCAGATCGTCAGTATGGATTCCGCAAAGGACGCTCTACTGGCGATCTTCTTGCATATCTCTCTGACTCTTGGTCATCCTCCTTTCGAGATTTCGGTGAAACTTTTGCTGTTGCGCTAGACATATCGAAAGCTTTTGATAGAGTCTGGCACAAATCTTTAATTTCGAAACTGCTCTCCTTCGGTTTCTATCCTTCTATCTGTGCCTTCATCTCTAATTTCCTTTCTGGCAGATCTGTAGCTGCAGTTGTAGATGGCCACTGTTTTTCTCCGAAAGCGATTAACAGTGGTGTTTCTCAGGGTTCTGTCCTGTCACCCACTCTTTTCCTTTTATTTATTAACTAGCGGGTTGCCCGGCGTTGCCCGGGTAACCTAAAACCCGCCCTTCGTGCGGGTTCTAAAATATCCCAGCTGAAGGTCGAATATTTTCTCTTTAACCAAACTATTACGACTTAACCTAACCAATCGTCAAGGGCGTACAATTAACCTAAAAAAATAAATAAAAAACAATAATTTTTTTTTATTTATACCCGCCCTTCGTGCAGGTTCTAAAATATCCCAGCTGAAGGTCGAATATTTTCTCTTTAACCAAACTATTACGACTTAACCTAACCAATCGTCAAGGGCGTACAATTAACCTAAAAAAATAAATAAAAAACAATAATTTTTTTTATTTATACCCGCCCTTCGTGCAGGTTCTAAAATATCCCAGCTGAAGGTCGAATATTTTCTCTTTAACCAAACTATTACGACTTAACCTAACCAATCGTCAAGGGCGTACAATTAACCTAAAAAAATAAATAAAAAACAATAAATTTTTTTTTATTTATTTATTTTAGGTTAATTGTACGGCATCGACGATTGGTTAGGTTAAGTCGTGCTATTTTCGTTAAATTTTAAATAAATAAATAAATTTTAAATAAATAAATAAATAAATAGCACCATTAGATTCCTTGTAAAAAAACTGGTTATTATGAAGTTATTTTAAAATTTGTAAGTTCAACCGTTTGGTTTTCTATAGCAAATAACTAAACCAATAAACAAACTTCCTCTTTTATATATATATAATAATAATATATATATAATATATATATAAGAGATAATCTTTTAATTCGCACTTCCTGTCCTATTCATTCTATGCCAATGATTCCACTATTCACTTCACCCGCTTCCCAAAGCGTCCCTCACAGCAATCGCTTCATGATTCGCGTAGGACGACTATGGGACACCTGACCTCTGATCTTTCTGCTATATCTGATTCGGGCAGAGAAAACCTTGTGGCTTTCAATGCCTCAAAAATTCAGTTCCTCCATCTGTCTACTCGTCACAATCTTCCACACGCCTATCTCTTTACCTTCAACAACACACAACTCAATCCTTCCTCTTCTCTTAACATTCTTGGCGTTTTCTTTTCTCATGATCTTCCCTGAAAAGATCACATATACTCTCTGTCTAAAACAGCTTCTAAGAGGTTAGGTGTGCTGTACCGCCTCCGCGGTTTCTTCACCCCCATTCAGTTGCTCTCTCTGTACAGGGGTCTTGTTCGCCCTGTATGGAGTATGCTTCTCATGTGTGGGGTGGTTCAATCCACACAGCCGTACTTGACCGGATGGAATCAAAGGCTTTTCGTCTCATCAATTCCCCACCTCTTACTGATTGTCTTCAATCTCTCTCTCTCTCTTCGCTACAATGTTGCCTCACTCTCTCTTTACTATCACTATCATAACAGACATTGCTTTTTTGAACTCTCTAACTCCATGCCTCCTCTTTTAAGAAGAGCACGCAGTACCGGACTTTTCTAGACTTTCTCACTTCTTTTCTGTCCAACTATCTAATGCAAGGGTTAATCGGTATTTTCAGTATTTCATCTACTCAACCGGTCAACTCTGGAACAATCTTCCTCAATTCATCTTTCCTCCTGTGTATGACCTCCCATCTTTGAAACGCAGTGTCTAGGCATCTCGAAAACCCCAGACCTTGATTTTGGCTCTCTTCTTCTCCTATGGGAGGGACGCTTAAATTGCGGCATTTGTCCTTGGCCCCTCCTTCCTGCATAAAAAAATAGAAATTAAATATAATACACATATAAATGCAAATAAAATAATGAAATATAAAATATGACAATCACCACGCACGCTACGCGTCAACCTCTCAGTCTCAGGTTCTCGGTTCGAGTCTGTTGTCCTCGGTTGCTGGGCACCTGACTTCAATTTTGCTTCCTTTATTTTAAAAAGTATCGCTTTATTCGGGTCTTGCTCATCTAATAAAAAATAATTGTCATGCGTTTTGCCGTGTTATTCGCGTACCGCATTATCAAACACCGCGTTATCAGCGTATTCTACCATATTTCTGTATGGATGAGGAAATATATTTAAAGATACCTTGTTGAAATGTATACTTGAGAATGGACTTCATTACAGAAAAAAATTGGCAGTTGATTCTTCCAAATATGGTAGTCATACAAATGTATTTATAATTTAGTTACAATTGGGATAAATAAATTTGTTAACAAAAATTACTGACAATTTTACGCAACTCATTTCTGGAAAGAATTCTTGTAAGCATCCTGTTTCATGATAAAATTAAATCCAACGCGAAAAGACCAAAAAACTTTAGTCACAACACTGTAAAGTTTAAATTGAATGGCCTTAAAACTAACATAATTCGTATCTAAGAGTATGGTAGCCATCGCTGGTGGGTCAGAGGGTAACACCGTTTTCCTATAAGCGAAGTGAAGATACTCAGGTCAGGGGTTCGACTTCCGATGGTGCTGGTTGATAATAATTCAGGAGTTAGCGCAATGGGTCGCATTAGTCTGGCCTGAACGCTGTGCCAGCATCTAGCCCTCCTCCGATTATTATTAGGAGTATGGTACCCTGTTTTCTTAAATACGAGATGAAGAAGGACCTGGTCGCGTGATTAGGCGACGTTAGGTCTATTCACTAGTTGGATGGATGACAGTCCTCTGCGTTCGGATGATGTGGTTCGTTCGGATCCCACATAAGCTCTGTCGTTACAGATTTATTATTATTTATAGAAAAACATTTTTTTAAAAATCTGTTTCAAATTAAAGATGTAAATTTTATTTGAGTGACACTTGTTGAACTTGTAATATGATGTAACTTGAGAAACAGATATTATTTTGTCTTTGAACAGTAAAAAGGAAAAACAAAATACACTGTTTATATAAAATGGGAAGGAAAACTAATCTGAGTGTCGGGAGCAAGGGTTAATTGTGATTTGTGAATCCCGTTCTTTTGGTGAAAACAAAGAGAGTTAGGTATTAGTAAACGTAGTACTCCATACTCATTCCTTCCACCGAAGAAGTGTTGCAAAAGTTTTTTTTCTTCAGGTTTTCAGGAGTTTTCTTGGAACATTTCTTTCAAGCTTTCCAGCGTTGGGACAGGATCTACGGTTTAGATCCTGCCCTAAAGCTAGATTCTATCTGCTTGACAGATAGCTGGTGAGAGAAGCTATATTTTTGGGGTTTCGTTGCGAGTGACCCGCTGTCCACGTTGGGCTTCCATCATGAAAAAGAAAAACTATAGTATTTGTCATTTACCTTTACTTATTCGGACTATAGTGGATGTAATTTTCGCAGAAGAGTTCCTTGTTCAATGCACGGTCTGTGTATAATATATATATATATATACACCGTATATATATATAATATATAATATATATATATATATAAAACCCCTCGATTAGGTACTCCGGCTTGCCGGGCCGAGGGGGCTCGCACACCTCGTGGGTTGTTGGGGTTTCCTCAACTCCTCGCGGGGTGTGGGCGAAGAGTTACCTAGTTGCGTTTTTTTTTTTCCTCCTTTTGTTTTTGCTCCCCTTTTTTTTCCGTATCTCCCGGAATTTATCTTGTCTTGACTCGATCTTAGGCCTCTGTGAATTGTAGTATCTCCCCCCCCCCTCTGTATTTTGCAGTCTTGGGGTCATCGGGTGCACCCGCTGGGGGGCATCGCTCCGTGGCTGAGCCGTGCTCTGGGGACGGTTTGGGCGCCCGGACCGCTGCTGCGTCTGGATTGGGTCTTTGCTAGGCCCTTAACGGACAAATCTCCGGAGAGCCAATCTATTGTTTTTAAAACGACAGTCAGGTTGGGGGTCTGGCTACCCGGGACATTGGGCCTGCGCCTTGAAGGATGCAGCGGCGGACTGGTGCATTGCCTTGGGTCCGAGGCTGTCTTTCTTGTAATTCTATTGTTTATGGGTACAATTTCAAAACTTCAATCCCCTCCTGTTGACGACTCTGGCCCGTCCTTGGATTTGGATAAGACTTCTACTTCTGGTCGTTCAGCGGCCTCTGCCTCCGCTGGATTGACCTTAAAGCCGTATGGCCCCCTCTCGTCTTCTGCGGCGTCTGGCTCTCGTGGCCGGACTCGTGGTGGCCGTAAGCGGGGTCTTCGCGGCCCTCGTTCTCTCGCCCACTCTCGGTTACCGTCACACATGGACCTGTCTCTGCTGTCAATTTCTGTCCGGTGGACAGGTTCCTTGTTCTCCGCCCTTCCGCTGGCTCCCTTCCGGGCAACTCGGAACGGGTGTTTCAGCGTCTTAAGACGGTGGGGGTTCCCTGCCGTTACGATATCCGCCCTCTGAAGGATGGGTCTCTTCTTTTGAAGTCCCGTTCTTCGGGGGTGACTGAGTCCCTTCTACAGTTGCAGGATGTTCTGGGTTGCAGAGTTTCTGTGACTCCCCATCCGCAACTGAATAGCTGTCAAGGCACCATTTTCGCTTCCCGTCTGCTGTCAATCCCAGTTGGCGAGTTGCAGGAGGATCTTGCCCCCCAGGGGGTAAGAAGGTCTTCCGCTTTTCGTCGCGCCGGGATGGTGCTCTTAACCTGTCCGCTCGTCTGCTCCTAACCTTTGACTCCCTTGTGCCTCCGGCCCAGGTGTTCTGGGGCGTGGGTGATCGCCGGTCGTGCGCTTTTTTGGTGCGGCCGTATGTGCCTGTCCCGGTTCGCTGCTTTGGCCTCAACCGGTTCGGCCATGTTAGCTCTGCGTGCCGCCGTGAGGGTAAGCTATGTGCCCGCTGCGGTGGGCCTGCGCACCCTCCCCCATGCACGAAGCCCCCGTGGTGCTCGAACTGTTCGGGGGCCCACCCTTCCTCCTCTCGGGACTGCCCCGTTTTCAAGTTTGAATTCGAGGTGCGATCCTTAAGGACTACTGAATTCCTTAGTGCGCTGGAGGCGCGCGATAGGGTCCGTGACCAGGAGCCGCGGCGGGGGTTGTCCTATGCTGCGGCTCTTGGCTCCGGCGGGTCCTCGGGCCCCTCCCGTGCTACCCCGGCGCCTACTGGAGTGGTGCCCCCCTGGAAGTTCCGGGGGTTGATAGTCCTCCTGGCGCCGCGGAACCTTCTTGTCCCCCTGCCTCACTTTCAGTCATCCCGTCTGATTCCCTGCCTACAAGTGCCCCTTCTCCCTCTCCGGCCTTGGGGTCTGGATCCTTGCCTACCCGTCTCGGGTGGGGAAGGTGATGCCCCGAAGGGGAGGAGGAACCGTCACCGTGGTCGGAGTCCTCCAGACCCGTTCATGACCACTGCTCGCCCTGCTTCCCCTTCTTCACCGGAGGGGAAGCGGCGCGCCGCTCCTAATCCGCTCGGGACTCTCCCCCCTATACGGAGGGCTGGTGGGGCGTCACCTCCCGGTGCCCCAACTAGTGTCCGGGTGTCGGTTGAGGTACACCGCCCCATGACACCCTCGATTACTGACTCGGTTCCCACGGTGAACCCAGTCGAGAGGGGCCAGGCCCTTCTTCATGAAGTGTCTCCCTTCGGCCCCTGCTGAGAGTGGTCGGGTCTCTCCTGGATCTACTTTTCCCACCTGTGGTGGATCTTTCCTCCTTCCCCCCCCCCGTCAGCACTTGTCTGGTGTGACGAGCCCTCGAACATCTGGTTCTCCCTGCCCCACCTCTGGTGGGGGGGTAGGGGTTTCGGCTGGGCCCGTCTCGTCGTCTCCTCGTCTCCTCTCCCTCCCTCAGAACTCCCTGTTCCACTTTCCCACTCTCGTTCTACTACGGGTGAGGCAGCCGCGGAGTCTGTGGCCTCCAGGAATCGGGATCCTCGTCTCCCTGGCTTGCCCCCTGTGGCCCCTACCCTCCCCGTCCGGGGTGAGTCGGGGAAGCCGATTCCGTCCCTGGTTACGGACCGTTGAGTTTGCTGCTCAGCTTGGTCCGTGGCTATTTCTCTGCTTTCTCTGCTTCTTATAATGCCCCTTCCCCTTACAGTTCCATTTTGCATTGGAACTGTAGGGGGCTTTTAGCTAACTGGGAGAACCTTACCTCCCTGCTGGAGAGCGAGCGGCCTTCCTGTTTGTCTCCAGGAGACTATCCTGGCTGCGCGGGGGCTTCCTCGTCTCTCTGGCTATGTTGGTTTCCCTTGCACCCCGGATGAGCACACGCCGGCGGGGTGCGGCGATTTATGTCCATCATTCGTTACCCTCGCGAGGTGTGCCTCTTCGTACTTCCTTGCAGGCTGTGGCTGTGCGGCTCTTTTTAGATCGCCAGTACACTGCCTGCTCGATTTATATTCCTCCCCATGACCCTCCTTCTCGCGACGCGGTTCGCGAGTTGGTGTTGCAACTGCCTCGACCGTTTCTCCTCCTCGGAGACTTTAACAGTCGCGACCCGGCTTGGGGAGATGTCCGGTCGACTAATGTTGCTGGTATGTTGCTCTCCTTAATGGAGGAACTTTCCTTCGCGTGCCCACGGGTTCATCTACCTGTATTGATCTCCTTGGTGTCCCTCAATGCCTTACTCGATTTTTCGTGGAGGGTGTTGGGGGACTCTTATGGCAGTGATCATTACCCAGTCTGTCTTGAGCCGGTCGGACCGCAGCCGGGTGTCTCGTCTCGACCGAGGTGGTGCCTGGCGTGGGCTGACTGGCCATCCTTCAGAGCTCGTTCCGTCATTGCCTGTTCGGTGTTGGAGCACGGACCACTTAATTGAGATGCGGCGGGCGAAGGCTTTCGCCCGCCGGACTCTGAAGTTGTCCCGTCAGGCCTCTTGGCGTGCTTTTGTGTCTGGCATTTCCTCGTCTACCCCTTCGGCTGCTGTGTGGCGGAAGGTACGTAGTATCGAGGGGAAGCCGGTCCCTGCTCGTCGCCCTGTCCGGGACGGGGACGGCTTCCTTTCGGATCCTACTGCTGTGGCCGATCGGCTGGCCGGGGCTTTTGCTGCGGTTTCCCGTTCGCCTTCAGCTGCGGATCGTCCTTTGTCGGATGTTACGTTCCCGCCGCCTGGGAACGAGCCCTATAACCGTCCCTTTACGATGCGGGAACTTTGGACTGCCTTGGCAACCCGTCGTTCTTCCGCCCCTGGCCCTGATGACATTCTGTATGACTTTATTTGGAACCTGCACCCGATGGCCCTACACTTCTTGCTGGTTCTTTTCAACCGTATGTGGGTTGAGGGGTCGTTCCCTTCCCGTTGGAGGGAGGCGATTGTGGTCCAGATACCTAAGCCGGGGAAGGATCCGGCGGAGGTGGCGGGCTATCGGCCTATTGCCTTGACGAGCTGCTTATGCAAGCTCCTTGAAAAGATGGTGGCGTTCGACTTTCCTTTACACTGGAGTCGCTTGGGTTATACCTCCCGACCCAGTATGGCTTTCGTCGATTTCAGGGTACTGTGGACCCCCATCTCCTCCTTGGTCATGATGTACAGGAGGCCTTTTCCCGCCGGAATCTTGTTCTGGCCGTCTTTTTTGATGTCCAAAGGCCTATGACACGACCCGTCGGGGAGTTGTCATGGGCCGTTTGAAGTCTCTTGGTTTTGTGGGCTTTTTGCCCACATCTATTCTTAACTTCCTCTGCCGTCGCCCTTTACGCGTCCGTAATGGGGTGGCCCTATCTGACCTGTATGTTCAGGAGGAGGGGGTGCCTCAGGGGTGTGTCTTAAGCGTTTCCTGCTTCAATTTGGTCATGTCTGCGCTACCGGGGGCCCTCCCGCCCTCAGTGCGTTGTTCCATCTACGCCGACGATCTGGCTGTCTATGCCGCGAGGACGAGTCCCCCCCTCGTGGAGAGGCAAGTCCAACTCGCGGTCAATCGGGTTGAACGTTGGGCGTCGTCGGTGGGCCTTACGCTGTCTTCCCCGAAGACCGTGTGTGGCCTTCCTTCCGTCGAGGAGACCGGGATCCGGCGCCGTCCCGGCTTTTAATCTTACACTCGGGGGTCAGCCCCCGTTCAATCAGTACGTCTCCTGGGCATGGTATTCGATAGCCGTTTGAGCTGGGTTCCCCACCTTTGCAGGATGCGCGAGACTACAAGACGTACTCTGGATTTGCTGGGACATCTGTCTCATACTACATGGGGCGCTGATAGGCGGACACTCCTCCGTTTGTACGTGTCCCTGGTACAATCACAATTAGACGATGGGAGTGTGGTGTATGGCTCCGCCTCCCGTACGGCCCTTCGGATACTGGACCCGGTCCTCTCTAGAGGACTGCGCATGTCATCTGGCGCCTTCCGCTCCTCTCCGGTTGATAGTCTGCAGGTTGAGTGCGACATCCCTCCCTTGGAGGATTGGAGGTAGTTCCTCATTGCCAAGCACTGTCTCCGGATTCTCCGTCTTCCCAACTCTCCTCTGTTCCAGGTGGTTGAGAGGGCGTTCTGCCGGGATGGGGGGTTGGTATTTCACCGACACAGTGATCTCCCTCCTCGATGGTATGGGCACTAGGGCATATCATACTTTTCCGAGTCCGAATTTCACTCTGGCTAATATGTATTTTTATGTAAAATTTAATTCTAAGAGGGGTTTCTTTTCTGCAACTTTTCCCAGAAATCGCGTTATCATGTTCAAAATTGCGGTTTTCTGTTCTATGTTGAAATACCAAATATTCAATTGAACACAACCTCATATTTTTAACCCTTTGTCGTAATTTGTTGCCATTTAGACACATTAATTTTGCTTAACTCTTACACAGGTTTAATACATACATACATACATAAGAAAAAAAATTTACTTCATTTGAATCTTTGTAACCATTTGGACGCAGAAGGCGAAGTTCAACATTCTCTCAATAGATGGCTCTGAGCAATTACGCCAGTTATAATTGTGAAGTAGAAGTGAGTGGACGCCATTTTTTTCGGTAAGGCCGGTCATCTTTCCAAAGACAAGGCTTACTTGGCCATAGATGGCATGAAAGTCTGGAGGGCCAAGGAGGAAGTAATGGCCTCATCAGTTGAAGCTCTCACGCAGAGGTTAGAGGAGAAGATCGCTGGGATATTCTTTGATGGCAAGCAGGATAGGAACACAAAGGTGTTGAAATATGACGAAGTGACAGGGAGATTTCATCCTGGCAAAGTGATCGAGGAGCTTACACTATCACGTGGGAGCCTCAAGGAAAGTACCTCTTCCATTTCACTCCCGAGGAACCTGAGGAAGGAGAAAAGCCTGCTCATAAGATCGCTCATGGCCTGCATGAGTGGCTTCTGGATCACGGAGCTGACGAGAGCCTTGTAATGATTGGAGGAGACTCTACCAACACCAACACGGGGTGGTCTGGAGGCGCCATAGCCCTACTGGAGAAGATGCTGGGTCGCAAGTGCCACTGGATGATCTGTCAGCTCCATGTGAACGAGCTCCCCCTGAGGCACTTAATCATCAAGCTGGACGGCCCTGTAACTCCCCGGTCAGGCTTCAGTGGGTCTATTGGAAAACTTCTTGAGAAAGTGAATGAACTTGAGGTCAACTTCAACTTCAAACCAGTGGAAGGAACTGAAGATATCATAGAGCTGCCAGTAGAGATAGTCAAATCTCTATCCACAGACCAGCACAACTGCTATCTTCTGATCAAAGCCATCAAGTTTGGAAGTCTCAGTCCACAGTTGGCTGGTCTCAAGTGCAGACCTCTGAACCAATCCAGGTGGCTCACTACTGCACAGGCCATCTTGCTGTTGTGGATGATGGAGCACGGACTGAAGGGGGAGGTGTTGGGGAGGCTCAAGGTCCTCGTGAAGTTCTGCCTTAACTTCTACTTTAAAATGTACTACAAAATCAAAGTGAAGCACCACCTCAAATTTGGTCCTGCACACGTTTTTCCAAGCCTGAGGCTGCTGAGGAACCAGACTATCGAGGTCAGGACCATCATCTCTGCTGCAGTGATAAGAGGAGCTTACCACGCACATCCTGAGTACATCTTGGCTTCATTCCTGTGCAGTGAGGATGAGCATCAGAGAGCTTTTGCTGTGAGCCAGATAGAGAAGATCAGAGAAGGAAGAGACTTTGGTGATACGATAGTGAGGCCCCATAAAAATCCCAAAGTCAATCTGCAAGCCACTTCACCTGAGGATCTCATCAACTGGGAATCAGAGAATATTTACGAGCCTATTTTCACCTGCAAGGTGACCTTGACTGAGCTCGAGGATCTCGGGGAAAACCACTCAAAGTGGACGCTTTCTCTGTTCATACTCAGTCCTGCGAGAGAGCTGTACAGGAAGTCTCAACTGCTTCCCAAGCTGTGTACGGTCACGAGAGGAGAGATGGGTGGGTGAGAGCCAGGATAGACCATCGAGAAATGCTCCCAGTGTTCAGATCGATGCAGGAAATACTTAAGAGCTTTTCAGGTTCGAGTGGCTGATGAAGAGGCTGAAGCCATCGTTAATGCTCATAAGAGCTGAAAGTCCTCATAAGATCATAATATAAGATCTTATGAGGCCACGCTTTTCAGGGATCCAGGAAGAACAGGCGTGTAAACCTACACGTGGAGGTGGCAAGTCTCCCGCTACTCGATCAGAGTAGAGTTGGTGAGCCGCGCCTATTCTTTGAAGAAGAACTTAAAATTCTTAAGTTTTACGTGAAATCTAAACATTTTTTCAGCACCCAGAGGTGTTGAAACACGCAAGAAAGCAAGGATGAGGTCAGAAAAGCAGTTTTTAGACTAAATCATAAGCAGAACAGCTGCACGCTTTGGTTTGGGTGCCCTGAGGCTGCGTTAGGCAGCCTTCAAATCAGAAAATCGCGATTTTGACCATGAAAATGAGATTTTTCGGAAAAGTTGCAAATAATAAACCCATCTTAGAATTAATTTTTACATAGGAATACATATTAGCCACTTTGTTTTTCCAAAATTTCAACCCTGAACCCAGAATATGATGCCTTATTTTTTTATTTTTTTTATTTTTTATTTTTTTCCCTTAAGCTTTAGGCTTTACTGGGCTCTTATTAAAAATAAGCGGCTAGCTGTTATAAATTAATAATAATAAATAAATAAATAAGTAAATAAGTATTATTAATAGTTAAAACCTGTATTTCAATATTAAGCAATATTAATGGACAATATTAAACATTATTAGTGGACATTAATCCAAGATTTTTGTTAGTATCCCATTATTAATCGGGATTTCAACTTGGTTTTAAACAAATTTACATTCGCAATATTTTTTATATCGACATGCAAGTCATTCCATAGTTTCAATCCAATGAAAATGGGTAGTTTTTGAGATGAAGACAATCTAAATTGAGGTATAACAAGCTTTGCTCTATTTCTGGTCTGATACGAGTGGAATTCTTGATGAGTTACAAAATATCTATTTACCCATTGCAAATTAATGATTTTGCTCTTACACTTGTAAATAAAAATAAAATGTGCCAGTTTGGTTATATCGTTGAGCTTTAGTAGGTTTAGCTCTTTAAATAATGCACTAGAGTGATCAAGGAAATCAGCATCAGATAATAACCTTATTGCTCGTTTTTGGATGACAAAGATACCATTTAATGCGTTGTTAGCGGAGTTTCCCCAAACAAGGGTGCAGTATGTTATATAAGGAAGAACAAGAGTATGATAAAGAGTCAATAAAACTTGTTTAGGGACTACATTTCTAAGTCTAAACATTATAGCAACGCTCCTTGAAATCTTTTTCGCGATATAATTTACATGATCACTCCATTGCAAATTCTTATCTAGCATTACACCAAGAAATTTTGTTACAGTGCACTCCTTTATGGCGATTTCATTAACATAAAGTTCATCAAGATATACATTTCTTTTATTAGTAAAAATCATGAAATTTGTTTTACTGGTATTTAGGAAGAGTTTATTGGTAGTCAACCATTTCATTACACTGATGAATTCTGAATGAAATATATTCTTAGCTGTATTAACATCTTTGCAAGTAAAAGAGACAGTTGTATCATCTGCAAACATTATGAAGTTCAGTATATCAGATGAACGTGGAAGGTCATTTATATATAATAAAAATAACAGTGGACCCAGAACTGAGCCCTGTGGCACACCATGTTTGACAAGAGCTTTAGTGAAGCAAACCTTATTTACTGATATAAAATTATATCTATTGGACAAATAACTTTTAAACCAATCACTGATTGCTCCTCTAAAGCCGTAACAATACAATTTATTAAGTAGAATATTATGGTCTATTACATCAAACGCCTTACTCAAATCCATAAATATTGATATCATTATTTCTTTGTTCTCCTTAGCTGTATTTACATTTTCCATAAGATTTAAAATAGCCATTTCCGTTGTTCTATTATTAAGGAAGCCATATTGATTTGGTGATAATAAATTGTAGGATTCTAAATATCGCTGCATTCTACTTTTTACAATTTTTTCGAAAACTTTGCTGAACACAGATAATGAACACACCGGCCTGTAATTTGTTGCAAGTGGAGGTCACCCCCTTTAAAAAGGGGTTATACAACCAGTTTTTAGCATTGATGGGAATATTTCTTTGGAAATACTTTGATTGATAATTTTAGCCAAAGTTACAGATATCTTATCTTTAACAAGTTTCAATATAGGTACAGGAATGTTATGAATGTTATTTTTTGTATTTTTTAATTTACCAATAATATTCTGGACCTCAGTAGAGGTAGCAGGAACAAAAGAAAATGAATTTAGTGGGCTGGGTGGCATATATTCTAGAGGTGAGTGATCATTATTTTTTAATTGTGAGCGAAGCTTATCCGCTATTGAAGTAAAATGTGCATTTAAAGAGTCTGCAATAGCAGTATCATCAATGATTTCTTTATTATCAACATTTAATTTCTCTATTGAATTTTTCTTAATTTGTTTTCCGAGAAGATTGTTTATGGTTGTTCAAGTGTTTTTCATGTCTCCTTTATGTTTGGAAAATTGATTGTTATAATAGTTATATTTTGCAATTTTGATTATTTTAGTTAATTTGTTTCTGTATTGAGTATATTGTATTTTAGGAATTTTGCTCTGCAATTGCAATTTGAATAATTTGTCTCTGTTCTTTATTGAAGTGATAATTCCTGGAGTGATCATGGATTTGCGACCCTTTTGGGCGAAACTGTTTTTCTCCTTAAAGGAAAGCAAATATTAAAAATATGGAATAAGGTGTCATAGAAGAACTGAAACATATGATCTGGGTCATTTAAAGGTTCGTCACAGTCAAGTCGAATATTTTCTACAGCCCCAATAAATTTTCTTTGTTAACCTCTGAGAATATTCTGTAATCAATAGTTGTTTTGTCCGCAGCCTGAACAATGTTATTGAATATAGCGTAAGTAGGAAAATGATCACTAATGTTAGTGGTTATAATTCCAGAGTTTACAAGGGCATTACTATTTACAAATATATTATCAATCGTAGATTCTGTTATTCGATTGCCATAGCTGCAGACTCGAGTGGGTTTGGTAATAGAATGATTAAGATAGAAACAATTCATTAAGTTTAAAAATTTATGAGAGATTGCTTCAGATTGCAAATTGATGTTGAAGTCTCCCACAACTATGGCACTCGATTTATGGAAGTTGCATAACATGTTATCTAAGTGAATTAAAAAGCTATTGATATTAGTATTAGGTGATCTATATATTGCATGGACAGAATATACGGTGTCCGGCGAATTTGTCTACAACAATTTGTCTAAAGATACAATTCATCTACAACAATTTGTCTACAGCAATTAGTCTACAGATACAATTTATCTACAATAATTTGTCTACAGATACAATTTGTCTAGAGAGGAAAAATGAAAGCTATTTGATGTTAATTATTATTAATTTAAAAAAAAAAAGAAAAATTTGTTTCTGCAATCGGTTTTCTTGAGAAATGATAAAGAAAAATGTTATTGGATATTGAATAAATTTATTTACTGAAACGACGCAATACACTCCAACATCTTTTTGAATAAGTCCGAGCTGGTGTGGCGCTTACGCCATACAAATTCACAAAAAATGACAAGAATTAGTGCGATATCTTGCAAAAAAACAAGAAACTCGATTAGGTCAGGTCAGGTCAGGTTAGGTCAGGTTAGGTTAGGTTAGGTTTTTCTCAAGAAAACCGATTGCAGAAACAAATCAGGGTCATCGACTGCCCTTGTTTTCAATTTCGTAGGAAAATCGAGAGCAGTCCATGAAACATACTAGGTCCAATATTAGTAATAGTTTCTCGACAAATTGTATCTGTAGACAAATTATTGTAAATAAATTGTATCTGTAGACTAATTGTTGTAGATAAATTGTTGTAGACAAATTGTTGTAGATGAATTGTATCTTTAGACAAATTGTTGTAGACAAATTCGCCTAAAACCAGAATATACATTACTTTTGTCTTTTATATTCACAATCAGGTTTTCATTTGTCACTATTACATAGAGAAAATACTTCGTTAGAGTCGTAAGTTTGATGTACATACACAGAGATACCCCCACCAATCTGACCATCTCTTACAGTATGATAAGCAACGTAATTATCTATATTATATAGGTTTTTAATACTACTATTTAACCAAGTTTCCGTAAGAATTATAGCACTAAATTTGACTGTAGAAGTTTTCAAGAGGGCCAATAAGTAGTTATAGTTCCTAGGTAAGCTTCGAATGTTTAGATTTAGCACTGAAAGATTTTTAAATATCTTTTTGTAATACAAAGGCATTAAACTCGTCTATCGATGAGACCATGCAATTGCCTATACCAGATTCCTGATCTAGATTCTCTAAACTGGATACAGAATTGTTTGGTAATGAATTGAAATGATTAATATCGGCACATATACTATGAAAGTCTTTATCGATGAAAGCCATTTAATTAAACAGTAGTTCTCAAACAATTTCACTAAATATAGAATACTGGAATAAGGGGTTACCGCCCAGTTAGCCGAGAATGGGAAAGTCGACTGTTGAGATTGTATGCGGAGTTATTCGCAGGCCTCCTGTGTGCCGACTGTCGGCTGGCGGTTACTTAGTTCTCATAGCTTCGAATGCTTTTTCACTAACAAGGTGAACTCCTTTGACCGAAGTATTCCGCGCTGGAGGTCTCTCTCTCTTTAATCATTAACTTTGCTCCAAGGAAGTAGGCAACTTTCCCGAGTCTCCTCGCTTCTATGAGTTTAGGGAGCTTTTCTTTACGAATTTTACGCGTTTCCTCACATACGTCGTCATTGACGAAGATTTTTGATCCTTTCAGCTTTCTTCTGTTTTTTAGCATTAAATCTCTGTGAGTTTCATCCTCGCATATTACTTTTATAGCTGAAGTGGGCGTCTTAGATTCAGTCGTGTCATTAACTCTAGAATTTGCTTTTTGTGGTGGGATTTGTTTTTTTAATCTAAAAGCACTTTTGATCTTAATAGTCCCCAAATTCAGTCTATCTTTTATGTCCTCCACCTTTTTCTTCGTTTCGCCGTTTGTTTCTCTATTCATTTCAGATACCCCATTATGATTAAGTTATTGGCACGTGAATTATCGTCTAGGCTGTTTAATTTATTCCTAATTGAATCGTGCTCGTTTTTTATCATCTCTATGCTACGATTATTTTTAGTAAGCGAGTTTAGACTAGAGTTAAGATCCTTTATCTCGTCGTGTGCATACTGAATGCTCTTTTCGAGCTCCATATTTCTATATTCCAGTTTTTCATTGTCCCTCTTTAACAATTTGTTATTATGTTGCACAGCTTTTATTACTGCCTCAAGGTCTTTGATTACACTATTACTTTTGTGCACTAAGTCAAAGAGGGAATTATACTTATTTGCTAGACCCTTCATTTCTAATTTCAGGGCGTTTACCTGACCTTTGGAAGCCATTTTGAGCAATTTATGGGGTTAAGATTCACTCGTTCGTTCGTTCGTACGTTTAAAGGTCTCGTTCGTTCGGTTGTTTGTATACCCGTTACTTCAAGGCCACTGCTTGCCGTAGGACTCTAAAGGCAGTGCCGGATGTCGCTAGAAAATTTTGAAGATATATTTTATGTAATATTACTAGTTAAGTATTGCAGTTTATCTGATGAGATTGTAACTGCGTAATCTTGGCACATTCACAAATTTTAGTGGAGAAGTATCACAATGGTTCACTGAATTTGAACACTTAATTTTGCTAGGAAGGAGCACGAAACTGACAAGCGTCACCGGCACTGTTTAGGACTTAATGGGCCTTAATGGGCACTCCTCCTCCATCCGTCATACCGGTCTCTTTCGAGGGTGTTGCACCTTGGGAGAGCATCCCTGTTGCATGCTGTAGGGCGTTGCGCCCCGTTCGCAGGGCCGATTCTGACTCTGCCTTGCTTCGGTCTCTGTTCCTTCAGCATGCAGCGTGTCACTCTGCATGTGTTGCGGTCTTCACAGATGGCTCGAGGTCGTCGGGGGGCGTTGGGGGCTGCGGCTGTTCCCCAGTCGTCTGCCCTTGCGCTCTGATGTACCCGCCTCCCTGATGAGGCTTCCGCTTTCACGGCGGAGCTCTATGCTATTCTGAGCGCTCTGGAGGTGGGGCGGGAGCATCCGGATGGGTCGTTTGTCATCTATTCGGATTCCCGCAGTGCCCTGGATGGCTTGGAGTGTTTCGACCCGGTCCACCACTAGTCCGACGTATCCAGTTACTGTGCCATATCTTTGTCACTTCTGGTGGCAAGGAGGTGGTATTTTGCTGGGTCCCTGCATGTTAATGTGGCTGGAAATGAGGCTGCCGATCAAGCTGCCCGTTCCGCGTGCCGACTACAGGTTTCACCCGTGTCCCTCCCCTTTTCCGATTACATCCCTGGTTTTCGTAGGTTTTTGCGCTCCCGGTGGCAGAGTCGCTGGGATGGCGCTACAAATAACAAACTCTGCAAGATTAAACCCAAATTGGGATGTTGGGCCTCTTCCTTCCATCGGTCGCGCCATAAGGAGGTGGCTGTGGCCCGCCTCCGTATTGGCCACACCCACCTGACCCATGTCTATTTGATGGCCGGGGATCGGGTGCCCCGATGTCCCAATTGTAACGTTCCACTTACAGTTGCCCACCTCCTGGTGGAGTGTCCGCTTTACTCTGCGCTGCGCGCTGAATATTTTCCCTTTTTGGTGAGCGTCGGGCCTTGTGATAGGCTTGGCGCTACTCTATCTGAAGGTCCCTACTTTTCGGTAACCGGGTTGTTCTCCTTCCTCCTTCGTTCCCGACTTCTTTACCGGCTGTGACTCCGCTATGATTTTTCCGTATCTGGTTTTTTTTTTTTTCCCCCGTCTATTGTTCATTTCCGTTAGCTGTTCCATAGTCTTCGTCCTGTGTTCGCTCTGTTATCCACCTTTCCTTTGGTGGCCATGAGCGGTCATACTCTGAAACAAAAACAAAATATATATATATTATATTATATATATATATATATATATATATGTAATTAAAAAGGAGTGCCAATGAATGGAATTTGAATGAACACACTGTGCCATTGTAAAAACTTTTTCCTAATGCAGATTTTGATTCTGTTACGAATAATAAAAAGGTTTTCAATCATGTGAGATTACCTCCGACCCTTTATTCTCGGAATAATGAGAAGAACTCATAACAGGAGTAGGGAATGCTTTTCACCTGTATTGAAACGGCTCATATATATATATATATATATATATATATATATATATATATATATATATATATTACATATACTGTATATATATATACATTATAACTGCAAACACGCAGTATAATTAACGTAAAGAACGACGCTTTGTATAGGAGAATATTCCGCGCAAGATGAGAGCGAAAGAACAAAACAAATGAAAAATGAGGTAACCACCCGGGAATCGAACCCGGGATCTTCCGATTGCCGGTCAGATATGATAACCATTACACCACGGGCCTCACTCAATCAATGTCGTAATTCCTCTACATGCGCGCAGAAACCAATGCCCAAAGGGGCACCTCCCGCATGCCGTAACATTATATACATTATAACTGCAAACACGCAGTATAATTACGTAAAGAACGACGCTTTGTATAGGAGAATATTCCGCGCAAGATGAGAGCGAAAGAACGAAACAAATTAAAAAATGAGGTAACCATTCTTTCGCTCTCATCTTGCGCGGAATATTCTCCTATACAAAGCGTCGTTCTTTACGTTAATTATACTGCGTGTTTGCAGTTATAATGTATATAATGTTACGGCATGCGGGAGGTGCCCCTTTGGGGCATTGGTTTCTGCGCGCATGTAGAGGAATTACGACATTTGATTGAGTGAGGCCCGTGGTGTAATGGTTATCATATCTGACCGGCAATCGGAAGATCCCGGGTTTCGATTCCCGGTGGTTACCTCATTTTTTCATTTGTTTCGTTCTTTCGCTCTCATCTTGCGCGGAATATTCCTATACAAAGCGTCGTTCTTTACGTTAATTATACTGCGTGTTTGCAGTTATAATGTATATAATGTTACGGCATGCGGGAGGTGCCCCTTTGGGGCATTGGTTTCTGCGCGCATGTAGAGGAATTACGACATTTGATTGAGTGAGGCCCGTGGTGTAATGGTTATCATATATGACCGGCAATCGGAATATCCCGGGTTCGATTCCCGGGTGGTTACCTCATTTTTTCATTTGTTTCGTTTTTCGCTCTCATCTTGCGCGGAATATTCTCCTATACAAAGCGTCGTTCTTTACGTTAATATATATTATTTATTTATTTATATATATAATGCAAACCCACGAGGAAAAAGAAAAAATTATTCCAAGTCCTTTCGTGTATTCAGCAATACACCTCGTCAGGGAATGACATGAGGTGAATTGCTGAATACACGAAAGGCCTTGGAATAATTTTTATTTTTCCTTGTGGGTTTGCATCATTCATTCATTTCACGTGTTTAAGTATGAAATTCATCCCATATATATATAATATATATGTGTGTGTGTGTGTATGTATATATGTGGCACTATAATAATGTTATTTATTATATTAATTAGGTTAATGTTAAATTATTATGATTGCTTGAAGCTGGTGTCACCATGATCTTTTCAAATCAAATAATGTTATTAATTAAGGAAATTAATAGAGTGAGTTTTTTTCTTTATTAAACAAAATAAATGAGATTTAAGTGAAACAAATAAACGTTGCAGTTGTTTAAGTAAAAGTTGTATTGAAATGTTATAAATGTGCACTTGATTAATGACTTCAATATTATACAACGCGCGAGGTAATGATAGGCTTTATATAAAGTTAGGTGAATGACACCAGGCCAATGGGGCTTGTTACACGTTGTTACATGGTGAAATCTCTCGTGTCACTGGAGTTCTTCAAAGGAGATAAATCGAGATGCGATTGAGGCGTGCCCGAAAGTCCCTTATAACGAGGTTGAGGTGTGACGTTCAGGGCAGAGGGAAAGCCTTGATTGAGTCTTGCGGTCATCTTGATCGTGGTTATGTGGAAAACGCGAAAGTATGTGAAAGCGTGCAGTCAGGGTAAGCGGGACATGCGCCGCCTACCCAGTTAAAAGTTAAATTACAAAACGTCAGTATATTACTACAGTAATCGAACACTAATATTAAGTTATGATGCTTGTATAATATATATATATATATAATTATATATATCTATATATATATATATATATATATATATATATATATTTGCAGCTACCGCTTACCCTGTAGACACATCCACCACACGCCACTGATATATATATATTTATTGTAGTGAAAAACACTCTTTCTTCTATTCTCGCTCTTTACTCTCGTTTTTCCACACTTTACTCTCGTTTTCGCTGTTTTATACGGACGCGGGTAGACGGGTAGCCCGATAGCGTGGCCTCCATTAAGATTTTGAACAATGTGAGGGAATGGGGAGAAATTACAAACTACGATCATTTATTACTATTTACTGAGTTTTATTTATGCCGAAACAGTTTTGAACAAATGGGGGAAAACGAGTGCCGAATTACCATTAACATTTTATCGCGGAGAGAGAGACAATTAAATATTTTAGAATCACAATAACATATTAATAAACAAAACCAACCTAACCGGGAGACGTCCCGTCCCGTCCGAGGACTGAATTGGGCACGCCTGCCTCCTCTCGGCACATTTCGGGTGTTGTCAACTAGTATTTTATATTCTTAATTGCATACAAAACATTATTAAATGCTTATTCTTATTTACGTACAAAACATTATTAAGTTTCTTATTAACCAAAGCATTATTAAATTCTTATCAGACATTATTATCTTTAAAACCAAGACTCGTAACTTGCATGTGTAATGATTTGTAATTAATTTAATAAATGGCAGCGAGAGAAATGTTTGTAATTTGAACATTGTTAATATAACATTTTTATAAGTATTTCCAGTTAAACTTTCTAATATAGCGGTTTTTTTAACATAGTCGTTTAGGAAAGATAAATTTAAGATAGGATTGCCAGACGTCCCGTATTTTACGGGACAGTCCCGCATTTGATCCAAAAATCCCGCGTCAAAATCCCGCGTTCAAAATGTTTCGCAAAAAATATTTTTTAAGCAAATTTTTTAGGGATGAAATGATTTAAAATTTCAATATTATGTATAATAATTTCAATTTATTCACGATGTTTAATTGTTAAATATTATTGTAATAATTTTTCTAATTTTGTTTGTTGTAACCGTTGAAGAAATCTAGTTTAAATTTGAAAAAAAAAAATTGGTTTTAAAAAAAAACCTCTGAAATTTTTTTGTCCCGCATGGGCATTTTAAAAATCTGGCAACCCTAATTTAAGATGGCTCTTGAATGTAACTTCTCAGAGAATGGAACCGTTTTTATATTTTTTTGTGGGTGTTTCTGTGGGAATGGGGGACAAGAGCTGCCCCTGGGGGGAAGAAGTTGGGAAAACCCTCTACAAGGGTGTCATAAGATCCTACATACGGGGAGTTGAATTCTAGATTTTGTTCAGTCAGGATCACAGGTTTTTGGGGCTCTCGAAATTTTGTAAGTATAGCTTGTCAGTTTAATTAATGTTAATCGCAAATTCGCAAATTCAAGAATCAATCTCTCTCTCTCTGTGCTGTTTTATGTAATAACGTTCGCCCTTACCCTAAAGATTTGATATTCTTCGCTAATTTAGTTATTTTAATAAATATAAACTCCCAAAAAGGCCAGCGAAAAGTTAGCGTCTTACGAGCCTATATAAGCCCTCACTCTGCTCGTTACTCCTCGTGAATCTCCCCTTTCACGTAGTGCCGTTCGACCTCAGCCGGCCTCAATCCCTCAAGCAACACCTCAACAATACACGTAGAAGCGAATCAACACGAGGCGACCTACAATTTCATCCCGTCGGAAGCAAACATCACTCTGCAGGCGTCATCCTTCTGGCACTGGCTTCACTCATCCTTCCCCACAATTCGATCGGCGCCCTTTCAACAAGTCTCTCAACGGGCCCTCAACACATCCTTCTGCCGGTAGGCCAATACGCCTTCAGGTTATCGATGTCGAAATGCAGTACGGTCAACGTTCACGTAGGCCCTTCTCAGTCTTCAGAGTTATCCACGTCGAAATCGCAGGTCGGTAAGCTTCTTGTAGGCCCCACTCGGCCTACAGTGTTTTGTTACGTCGCGCTAAACTATTGAGGATTCAAGACTGAAAAGTCCACAAACTCTGCCTACTCGAGTAGGCCCATGTGTACGCAAACAACTGGCAAACTAACCTTCCTATTACGACTACAGTAGGCCTGTGCAATTATTTTAACGTTTCAACCATCTTACTGCCCTAATCCATTTACTATACCATACCGTACTTTCATTATCTCAGTTATTATTGGCTTAATTACTTATTGTGTGTTCATTGCTGCATATCTCATTAGCCTCCCAAAATCAGTGTTTGTCAACATTGTACTACTTCACGATTATACTGTGTAACCATTTCTTATTGCTAATAATGTCATTTGTAATATAGTACAAATACCGTTATAGAATTGTTAATCACTGTGAGCAAATAATTCATTTATTTTTCTAATTAAACACAAAACAACAAAGTAATTTCTCTCTCCTTATTAAATATTGTTTGTTTGGGCTGTATCCCAGACTGGTGACCCCTCATTATTCATTTCATTATAATTCATTCATTATAGTAAGCCTTATTGATAGGCCACCACAAATTGGTGATCTGCAGGTAACTATAAAGTGGTGACTACCCGTAGTGACAAATTAATACCGAGCCAAATCAAAAGTGAAATTGGTGCAAACATTTTTTTCAAGTGACCTTTTAACAAACTGTATTTAACATTCGGTTCTCTTCTGCATAAGGAAAGGAACCAACTTTGAAAATTTTTGCCACCTGGATATGTTTCATCCAACGGTCCAAGCTGTAGCCAGCGACTCCCTCCGTCTTCAAGGAGGCAAACCCCCGCTCACATTCTCCCCGACTAGCGGTTGACCCACCCTGACTTCCAAGTTTCCCGCGTTCTAATCCTGCGCACCTTCTCGTCAACGATTTTTGTCAAATATATCAACGGTTCACTTCGCCGCTGTACAAGCATCATTTGGCAAGAACCCTTTTGACGATCTCCCTACTTCACCAGCGAACTCATCAAGCACGACGTGTGTTTTTTCCCCCAACTCCTACGGGAAGGCCTAAAAAGCATTCTTCAAGCAAACAAGCACGCACGTACTCACACACACATCCACGCAACGGGCGTACTACAAAACACAGACATTCCTCAAACTTGGCCCAGGGTGGCGGTCCCCTGCTGCCTTTACCTGTCTGTTTGCATCATTCCGTGGATTTACTACTTCCGCTTGTTTCCATGAACGACGTTTTTTCTTTCCCTTCGGCAGGAGTGTATTCATCGAGGAGAATTTTACACTCGACGAATTTTGGGCACCGCCTGCGAACTCAATACAGTTTTCCCGTGCTCCTTCTCGTCGCCTCCCTTTTCTCCCCCACCCGCTCTGCGTTTCATACCTTACCCCAACCCCATTCCCTGTGGACCAAGTCGAGTTCCTCCCTCCAGCTCCACAGCAGCCCCCATTCCTCTCATCTCAGCACCCTCCCTCATGCCACGTTTCTCCGTCTCTCCGTGCGAGCGTCAGCAGGACCTTCACTCTTCAGAACGAAACATTTTTATCGCTTGTCTCAAACAACCTCTTCTTTTTATCGCTCACTTCGCTCTCTGGGGGAAGACTACTGTAGTGGCAAAGACGCTTTCAAATACTTTAGCGATGTTCCATCAACACAAACACGACTAACATGACGTCACAAGTACGACCAAGATGACGTCACAGCGCGGGACTACTTCAAGGCTCACACCTCAACTTCGTTACAAGGACTTCTCGACGCACCTCAACTCTCTCTTTCCTAAAATCAGTGACACGAAAGCCATTACCATGTGAACACCATTTGTGCAGGCCCCATTTTGGCCTGGTATCACTCACCAAACTTTATATAAAGACTAATCATTACCTCGCGCGTTATGTGTTTAATTAGAAAAATAAATTTCTCACTCCTTATTAAATACTGTTTGTTTGGAATGTATCCCAGACTGGTGACCCCTAATTATTCAATTTAATATAATTCATTAGTTATAATAAGCCTACTTGATAGGCCACCACAAATTGGTGATCCGTAGGCCACTATATATATATAAATGCTGCGCCTTGGTGGTGTAGTGGTTAGCATCGCTGACTATGAATCCATCAGCTCTGGGATCGAGACCCAGTGATGGCAGGTGGCGCGCAGTATAACCCGACTTCATCCTTCCACACAATAAAAATTGGTTGGTAGATAAATGGGTACCTTGGGTAGCCTAGTGGTTAAGACCTGCTGGTGGGGCTTGGTTCGAATTCCACGTTAAACTGTTGGTCTAAGGTGGAATGATAAGTTTGACCTTCGTCAGAATGAACAATTCGGGCGGAAGCAAAACCAAGTTTAACCAAGGTTATTGTATATATATATATATATATGGTAGGAGAAAAAGTCCTTAAGGATTTTATGCATACAAGTATTTAGTTAACAATAAACAACATTATACAGATAAGTGTTCAAATGATGAAACAAATCAAACAAAAAGTCTATAAGAATTTTATTCATAGAAATATTTTGTTAAATTGTAATTTAATCCTCAAAAAGTTCTCCATCAGCTATGATACATTTGTGGATTCTTTCTGTAAAACTCATTGTTCTACTGAACATACGAGTATCGAGTGGAGTCATTTTCAGTTGTTCATCTATTCTGCGGCCAAGGGCATTCACATTTCGATGGTTGAAATGAGGAGTGTAGAATTTGTCACGCAAATAAACCCAAAGCCAGAAATCACATGGGGGTTAAATCAGGTGATCTGGCTGGCCACTCGATGGAACCTCGCCGCTCAAGCCATCTTCTTCAAGGTTGGTATCCAGAATTTCACTGGCAACTGCAGAGTATGTGGCGGCACTCCATGTTGATAAAGCCAATTCCTGCCAACGCCATTAATAAACTGTGGCAAAACTTTGTCTTTCAATACCTGGCAATAGCGTTTTCCATCCATCGTATAACTCGTATCTCTCGATATGTCAAAGAAAACGAGTCCTGAATAACCAATGCACGTCCAAAAAGGTTAGTGTAGCCGTTTTAGCAGGTTTACCCAATCGTATTTTGGGTTTTTTTCGCCCAGTAGTGAACGTTGTGTTTGTTCCCTTTACTCATTAAACCGAAGACATTCATTTGAAAATTTGAGCTTTCGAAGGAAATCTGGATCACTGTTGAACTGTTGTCTCATTGTTTCAGCAAACTGCAGCCGTCTATCAGAATCATCGTCGTATATGAGGTGTGAGTGAATGGGTTTGTAATCGTGGTACCCCTGTGATTTCAATATTTTTGTTTCTGAAAATTTTGAAATACCCAATTCCTCTACGACTTCTCTCGTAGAAGTTGTTGGATCGACTTGAAAAATGGCGAGGACATTTTTTTTTTTTTGTTGTCTCCTGTCGCTGTTACTAGCCTTCGGCTTCTTGGACAGTCTTTTACGAGGCTCCCTGTTTCCAAAAGTTTGAGCTTCCAGTATCGAAGAGTGGTTGCATTTGGTGGTGGTTTATTATATTTTTGTTGAAATAAACGCAAACTTTCTTCACAATTATTACAAGAAATAACCCACGATACAAGATACACTTTTTCTTCATTGCTGTATTCCATCCTTAGATTCCTTACTGACATGGCGCTGACCGGGGCTAGGGCCTAGGGCAGTGGTGGCGAACCTTTCTTGCTGGCGGGTCATTTTTGTTACTTTTGATTTAAAAAAAAATGAAATTGGGTCACAGTAATTTATTTACTTACTATTTTTAGTGAGAAACTTCTTGTTGGATTTTAGCTGCTAATGTTTTGATCCGAGGTTTATATTTAGTTGTCTTTTGTCTCACACATGCAGCATTCATATCTGTGCTAAGGCGATTCCTAGTGGTGGATTTGACAAAGTTCATGGAGGAAAACAACTGTTCACGTGAATAAGATGAACCAAACATTATTAACAGAGCTAATGCTAGCTTTTTCATTGATGCAAAAGAATTTGGTAAAGAGTTCCAATCTGCAAGAATAATATTCTCTACTCTTTCTATTGATTGTTGTTCTCTGGTTACACCCAAAATTGACGACTCCAATTCCTTTTCTCGTAACTTCAGATTAAGATCAATAAATTTAGTCTTCCATACTGCACTTTCTTGGAAGTCAACTAATTCCATTTCTGAATTACCAACGTCAAGCCAATGAAAAGCTAATAACTGAGGATCTTCAAATTGAATTTTAAGTTGTCATTCATACACACACGTTTTTGAACGTATACTATACGTTTAAAAACGTTTCAATGTGTATCAGCTGTTTATTTCGGTGAGAAAATAAAATAATTTTAAAACTGTAAGGCAGAAAATATTAAAAATGAAAGTTATATTTTATTTAAATAAGAGCTCGTGGGTCACTAAAAATTGCCTCGTGGGTCAGTGGTTCCCCATCACTGGCCTAGGGCCTTCCTGTTCTAGCCTAGGATCATTGCTGGCCTTGTATAGTTGCTTTGAAAAGTATCGCATACACTGCAGTGATATCACTGGAATTTATTTATTAATAACAAATTATTTGTATGTATAAAATCTTTAAAGCCTTTTCTCCCACCCTGAACATCAAGTTGATAGGTAGATGGATAAAACTTCTTAATTAAACACTTCACCAAACATCAATAGACCGGCTGGTCCCTACAAGCCTGTCAATTTAAAGAGGAAGGTAAAAAAATGTAAGAAAATTAAAGACAAATGAAAATTTTAAAGCAATGTAAAGAACAGAGGTTGAAAGAAAAGAAGGAAACTTTGATATATTAAAATATCAATAATAATTCTATATTAAGTTGTATTTTATAATTTTTATATTAAACCATCTTATTATGATGACGTTATTTTAAATATTTTAATAATTTTATAAATCCAAATTGCATATCCATTTTTTTCATTCAAATAACCCAATAAGGGCTTTGAAATTTTAATGAAAAATTTTGTTGTTTACATTTTTGAAGAAAGAAAATACCTTGAACGTAAGGAAAATCAATTACTTTAAATATTGCTATTCATTTTGTGAAACTAAAATAAAATTAATTTATCCTTTTAATAATAATAATGAGTAATACAACTATTTAACATCACACTTTAGCTACCGTTATACGAGCAACAAATTCTGGTATTGTATATTGTGGAGTGAGTTATAAGGATTTAATCAAATTTGAAGTGTAAAAATATGAAAATTGAAAGTTTTCACATTAGATTAGTAAAATTTATGAAGGGAATTGATTTTTTAAAATCTTGGCAAAGAATCACCATCTGCTAAGTTTTGGAATCGGTACATCGCTAATCTCTTATGCTGAGCGAGTTTTCCTTTTTCGGTCTTCTGGAAAGGTTACACGTTCTGAGAAACAAATTGGCGCAATTTGAAATAAAAATTATTTCTAAAATTGCCCAGTAATTTGAACTAATACTTAAAGTTTATGTAAATCCTTCGTACGAGGAAAGAGAATGAATTCATGCAGTTTAACGAACCGGGTTCCTACTGCACTGATATAACTACTGTTTCTTAATACTAAAATAAATATTTAGGGTTGTTTAAACTTCTTTCGGGATCAGTGAAAGAAAGCCACCCCCGAAAGTTTCTAGGAAGCAATGCCACCCTAAAAAATGATCAAGTAAACAATGTCACCCCCCCCCCCCCTCCCAATCAATAAAGTAAAGAATGTGAGCAAAAACACCTTCAAGAGGAATTGTTTAATATATATTAATAAGTAATAATGTTAAGTAAAAAAAAAAAATTGTATTTACGGAGAATGAAATTAAAATTTATAGATGTCACAAATATGTTCACAGTTTAAAGAAACTATTTTCAAAGTAACGATCTTGACACATCATCGAATATTTTAACGAAAATATGACTTAACCTAACTAATTGTTAAGGGCGGACAGTTGATCTAACCGGAAAAAAAGAAATTGCGGGGAGAAAAGGGATAAGGGATCATTGAAAGAAAGCCACCCCCGAATTGTGTCAGTGAAAGAAAGCCACCCCAGACTCGTTTCGGGGTAGCTTTCTTTCATTGATCGTTCTTTCGTAATGTCGTAGAGGGGGCCTACAGTAAAGCTTTACGTGGGATCCAAACCATCTACGGGTCGCTACGTCAACCAGATGCGGATGACGGTCATCCATCCAACTACTGAACAGGCGCAACGTCGCGCTTATCCTCGTTGATCTAACGAGAAATAGTGATGCGATTTATCCACGACGAAGCCCGTTCATTAAGACCTTAATTGCTTTATGGAGAACGTAATTTCTTAGTTGCTAGCTTGCCGCACATCAACAAATATTAAAAATGAAAAAATAAAACATTTTTCAGCTAAAAATATTTGAGGATTCATTTTCATGACCGACAAATTTAAATATATTTTAAATTGCTCTGACAATATTTTCCCCAAAACGTATTTTTAGTTTCAGTATATAAATTTTTACCCAAATGCACCAATATATTTAAATGAAGAACGTCACATGAACAGCAAAATAGAATTTCATAATGTCGACGTTCGACCTTATTCGACGTTCGACCTTATTCCAGACCGACTTTATGCAACTCGGCCTTATTCCAGACCGACTTTATGCAACTCGACCTTTGTCTCGACCGACTTTATGCAACTCGGCCTTATGCAAGTATATCGATTTCAAATGAAAAGTTTGTTTAATATTTTAACTGAAAGTGACCAACCCATACATACATTTCAGATTTTCAGTGAAAATCACTAACCTAACCTAACCGAGCGTAACCAAACTAGGCACAATGTAACCGAACCTAACCCGATCTAATTTAAACTCATTTAACAATAATTTAACTGACACGCATATGAGGTCGAGATTTTCGACATTATGCAAGTTCAGAAATTTTGGTGTCGACATTGTGTATATAGACCTTATAGACCTGAAACATATCGACATTATACATATCGACATTGCTCCGCTACCTCACGAGAAAGAGATATATTCCAATGAAAGCTTTTCCATGGAAAAGGTTATCAGATTACCTCGAATTAGTGTGCTCTGTGTTCAGATTTGTTTCACAATAGTTTCTCAGTCGTATATGTATACAGGGTAGCGAAAAAGTCGCGCACTATAGGAATTTTCAGTGTTGACTACAATATATTATTTTTTTTACTTTAGGTAAAATTGCGAAATTAACAATAGACGAGAGGGTGAGCTTGGTTTTAATGTATGGAATAACAGGTACAACAAATCGGTGAATCGGTACAGAATTTAAATTCTGTACCCATTCATCGATTTGTAGTACCTGGTATTCCATACATTAAAACCAAGCTCACCCTCTCGTCTATTGTTAATTTCGCAGCCATCCCGTACCTAAAAAAAAAAAATAATATAGTCAACACTGAAAATTCCTATGATGCGCGACTTTTGCACCACCCTGTATACTGTATATTAAGTGTTCTCCTGTTTCAAATAATGTTGTATTCTCTTCAGTTTCATGTTCGTTTCATTGCTTCAGTTCTAGCAAACTACAACATCTGCAGAAAGAGCTTTAGTCTCAATGTAATCTATTCATGCCTTTCAATTTCTCCGAGCCGTTATCAACTTAGCCATCTTTACAGCTGTTCAGCTATTACGATGACATCCCCAACCAAAGCTCACTGAAATTTAAGCCTTTATAGATGGCCGCTACAAATTGGTAACGTTTCAAATACACGCATTCATAACTTACCCCAACAAAATATCCGACGTTAAAGAGTTAATTTTGGTTATTATCTTCATGGGTACAAATATTAATTGTTTCACACGACCGAAAGGTCTTTGAGGCTCTCTCTCTCTCTCTCTCTCTCTCTCTCTCTCTCTCTCTCTCTCTCTCTCTCTCTCTCTCTCTCTCTCTCTCTACTGTTGACTATTAATAGTAATTCATTATGATCAATTTATAATATATATTATCAAGCCAAAAAATTATTTCCAAGTATGATTTAATTAAATACAGAGTGGCCACAAAGTCCCTTTGCAGTGAAATTACGTCATAGCTAGAATAGAATAACTTTTATTAATAATAATAAAATAAATAATTTTTTTTAATTTACAATGACATGAATAATTTTGAAGCTCGACTATTTATTTAATTTAATTTGGCCCTTAAGCTTTAGGCTTTACTGGGCTCTTATTAAAAATAAGCAGCTAATTGTTATTAATCTATTATTATATTATAATAAGAGAGCTGTCCGTCTGTCTGTCTGTCCGTCTGTCCGTCACACTTTCAGAAATTGTGAGAAAAAAATTCAGAAATTGTAAAAAAAATTCAGAAATTGTATTACGGGCGGAAATGTGAAGCTCAAGATTTTCATGACTGTGTTCTTTTCTGTAGTTTAGCAATGGGGGAAGGGTGGGGTGGGGGGTAATGGGGGAGGTGGTTAGCCCCCAAGTTGTATGAATGGGGGTGAGGAGGTTTTGGGAGATACCAGATTCAGAAATGTTGACACAATGTGAAGCTCAAAATTTTCACGGCTGGGTTCTTTTTTTGTAGTTTAGCCTGTCTAACCGTCAGCGAAGCGGCGGGAACTGTACTAGTTAATAATAATAAATAAGTAAATAAGTATTATTAATAGTTAAAATATGTATTACAATATTAATGGACAATATTAAACAATATTAGTGGACAAAGAGATCAAATAATGCAGAAAATCTTCTTTGGCCATATTCTAGAATCGTATTAACTGGAGTTGATGATAATTAATAGCAATTTATATTATCTTAACTAGTACGTTCCCGCCGCTTCGCTGACGGTTAGATAGGCTAAACTACAAAAAAAGAACCCAGCCGTGAAAATTTTGAGCTTCACATTGTGTCAACATTTCTGAATCTGGTATCTCCCAAAACCTCCTCACCCCCATTCATGCAACTTGGGGTTAACCCCCTCCCCCATTACCCCACCCCTCCCATTACCCCACCCATCCCCCATTACCCCACCCCCACCTTCCCCATTGCTAAACTACAGAAAAGAACACAGTCATGAAAATCTTGAGCTTCGCATTGCCGCCCGTAATACAATTTCTGAATTTTTTTTACAATTTCTGAATTTTTTTCTCACAATTTTTTCTCACAAAAGTGTGACGGACGGACGGACGGACAGACGGACGGACGAAAAGACGGACAGCTCTCTTATTATAATGTAGATTATAGATTATAGATATAGAAGAGAATTGAAAATATTACATATCCTCAAGGTCGGGAGTCACCAACTGGCAAATCTCAGTTCGGGTCCATACCGCCGGGAAGAAAACCATACCATGATTATAGGATTTACTTTAAGATATAGGCAAACTCTGCTATTTCGAAAGGATCAAATTGAAACATTTTCTATTCTTGTTTTTATAAAGTTTAAATTTAGATATTGCTTGGATATTGTTGTTGTTGTTGGTTGGCCGATCAGCCCACCCTGATCGAGCAAGCCGGCGGCAGGCAGGTAACCGATCGCCCTCTCTGGAGTGGACCAGAGGTTCAGCGCACTAGTGATGTTGTGTTGTGTTCGTTGTTGTGCTAGAGCGGTACAGTCTGTCATAATGTGTTGAATTGTTTGTGGTGTGTCCTGGCACAGGTGGCAGGTGTCGTCTGTGGAGTTGTCTAGTTTGTGTTTATATGTCTGTAAGTTGGGGTGATGTCCACATCGGAATCGTACTAAGTTAACTCGATCCGATCTGCTCAGGCTGATCTCTGACCTGTTAATGGGTGGCGGCTTCGCACCTAGGCCCGCATTCGGACCGAGTCGTGTCACTGCTTTGTGGGTTAGGTGTTTGTGTGTATGTGTTTTCTGTACTGTGTGATGTCTGTGGGGCGTGGTATGGAATGGAGTATTTGGTTATAATGTCTCTCTGGTGTTACCTTAAAGGTGCGAGGTGTTGGTACATGATTGTACATGTAGTGGCAAGGGTGTTGTGGGTTAGTTGTCGCTGCTGCCATGAATTGCGTTCCCATAATGTCTAAATGTTCCCTAACTTTCAGTATTTTTGTTTCTGTGTGCAGGTGTCCTATTGGTGTTGTTTGAGTACATCCTGTAATGATACGAAGTGCGTTGTTTTGTATTGTCTGTAAGGTGTTTATGTGTGTGTTTGAGATAATGGGTGCCCAGCATGGGCTAGCATAGTCCATAATTGAGTGAATATATTGTCTATATGAGTGATGTTGTTTCCTGCTGGTGTCCAAAGTTTGTGCCTGTTAGTACCCTAAGCGTGTTAAGTCTTGACGTACATTTGTTTTTAATGTCCTGAATGTGGCTTGCAAAAGATAATGATGTGTTGTATGTGACCCCAAGTATTTTGGTCCTGTGAGTGTGTGGAATGTTGGTGTTGTTTAGTGTAAGCTGTGGAGTTATCTGGTGTTCTTTTGTGTTGCTTGATAGCAAGGTGATGGTTGATTTTGTGGGCGCTACTTTGAGTCTATTGTGTGGAGCCAGTCTTGTATACTGTTTATGTATGTTCGTAGGTTATTTGTAGCGGTGTCGATGTTGTTGTGGGTGGATGTTAGAGTGATATCATCTGCATATGATGATAAGGTAAGCTTGTTATCTATGGGTGTTGGAATGTTATGCATGTATAAGTTGAAGAGTGTTGGTGAGAGAACAGAGACTTGAGGGACCCCGTTCGGAAAAAGCTTGTTTTTGGATGACGCCATTAAATGTGACATGCGAGTATCTTCCTGAAAGATAGTTGTTCAGCCACCTTTTGGTGTTATTGTACATGTTTGTGTTGAGTATTTTGTTTATGAGGGGGAAGCGTGGAATAGCATCAAATGCTTTACTAATGTCTATTGTTGCTAATAGTGTACGTTGAGCTGGTCATCTGGAGTTGATGCCATCCATGATGTGCTGCGTGAGGTTGTGAGTAATGTCGTGGCTGAGTGGTGAGGTCTGAATCCATGTTGAGTAGGTGATAGTGGTATGTGTGGGTTGGTGATTTGTAAGATTAGTCTTTCTGTTATTTTGGAAGGTGTGCAATGTGCATAGTAAAGTAATGGGTCTATAGGAAGCTGGTTCTGTTGGATTTTTGTTTGGTTTGAGTAGTGTAATAATTTTACCTTGTTTCCATATGTCAGGAACAATACAGTGTTGGTATTACAGTATACAAGACACTTGGGCCCTGTGGGCCCAAGTGTTTAAGGTGTATGTTAGATATGTTGTCTGGTCCAGTAGCCTTCGAATTTTTAATGTTTTTGATGATCTTGGTGGTCTGATTTGTATTGAAGGGTGTAATGGTCGTGTCGAGTGTGTAGGTTTTCTTATGTCTGTCTGCGTGTTTCTGGTTGTTGTCTCTGTTTAAGTGACTTATCTTTGCGTAGTGATTAACTAGAATGTTAGCGTGTTGTGTATATGTTGGGATATTATTTTGGCTGCGACAGATACCGCGTGTGAGGTGTGAATGCCGCTGTTAGAGTGGGTAATGCTGTTTATAGTCTTGTATAGCCTGGATGTATGTGTGGAGTGGTTTAGTGTTGTTATGAATTCCCTAAATGTTTCTGTTTGTTTTTCTTTGAGTTTGTTGTTTATTTCTGTGTTGAGCTGTTGTGTCTGCTGTTTTATGGCTTCTGTGTGTGGTGTTTGTGTTATGTTTGAAGTTGTTACGCTGTCTTATGAGGTGGGCTATTTCTCGAGTGTAATTTGGGTTGTATTTCCTAATGTTGTTTGCATTATTGACGATCTGATTAAATGTCTTGAGTGTTGTATTGATGTTTATGATGGGTGTGCTGTTTAATGGGGTGAATTGTTCCTCAATCTGTATTTTGAACTGTTCCCAATCAGCTTTCTTGTAATTTCTGTAAGTGTGCCTAAGGCTGTTGGGGCAGTGTAGAACGTGTTGTAATGATGATGGACAGGTGGTCTGATGACAGTTGTTTTTCTATTCTCCAGTGTGTACGGGGCTCCAATAAACCTTAGCCCCCCCGCCTATGGCCTAAACCATTAGAGGTACAGTAAAACTAAACATACCTTACAAAAGAGAATTTAATCCTGCATTTAAAGAGAAACAATTAAAACTTGGTGCTCCCGCCATTGGCTTCCAAGACAGCCTGAATTCGCTTTGGGTAGCTTGCCAAAAGTGACCTGAATAGATCTTGATCGTTACGCAAATTTGCTAAAACAGTTTCAATGTGTTGCGTCATTGTATCCTTCGAAAATCGATTTGCTGCAGGTTCTTGAAACAAGAGACATTCAACCTTGTCCTTTATAACTGATCCAATGTGTTCACAGACGTTCAGGTCAGGAGAATTTCCTGGCCATTCTTCATTTCCAAAGAAATCGATCTCATGGTTCCGCAACAACTGTTGAGTGGCTAATGCCTTAAAGCAGGGGGCCTTATCGTGCAGAAGTGTGACCTGATTGACATCCATAACATTGTTTGGGTTTCTTAGAAAAGAAATGACATGCTGGGATAGAATAATATCACGAAAATACTGTCCATCCCAACTCTGACCATTTGGCTTCAGCACCCACATGAGCTTCTTTTAGTGAACAAAACAACCACACCAACATAGTCTGGACTTTTTAATAATTCGCGATAATGTTCATTGTCATCGATTTCATCTGTTGTTGTGGCCCACATTCGATCATTTTGGTAGTTAGGCCGACGTGTTACGTAAACAAAAAATTCATCGGAGACAGCTAAATGCATGAAATCCCACATCCCAATCTTCAAGATAATGGGCAAACCACATTCTATCATCGATGTTAAGTTGAGTTTTTCTTGGCTTTGGAAGTTCATGCCAAGGCTTTAAACCTTGCCTATGACGGTACAGTCGAATGATCTCACCACTAACGATCTTTCCTCTCAACACTTCGATCGCTTTAGAAAGTTTAGCACAGCTGTTTTTCCGCTTACGCGTACCGCTTTCAATGATGTCCTTTGTTTCCTGAGAGAGTGGCAAATTTGGGCGCCCAGATTTGGTTGTATCCATTTCACATTCATCCAAAGTTTCACTTCTTCGCAACTTTTTGGCAACCCATGAACGTGTTATAAAGGTGGCTCCAGCATCACGAGCTTCCTGAAATGTTATTGCTCGTATGCGATCTATCACACGTTGCCTCTCCGAATCACCAATTAATTGAGAAGCCATTATATTATCACTTTATCAGCTAGAGTAATTTTAATACCTGCAATAAATAAAGAATTTTATATATTTTTACAATCACTAAAAACTACTTCGATATAAGTAAACATGTAAGCTGCAAATGGGGGGGGCTAAGGTTTTTTGGAACCCCTTATGTGTTGCTAGTGAGGGGGAACAGAACGTTATGTCTGGGGAGGAGTTTGAGTATCCTGCTTGATGTGGTATGTGTGTATGTTCTTCTGTATTGTTAAGAATGGAGAGGCTGTTTAGTTGTGTCGCTATGTTGGCGCCTCTGGTGTTGCTTTGGTTTTGCAGGTACCAACTAGTATCTTTAGCGTTGAAGTCTCCTTCTAAGATGACATTAGTGAGAGAGGCCAGATTGTGTAACTGTGGATTGTAATTGGCTGGCACCTGAGGTGAACTATCTGATGGGATGTAAATGTTGATTAGTGTGGTGTTGTGTTTTGCGCGTGTTTTAATGTTAACTGCCTGTATTTCTATCGTGTTAGCTGCTTGGATTGTGTTTTAATGTTTTGGGTGGCATCAGTGTAGCTAATGCTTTTTCGTATGTAAGTGATGAGTCCACCCCCGTGACCCCTAGTACGTTCTTGACGGATCGCCGTGAAATAAGGGATGGTGGGTGTTTTGTGTATGCGTTTTAGTTTTGTTTTTTGTACAAGTGCTATGTGAATGTTTTGTTTGTGTACGAATTCCCTAAGCTGCATGATTTTGTTTGTGAGGCCATCTCCGTTGTACTGTAATATATTAATATTATGCTTCTGTATGTGTCTCTTGGTCCTATTATGTTTGTCTTTGTGTATGGTGACCATGACTCCAGATTTGAAAAAATTTACTGGAGCACAGCTCTGAATTTACTTTTTTTCCCCTTACACCACTAGATAGGTTAATGATAGTAAACTCTTGAATTGACGACATACCAATTACAAATTGTTTTAGCTAAACATAATAATACAATAATGTACAGTTTATAACTCACCTTAAGTTTATTTATTCATTGCAGCAGCAACAGTGGACGATGTTAGACCTTGCATGTAGGCATTTGTTGTGAATTTACCGCCATGTATGCTTGGCCACTGATCAATGGCTTTCTGTGTGATCATTACAGCAGATCTAGTGCCTGCAGCTGGACCCTCCTTCACAATTCTGCACAGCTTAGTCAAATGAGATGGCTTAATGGATCCTTTGTGTTCAACAATGTAACCAAGAATGGAGAATGTCCCTTCAGCTGGTGCTTCACTCCAGGCAGTTGATCCATCTTTATCAAAATGCTTTAATCTCTCTGTGATTCCTTTCCACAGCTGTTCTATATATTCTGTCAGCCAATTTATCACTGAGTCTTTTGTAAAACTACTTTCAGATCTGGTTCTGGATGGTCTAGCAACTTCAGCAACCTGGTAGTAATCAGAACGTTTCTTGATGTATTTGTAAACTTCATTTAGGATGTAATCCTCAGCTGTTAGTTCCTTTTGCTGCCCTGTGGTATCGTGCTTAAATTCAGAAACTACTACATTTGCATTTCCTCCATTAGCTAATTTGGAAATTGTTTCCATCACTCTTAACATAACAGTTTTCCCTCCTTCTTTATAAAATATATTTTCTACAAATTCTGCACTAACTGTGGTTTTTTGAGCTACTTGCAACATAATCTTTGTTACATAGGAAATCAATACATAGAACTTGGCACTAATTTCTTTCTCTTGTGGATGATCAAAAAACACACAATTTTCCACAAATCTGTCAAATTGATCAAATTCGTAATTAACCATGCGAGTATCAGATTTGAGTTTTGGTCTCTTAAAACCAATGATATTGTCAAGAACCATATTGGTATAGTCAAGGCCTGATCTCAGATTTGAAGAGTGATTCTGAATAAAGTCTAAAAGCTCACTTAGTTTACAAATTTTCTTCAATGCATCAACGTGGGCTCTGTTCAAAAGATGCATTAAGTCCCATCGAAATTTGAAATTTTCTCCAAACAACTTTTTCATTTCGTTTTTAAATGGCTCGTTGTCCTTACAAAAAGCCCCATCTCCAACCATTCCAGATACCTTGGATTTAATTGCTTCTTCAGATAGTTTCAAGTGATTAGGAGACTTCAACACATCAAAAATTTCATTGGCCAAATAAACTCCTGATTTGCTGCGTACTAAATTTATCCAGGCAAGTTTTACAGTCTTATCTTCTTCACTCATAACTAATACAACTAGCATGCTTAATCCCAAAATTGTTCCAATGTCAGCTGTTATTGTTACTGAAGTTTGTTCTAAGAACCACTTTACAGTTTGTTCTTTAAGTTGATTATCTAATAGCTCACAAATTGTCTCGCACGCATGTGTGCTATGATTCAAATTTCCAACCTCACAACCTGACCTATGTAATACAGCTAGAAGTACTGGATATAGAGCCCATGCAGTGTTTGTTTTCATTATGTAGTATAAGATGTTGCCACATAAGTCTTCTATACGTTTAGTAGTGTTCCGAGAAGATGTTTTCATCACTTCATAAACAGCAGCTCTTTGATGATGCTGAAGTTTAATTAAATGTCTCTTCAGGTGGGTTTTCAGATTTCTAAACCATCTCTCTGATTTTCTCCTTGTTTGCATACATAGGTTAAATCTTTAACATTGAAGTAACCTTTTATGTTAGAATGTTTGTCTGAAGCACATGCTTTGGGGTCTGTGCAAGCTATGCAATATAATGTAACATTTTATCATCGGAAGCATCATCAATATCTTCTTGATTATCATCATCTTCATCCTCAACAGCTATATCTACATCAGGCATATTAGTGTCACTATTTGCAATGTTTTCCATTATATCACTTGGTACTGAAAATGAATCATCAGCATGCCCTAGATCCTTCTTTTCCACCAATTTGAATGTAGATTTGATCAAATCATTGTTCAGGATTTCTTGTATTGATTTACACTTGCTTAATGGCTATGGAAATGTCAAATTTGTTGCTTTTTGCTTTATTAGATTTGGATGCAACACGAACTTGAAGGCATATTTTGACTCTTCTCTTTATTAACCACAACAGCTTGGTGAGTTTCTTTTGTTAGGCGCAAAATTGCATTCAATGTCTTCTGGATTTGGGAATTTTCAAATTCCTCTAAAGCAGTTTTGTTAGTCTGATGCGCAGATTCCTCACTTACCTTTTGTTTCTTAGGTGGAGGAGAAGCACTTTCTTCAGTCTGTGAAACATCTAGTGAAAAAGTTTCATTTTCTAGATTAGCAGTTGATGAAATTGGTTCATTTTTCTGAGGTCTAGCACTAGCACATTTTGTGAAACAAACTAAATGACTCTGCTTTGCCGTATCTCTTTGCTGCACTTCATCCTGGTATTTCTTTACTGCAATATCTAAGCTGTGGGCCCAAACTCTTGGACCTCTTGTATTGTAACAAATATTTTTTTTGGAATTAAAATGTTTCCTCCAGTTTTGCTTCTTTGAATATTTTTCTTGCATTGACCACAAAAGTAACCCCTTTTAACACCCTCACTTTTCTCTCCAACTTCATCAATATTAGGATCCATTATTGATTATTGACTACCTGAAAAAAATACAAAATAAGTAAAAGTTAGTAAATATAGTATGGTAAAAGTGAGTAAAAGTAAGTAAATATAGTACAATGAAAGTAAGTAAAAGTAAGTGCTTTAAACTTAGTAAAAGTAAGGAAGAGTAAGTAAAAGTAGGTAATTTAAAGTAAGTAAAAGTAAGTTTAAACTTAACTAACTTTTCAATTCTAGAGTCATGGTGGATTACTTAAAACTGCACAAGTAATTATTTGGCCAATTTATCAAACCTGGCCGAGATCAATGGAACATAGTCCAATCCTGATAATTTTATATTAAAAAATATACGTTTTAATAAATTTTAATTATCAAAACATTGAAGCTTAACAAAAAATAAAAATAATTGTTAAATATGGAATTACCAACTAAGCTTAAAATAACTAAATTTGTAATTTAAAAAAATTGGTTTGTACAAGAACGTATACGCAAAAAAATTGCATAACGTCTAGCGGATGAACAAAACCCAAACCCAAATTTACTTTTTCTCATGGTCAAATTTACTGGAGCAATGCTCCCAAGATCCCAGGAATCTGGAGTCATGATGGTGACATGTGTAGTGTTCGTCACCAGATGTAGCGTTCGCCTTTATTAATTTAACTTTCCTTCATTATTTACGCTTCTTTCTACTTGACTATATCTCTATTTATTCTCGATCGGCTCTTTCTTTCATTTATCACTTTGTTTCTCTACACTCTTTTTGCCGTATCGTATAAATATCATGGTAGCGCGCCTAGACTGAAACCGTTACAAAACGAAGGGGGGAGGGGGAGGTATATTGATACTCTTTATTAACACTTATTACGTTTTATTAATTTCGAAAATGGTTTAGTTAATTAGGGGTATGCGAGTATGACATTTCTATATAATAATTTAGGTCGGAGAGGGACACGCACTTAATTAACTTTACGTTACATTTCGTCAACTTACTCGTATCGCGTTGCCTCAAGACTGGCTATTATGGGTATACAGTCCGCTCCTTTGGGCTCCCTTCAGTACTGCCAACTGTACCCATTTTACACAATTTACAATCTAACAAACATGCTTTCTCGTAATCTCATAATTATTAGTAAATGATTTACATTAAACATTATCTTAATTAAACAAAACAGAAATTTATATTCTTAACTAAGCATTACTACATTCGCATCACCCCCTTGAAAATAAGTTTTTCCATTAGAAAACTTATTAATATCGTTTAACAAATTTCATAATTTTATTCAACAAATTTATATATTTTGCAATTTTTTTTTTTTTTTTTTTTAAACAAATTCAAAGTTTAGAAATAGACAAGAAATAAGTAGAATGACAATTTCCACACATATATTGTATCATATTATAAAAACCGAAAACTTTAAAATTTTCACATTTGCATAAAATAACATTTCACTCTAATAATTAAATTACAACCTGTAACTAATCTATACATGCCAAAAAAAAAATATCACGGAAAATTTTCCTACAGTGGCTACACAAATCCCAAGTTCACAATCTATTCCCGCGATTTCTCATCAACGATCGCTTTTACATTCGAAACAATTATTTGTATAGTTATACAGTTACTATCAGGCAACATAGAAAAAATATAAGAAAAAGTTTACATAAATACTGACCAAGAGCGCACATACTATTTCACGAAAACACAACAAATATGGGCAATAATCGGACCCTTTCACTTATAATTTCATTACATAATAATCAGTACCTTAATTTGCTGGACGTTGTTTAGATGACACTCCGCACGCTGACAACGGATTTCAATTTTCAATCGCAGCTCTCCTGCTCACTTCGCTAGAATGCAAGGGATTGCATCAATCAATATGCAACAGGGCAGCACGCTATAATGGTTCCGCTCTCTCTCCAATGGCGAAAAAAAGACAAGAGACGTCAATTCTAAAAGGATCAGGGGGGGAGATATCTGAAAGCGGGACCACGCGCTGGAATTGGACGGAATTTGCAATTCTAGAAGTCGATGAAGAAACTCGCCTTGTCTCATCTCCACTTTTGTCGGTGAACGCTGCTCTTCCTACGTCCAGCTGAAAGACTTCTACTGGCAACAATCAAACGATGACTCCGCCGTAGGCCGTTTCCCACGAACCTACTGTATGTCTGTATGGACAGTACAGTCGTAGGCACCCGTTCAAGCTTCGTGGCTTGTCTACCGCGCGCTGTGACACATATTTAGCGAAGCATTCGAGCAACGTGACCAGCTACTGCCCGAAAAATACCAGTAGACCATCTTCGATCGAAACTTTCGTGTGCCAAGACCCTGCACACGTAAATTTTCTCTTCTCTTCCGAAACTGTCCTGCGCCAAGTCCATGCGCATTCGGTTCCTCTCTTCTGTCTCTTCTCTTCCGAACCATCCTGCGCCAAGTCCTGCGCATTCTGGTTTCTCTTCTCTCTCTCTCATTGGTGATCGATCACCTATCCGGTCGACTAAACTCACTTGATGGAACTCGGATTCAACTTGGTTGACCCAAACTGAGCCTTTGCAATTTTGAAAAAAAAGTTTATTCGAAACGTTTCTGTACTGCTTATCATTTCATTTTTAATTTATCGAATTTTCTCGACAGTTCACTTCGAAACAATAACTACACATTTGCTCTGGCCAAATTCACGGAAAAAATATAAAAAATTTCGCAAAAATTTAATCAAATCTAGCTACCAATAAGGTCACTTATGGCAGTTACAGCAGAGAAGATAAAAAAAAGTCATAAAACGCTAAACAAAATTGTACAGTATAAATATAAAAGCGCCCATACATAGTAACTGTTAGTATAATTTAAGAATTATTATTGTTCAAACTATCGTCAGAAATCACCTCAATACCTCAAATACAAAAGACAAAAATGAACCCCAGAAACTTCATGTCATCCATTCTCTGACAATCATGAACCCTCTTGCTTTGAGGAGGAGCACACAAAGACGCCACAAAAACGTTACTGGCTATCTATAAGGCTCCATTTCCGAGTGTACACTTGAGTCAATGTTTCAAATGCATTAGTTAACTCCGACTGAAGGTTTAAACAATAATAATTTTCTAAACAGTTATTAAAAAGTAAAAAAAATTTAAATATTACTACCAAAAATTATTTTAATACAGTAATTCCAACTTGAAACGTCAAATTTCATATGAATTGAACTCGCAATTCGCAAATTACATCTGAGATACAACTCTCTCCTTCAACAGAAACCCCAGTATGGTTTGCAAATCACAAAAATCTCAGTAATTTATCGTTTCCAAGTGAAACTACAAATTTGCATAGTTATACTAAATAAGAATAGATCATATGCAAAAATACACGCAATCCACTGTAAACAAAACTAAAACATTCCTAATTGAGAGCGGTCGCTTTGTTTGTAAGCGAACCTCTATACAAATATCCCTAACCGAATGAAACTGCATTATATCCTAACATAATTTCGTAATATTTTCCATGCAAACGCTCGAACTAAAAAAAAAGACATTTTTCATTTCTAATTCCAAATTAAAATATCAAATTAAAACATCCTTTTTAGAATACAATCTAAATTTGAACTAAAAATTTTACCATTGTCATTGAACTGGAAAGAAAAATAAAAATCGGCCTACCTGTACAATAAAATTGATTATTGAATGAATTTATAAAACGTAAAGAAAATATATGAAAATTTTCTACACAAATTTCTGTAATTCAAAAAAATTATAATATCCAGATTTAGTAAAATGTGTACCGTAACTCACATTGGCCCAAAATAAAAATAAAATTTACTGCTGCACTTTTAGGCCTAATTTAATAAATTCAATGTTATGCGTGAAAAGCACAATTTAGAATTTATGCATAACATTTGTGCTTATTAAAGAAAAATCCTATGCTTATTTATGTTAAACCAATTAAAATTTTGTTAAATAACTAAAATTTACTACTCAATAGACATACCGTAATAACGGTTAATCTCCGAACAATATTTTACGATAGGCCTACAAGAAATTCTTCTTAAGTACGATACAATAGCCATTTACCAAATATGTCGGAATTGTCGTGAAATGAACGAAAGAAGAGAGAGAAAAAAAATAATCAGCTTACCTACCAAAGTTATGAGTATATAATATATGTAATTATATATATAACTAATAAATACGTATAGTTAATAAGTAAGTAATAAGTATATAATTAATGAGTATATAATTAATGAGTATATAAAAAAAAAAAAAAAATAAAAATTTTACAACACAATTTCTCTATTTCAGTTAAACGAATTCTGCTTATTTTGAAATTTAACACAATCCTATACGGCGACTTATAATCTGACAAATTTAATATGTTTAAGATTACCTTTCGACTGTCAATTAACTGTAACTTAACCTATATAGCGCGAAGCGAGCGAAGCAAAAAGCCCGTAAATCTATATAAACAAAATAATCCTATTATTATATACAGGCAATCGAAATATAATCAAAAATCTGCTAATGAAACCCAGAAAATTTCTCACAAATTTTCGCTAAAACATTTTGAAAGGACCATATAAAATGTGTATCACTGTATTTAAACTAACAATTCACTTACGTACAAATTTTTCTATATTAATCGTTATATTATATACAATTACTACTAATTCCAAAAGTTTTAAACAAAGTAAAAAGGTAAGCTGAAAAGCATACAGTAGAAGAGATGAAAAAAAAAATTGAGTCTCAGGCAGCACGATAATTTTCAAACTATATCCTCTCCGACCAAAATGAACGAAATTTAACGTAATAATGACTCGCAATATTGAGTCGGACAAACGAAAAGCAACGGAACTGACGATGCAAAATGGACGAAACAAATTAAATTCTTAGGCGCGAAGTTTGTCAGGGACGCTATAAGGATGCGAAGGCGAGCGCCATTTTTAAATTTTATTTACAATGAAATTTTAAGGCATGAAAATCGAAATTTGCCTGCAAACGGGGTAAACTTTGCATTTAGATATTTTAATAATCGAAATAAAATATTCATTAACGCTATTGGTTATTATACCGGGTTTTAAGAATTTTAATCGAAATACTAAATCACGTGGGTAAGCCTCACAAAATATGATGTAAGACCACCGCTCGCCACCAGATGTAGTGAATAGCTTTTATTAATTTAACTTCTTTATTTATTTACGCTTCTTTCTACTTTACTATCTATTCTCTATCGGCTCTTTCTTTCATTTATCACTTTGTTTCTCTACACTCTTTTTGCCGTATCGTATAAATATCATGGTAGCGCGCCTAGACTGAAACCGTTACAAAACGAAGGGGGAAGGGGGATATTAATACTCTTTATTAACACTTATTACGTTTTATTAATTTCGAAAATGGTTTAGTTAATTAGGGGTATGCGAGTATGAAATTTCTATATAATAATTTAGGTCGGAGAGGGACACCACTAATTAACTTTACGTTACATTTCGTCAACCTATCGTACGCGTTGCCTCAAGACTGGCTATTATGGGTATACAGTCCGCTCCTTTGGGCTCCCTTCAGTACTGCCAACTGTACCCATTTTACACAATTTACAATCTAACAAACATGCTTTCTCGTAATCTCATAATTATTAGTAAATGATTTACATTAAACATTATCTTAATTAAACAAACAAAAATTTATATTCTTAACTAAGCATTACTACACATGTGTAAGTTGTAGTGGGGCCTGGATTAGTCTTAATGTTGCCGGAGAGTAAGAGTAGTCCGTGGAGCACGCAATTGCTCCCCGTAAATGAAAAAAATAGCACGCTGGTATAGGTCCGGCCCTGGGAGCCGATCGGCACTCTGACCGTGCCACTCTGGCGAACCGTAGACAGCCCGCTGCACAGAGATTTGAGGAAGTTTGGCCACCAGCGCGTTGATGTTTCGGTTTGACGTCGCCTGTTCTTCGTGTTGACGTGTCCCGCGCTGGAGGATACAGCCACTGTTAGAAGCTTCCTCGTCAGCTGCTAACTGTCGACATACGTTGAGGTTTTTAGCTCCTTCCTATCAGTTGCTTATTATGTTCGGTCAAAATGTGCTGTTTAATACTCTCGTTTTTTTTTTACCTTATTTTCTTTATTAATTTGTCCAACAATTTGGGAGTGGAAGTATATAATGAAATTATTTCCGGTCCTGTCCTTCAAATGTTTTGATAAAAAGTTCTTTTAGGATTTCCTTTCAATCAAGATATTGGTTGGATATTTAAGTTGGTTTTGGTAAATTAATGCCAGCAACACACACACACACACACACACACACACACACACACACACACACACACATGACTCCAGATTCCTGGGATCTTGGGAGCATTGCTCCAGTAAATTTGACCATGAGAAAAAGTAAATTTGGGTTTGGGTTTTGTTCATCCGCTAGACGTTATGCAATTTTTTGCGTATACGTTCTTGTACAAACCAATTTTTTTAAATTACAAATTTAGTTATTTTAAGTTTAGTTGGTAATTCCATATTTAACAATTATTTTTATTTTTTAAGCTTCAATGTTTTGATAATTAAAATTTTATTAAAAGTATATTTTTTTAATATAAAATTATCAGGATTGGACTATGTTCCATTGATCTCGGCCAGGTTTGATAAATTGGCCAGATAATTACTTGTGCGGTTTTAAGTAATCCACCATGACTCTAGAATTGAAAAGTTTAGTTAAGTTTAAACTTACTTTTACTTACTTTAACTTACCTACTTTTACTTACTCTTCCTTACTTTTACTAAGTTTAAAGCACTTACTTTTACTTACTTTCATTGTACTATATTTACTTACTTTTACTCACTTTTACCATACTATATTTACTAACTTTTACTTATTTTGTATTTTTTCAGGTAGTCAATAATCAATAATGGATCCTAATATTGATGAAGTTGGAGAGAAAAGTGAGGGTGTTAAAAGGGGTTACTTTTGTGGTCAATGCAAGAACAAATATTCAAAGAAGCAAAACTGGGAGGAACATTTTAATTCCAAAAAAAATATTTGTTACAATACAAGAGGTCCCAGAGTTTGGGCCCACAGCTTAGATATTGCAGTAAAGAAATACCAGGATGAAGTGCAGCAAAGAGATACGGCAAAGCAATCATTTAGTTTGTTCACAAAATGTGCTAGTGCTAGACCTCAGAAAAATGAACCAACTTCATCAACTGCTAATCTAGAAAATGAAACTTTTTCACTAGATGTTTCACAGACTGAAGAAAGTGCTTCTCCTCCACCTAAGAAACAAAAGGTAAGTGAGGAATCTGCGCATCAGACTAACAAAACTGCTTTAGAGGAATTTGAAAATTCCCAAATCCAGAAGACATTGAATGCAATTTTGCGCCTAACAAAAGAAACTCACCAAGCTGTTGTGGTTAATAAAGAGAAGTCAAAATATGCCTTCAAGTTCAAGTGTTGCATCCAAATCTAATAAAGCAAAAAGCAACAAATTTGACATTTCCATAGCCCATTTAAGCAAGTGTAAATCAATACAAGAAATCCTGAACAATGATTTGATCAAATCTACATTCAAATTGGTGGAAAAGAAGGATCTAGGGCATGCTGATGATTCATTTTCAGTACCAAGTGATATAATGGAAAACATTGCAAATAGTGACACTAATATGCCTGATGTAGATATAGCTGTTGAGGATGAAGATGATGATAATCAAGATGAAATGAAAACAAACACTGCATGGGCTCTATATCCAGTACTTCTAGCTGTATTACATAGGTCAGGTTATGAGGTTGGAAATTTGAATCATAGCACACATGCGTGCGAGACAATTTGTGAGCTATTAGATAATCAACTTAAAGAACAAACTGTAAAGTGGTTCTTAGAACAAACTTCAGTAACAATAACAGCTGACATTGGAACAATTTTGGGATTAAGCATGCTAGTTGTATTAGTTATGAGTGAAGAAGATAAGACTGTAAAACTTGCTGGGATAAATTAGTACGCAGCAAATCAGGAGTTTATTTGGCCAATGAAATTTTTGATGTGTTGAAGTCTCCTAATCACTTGAAACTATCTGAAGAAGCAATTAAATCCAATGTATCTGGAATGGTTGGAGATGGGGCTTTTTGTAAGGACAACGAGCCATTTAAAAACGAAATGAAAAAGTTGTTTGGAGAAAATTTCAAATTTCGATGGGACTTAATGCATCTTGTGAACAGAGCCCACGTTGATGCATTGAAGAAAATTTGTAAACTAAGTGAGCTTTTAGACTTTATTCAGAATCACTTCAAATCTGAGATCAGGCCTTGACTACCAATATGGTTCTTGACAATATCATTGGTTTTAAGAGACCAAAACTCAAATCTGATACTCGCATGGTTAATTACGAATTTGATCAATTTGACAGATTTGTGGAAAATTGTGTGTTTTTGATCATCCACAAGAGAAAGAAATTAGTGCCAAGTTCTATGTATTGATTTCCTATGTAACAAAGATTATGTTGCAAGTAGCTCAAAAACCAGTTAGTGCAGAATTTGTAGAAAATATATTTTATAAAGAAGAGGGAAAACTGTTATGTTAAGAGTGATGGAAACAATTTCCAAATTAGCTAATGGAGGAAATGCAAATGATGTAGTTTCTGAATTTAAGCACGATACCACAGGGCAGCAAAAGGAACTAACAGCTGAGGATTACATCCTAAATGAAGTTTACAAATACATCAAGAAACGTTCTGATTACTACCAGGTTGCTGAAGTTGCTAGATCATCCAGAACCAGATCTGAAAGTAGTTTTACAAAAGACTCAGTGATAAATTGGCTGACAGAATATATAGAACAGCTGTGGAAAGGAATCAGAGAGATTAAAGCATTTTGATAAAGATGGATCAACTGCCTGGAGTGAAGCACCAGCTGAAGGGACATTCTCCATTCTTGGTTACATTGTTGAACACAAAGGATCCATTAAGCCATCTCATTTGACTAAGCTGTGCAGAATTGTGAAGGAGGGTCCAGCTGCAGGCACTAGATCTGCTGTAATGATCACACAGAAAGCCATTGATCAGTGGCCAAGCATACTTGGCGGTAAATTCACAACAAATGCCTACATGCAAGGTCTAACATCGTCCACTGTTGCTGCTGCAATGAATAAATAAACTTAAGGTGAGTTATAAACTACATTATTGTATTATTATGTTTAGCTAAAACAATTTGTAATTGGTATGTCGTCAATTCAAGAGTTTACTATCATTAACCTATCTAGTGGTGTAAGAAAAAAAAAGTAAATTCAGAGCTGTGCTCCAGTAAATTTTTTCAAATCTGGAGTCATGCACACACACACACACACAAAGAAGAGTTTGCATCGGACATTAAGTTACGGAAAAGGTGTTGTAGTATTTGTGCCCAAATATGTTCTATTTTCAGTTGTTTCCTTTGGAAACCAACTTCACCTGTATACTAATACTAAGGATGTGCGATTTGGGACTTTTAATTTCGATTCGATTTTCGATTCGATTCGGTCACTTAATTTCGATTCTGAATTCTTTTTATTTCATCAATAAAACACCTCAAACTTTTTCTGAACCTTCAAAAAGACTGACAGTTTCATTCCTCTCGAACTAGGATAGACAAAAATGGGCCCAGATTGATAATAAACTATTTTTTAGTGAATATATAACATATTTAATTCACAACATATAAGAAAGAACAAAAACTATTTATTTAATGTATTTTATTTCCATTTATTGTGATAATTTGTTTACACTTTATGTTGTAACTTAAAGTTTAGGCTTTGCCTTCTCTGCTATGTTCCGCACACTCTGTTCCAAATTCCAATATCCACCATACTTGCCATACGGTTTAAACTAAGTCGGAACAGGCCTAATCGAAATTCTCGATTCACTGCGCGCTGATTCGGGTCGGGTTTTGATTCTTTTGCCGAATCGACCCAAATCGAGTTTTTTGATTCCCCGCACACCCTTACCTTATACAGAAGTAAAGGGATGTCTGGAGCAAGTGTAGTTGACGTCGTGGTGCCCCTGGTGCCTAGTGCAGTTTACGTTCCCCTACATTATCCTAGTGTAGTTTACGTTCCCCTACATTATCCTAGTGTAGTTTGCGTTCCCCAACTTTGTCCGCGTATACCTCCTAATCAAATAAAACGTTAAAACTAACGAAAATATTACGACTTAACCTAACCAATCGTCATATATATATATATATATATATATATATATATATATATATATATATATATTGACGATTGGTTAGGTTAAGTCGTAATATTTTCGTTAGTTTTAACGTTTTATTTGATGGATTCATTTAAAAAATGTCTCCTAAAGATCAGGGCTGTGGAGTCGGAGTCGGAAGCAATTTTGGTGGTGCTGGAGTCGGAGTCGGAGTCGGTAAAAATGTACCGACTCCGACTCCGACCTCAATATAAATTTTAATAAAATATGTTTTTGTGTGTGATATCACTGGCAGCTATGGTGGTTAAACCACTTAAATAATAAACACAATGTTTTCCATTTCAGACACTAATGCCATTAATTCATTTTTTCTTTTCAGATAATATCTTTTATTTTTAATGCTTATTTAATTTCGAGTTCTTTCTAAATTTCATAAGTTTTTAACTTTCAAGTCTAAAACCCCTTTCACAATGGCAAAGACACTTCCAACAAAGTCTGCAGTTTTTTAATATTTTACAATAACCACAGATGGGAAACATTTCGTGTGTCAGTGTATGATAGAAGATGATGATGATGAAAATTATGTGAAGCAAAAATCAGTGGTTTTACTGGCTCTGATAAAAATACACCAACCAGAGCATCAAATTTGAAAAGACATTTGCAGTTTCCATCCCAAAATTTTAGAAGTTGTCATTGAGAAAGATAGTAATAAAAACCTTCCAACTACTTCAAAGTTAACAAAAGATCAGAAATTTACTGAACGACAAGCACCACTTACAAGATTCTTTACTACAGACAAAGTTACCGTAACAATGACCACAGATGATGATGCTTCACGTGGTGGTGATGAAATGCCTCTTGTGTAATTATCATCATAGCAGATTTAGAATTAATATACCTTCGGAGTCGGAGTCGGTTTTTTATGTGCCGACTCCACAGCCCTGCTAAAGATCTAGTGTAGTTTACTTTCCCCAACTTTGATCTAGTGTAGTTTGTGTACTAGTGATGTAGGTCACATCCGCATCCGCGGAACATCCGCACATTTTCTCGCGTCCGCATCCGCACTTTGGACTGCGGATGTCGTGCGGATGTGGACCGTTGAGATAAAACGTCATTAATAAGCGGAAATTATCAAATTCTACTATATTAATAGAACTAGTTCATTGTGCGCAAAAGTGATGCAAGCGACAAGACGAGAAGCTGTTCTTGTATGAAGTTACTCTCTTGCAACCTACTTAGATCCACGTTACAAAGCTAAGTTATTTTCACCTAGTACATTAGAACGAGTTAAATCATCACTTGGCAAAGCAGTTGAAGAGCTTCAATCTCTTGAATCTGTCGCTTCGCCACCCACCAAAAGAATAAAAGTTTCAGTGACAGAACCAACACCTTCAACAAGCAAATCTATCACAGATCTGTCTCTCAGTTTCTTGAGTCAAGCAGCAATGACGAGACCTACGCGATGTCAAAAGATGTAGTAAAAATGATCGAGAGCTATCACAAGAAAACGCCTGGCTGCATGTGACAATCCTATTAGTTGGTGGAAAAATACGCAGAATATCTATCCATACTTGAGTAAACTTGCAAGGAAACATTTAGCCTGTCCTCCAACAAACGTACCAAGCGAGAGATTATTTAGCAGTGCTGGATTAATATATGATGAAAAGAGAAACAGACTGGCAGCAGAAAAGGCAGAAAAGTAATGTTCCTTAAGCATAACCTTCCTATAATTAAGTTTGAACATTAAACGATGAACATCTTAGTTTACTTTATTTTAATTACTCATTTATAAATATGCCTAATAAAACTTTAAACTTAATATAAATAGTTATCAAGCTAATTAAAGATCTCTTTCTATAAGGGTGGAGGTTGGGGAAAGAGGTCGGTGGGGTGCATTTGAGTTGGGTTCACGTCCCGCATCCTGGTAACACAATTATGGTTTCTAATTGTGGCTGAAAATCAACAAAATATAACGAATTTATTTGCAGACGAATTCACTAATTGATTTCTATATTAGTTAGATGCTTGATATTATTTTATATGTTCAGAGAAAAGTACGGCAATTATTGTACAATTAATCAATTATACTACATTATAGCTACAGCTCTCTCTATATAATAACTTATTATATACGTTAAACACAACAAATCTCGAATATATCCTAAAAAATAACGAAAATGTAGACATCCGCATCCGCATCCGCGGATGTTGAAATCAAACATCCTCATCCGCATCCGCATCCGCGGATGTGAAAAAAATGACATCCGCTACATCACTAATACATTCAACTGCAAAGAACACGCAGTATAAATAACGTAAAGAACGACGCTTGTATAGGGGATATTCCGCGCAAGACGAGAGAGAGAGAGAGAACGAAACAAATGAAAAAATGAGGTAACCACCCGGAAATCGAACCCGGGATCTTCCGATTGCCGGTCAGATGCGATACCATTACACCATGGGCCTCACTCTTCCAAATGCCGTAATTCTTCTACATACTCGCAGAAACCAATGCCCCAAGGGGGCACCCTCCCATGCCGTAACATTATATACATTCAACTGCAAAGAACACGCAGTATAAATAACGTAAAGAACGACGCTTGTATAGGTTACCTCATTTTTTCATTTGTTTCGTTCTCTCTCTCTCGTCTTGCGCGGAATATCTCCTATACAAGCGTCGTTCTTTACGTTATTTATACTGCGTGTTCTTTGCAGTTGAATGTATATAATGTTACGGCATGCGGGAGGTGCCCCCTTGGGGCATTGGTTTCTGCGAGTATGTAGAAGAATTACGGCATTTGGAAGAGTGAGGCCCATGGTGTAATGGTATCGCATCTGACCGCAATCGGAAGATCCCGGGTTCGATTCCCGGGTGGTTACCTCATTTTTTCATTTGTTTCGTTCTCTCTCTCGTCTTGCGCGGAATATCTCCTATACAAGCGTCGTTCTTTACGTTATTTATACTGCGTGTTCTTTGCAGTTGAATGTATATAATGTTACGGCATGCGGGAGGTGCCCCCTTGGGGCATTGGTTTCTGCGAGTATGTAGAAGAATTACGGCATTTGGAAGAGTGAGGCCCATGGTGTAATGGTATCGCATCTGACCGGCAATCGGAAGAATCCGGGTTCGATTCCCGGGTGGTTACCTCATTTTTTCATTTGTTTCGTTCTCTCTCTCTCGTCTTGCGCGGAATATCTCCTATACAAGCGTCGTTCTTTACGTTATTTATACTGCGTGTTCTTTGCAGTTGAATGTATATATATATATATATATATATATATATATATATAAATTATATATACTAACATATATATATTATATATATATATATATATATATATATAATACTGATATATATATATATATATACTGACATATATATATATATATATATATATATATATATATATATCTATATATATATATATACGTGTATATATGATACATGTCGCGCGTGTGCGGGCCACTTCCGCTTGCGACTTTTATGATGAACGCACTTTGGACAATCCAACGAAGGTGGTCCTTGTTGGTTGAGCTCGGCCTTAGCCGTAGAGCATCCGAGTAAAACAGTTTCTACCAAGTTTTTTTCCGGAGTGAATGGAAACACTTCGGTTCTCAATGGGAGTCTTCGTTCACTCATATAATTTTTATTACACAAAATATATACAGAACGAGGCACTGATAGTCAGAAATTTACAGGGGGAGAGGTTTTACCTCTTGCAACAACAGCTCAAGCAGGACTTTAAAGTGAGGAGGCTCGACCTCCTCGGGCAAAAGCTATGGCAGGAATTTTTAACAGGTCAACTGGTGACGAAGATAGGAATTTAAAGGGAAGGAGGTTCGACCTCCTTGGTTTAAGCCTCAGGCAGGAATCTACAGGGGTAGAGGTTCGACCCCTTTTGACAATGGTTAAGCGGGAATTATATGGTCTTAATCAAATGAAGATACAGGCAGCACTTTAAAGTGACGAGGCTCGTCCTCCTGGAGTAAGGGCTAAGGCAGGAATTTAAAGCGAGGAGGCCGAGCCTCCTCGGGTAAAGGCTAAGGCAGGAATTGAAAGGGAGAGGGGTTCGACCTCTTTCGACAATGGCTCAGGCAGGAATGATTTAATTTACAATAGAAGAAATAAATAAGTCTAAATTTTGGGGAGTGCAGTTGAAGGTTAAGCTCCCACTTTAACTGGAAAGCTAAAGAATTCTTGACGTTAGGCATTAATTTAAACATGTAACGAAATTTAGAAAGATAAAAAAATTAACAAAAAGTCCTAATTTTTGTAAAGTATACAGTTTTGGATAGCGACATAATGTCGGGGTGCGGACATGCACCGAGTACATTAAGTACATTAATTACATCATATTAAATTATTACAGTTAATTACAATTTTAGCAAATTGTTGATTGACATCTAATACTGAAGTAATTTAAATAGGTGATACAATTTATATAATGAAGGAGAGTTAACCGTTTTTCTATACTTTAAAGGGGATTAACAACAATGTTATATTTTTAGTTAACAATGATTACACCAAATTATGTCAAATATTATTAGAAAAATGGTTGGTTATCATAGTTTGAAAGCCTAAATAGCCAACGATGAGGAAAGCTGATGAAAGATACGTGTACTTTCCATTGGAAGTACGCGGACATTTATGATAACGTAACGCATAAGTAATATAGAATTTGAATGACAGTTAGGTAGAAATAGTAAGTACAAGTAATAAGAACGTGGATAACTATGTGACGTAAGCAGATAACGAACCAGTGGCCTGGCAACAATACAGTATATTATAATAATATAACATAACATCTTAATGTTATAAATTTGTAGCAGAAGCAAGAGAGAAGATTTTATTATGTTAAAGAATTGGGTCTTTTCGGTTTTAGGTCCGGCATTGGATTTTTTCCATGTTTTTGGTATAGAGTCTATACCAAAAATGGTATAGACTATAGACTATAGACGAAGACTTTTACGCTGATTCCGTTTTTGCAATCCGTTTCTTGGAGAAATAAACACGAAAAAAGTTATGGCCCAAAACCTGTATTCAAATATCCACCTATACTTAACCTAACCTAACCTAACCTACCCTACCATAACCTACCCTACCATAACCTACCCTACCTAAACCTAACCTAATCTAACCTACCCTGCGTATGAACGCATCGAACAGCTCGAAGGGTACGGTACAGCTTCAGTCACAAAACAGTGAACCACAGCGAAAACTTCGTGGACCCTTCAACTGGAGTACACATGCAACGGATAGAGTCGACGTGGGACCAACTCAAACGCGGTAACAAGCGTCGGTGTGGTACGCACCGTTCCATGATCGACTCGTATCTCTGCGAGTTTCTCTGGCGTCGCCGACACGCAGGCGCCAAATGCTGAACGATATTACGCAGTTTGCAAGTAGCAAACTTTGATTTGTGTTCCGTTCTGTGTTCTGGAAACCTGTAAACGTAATAAACTTGCACATAACTTTTTTCGTGTTTATTTCTCCAAGAAACGGATTGTGGAAATGGAATTAGCGTAAAAATCTACGTCTATACCAAAAATATGAAAAAAATCCAATGCCGGACCTAAAACCGAAAAGATCCAAAGAATTTACCATACATTGAATACTAAAGATATCCACATACTAAAGACATGATTCAGTATTCAAGGTATGGAAAACGTGAAGGGAATTAAGTTACTTTATGACATAAATTAAGTTACTTTATAACGTAAGTTAATTAAATTACTTTAATGCCCACGTTAATTCATAATTAATACGCCATAGTTATTTTTCGTAGGTACAGTACAAGTCATTATTGGGAGAAATTAGAGGAAACGAATCAGAGAGAGAGTAATGAAGGGTTTACAGCCATGCTACAAGAGTGAGTGAAACTATTAATTAAATATATATACTTATACGAGTATACAGTAAATATTAAGGAATTGAGTACATTTGAGGAAGAATTAAGTAAATGAATAAAGAAGTAAAAACAAGGGCCCAAATCATGCCACATTCAATGTGCATGCATAATCTAATAAAATTTAGGGATGAGGGTTAGATGCAAGACAACAATAATTAATTATAATAAATTCTATAACAAGTGGAAAATGGAGATATGGGTAATATTCTGATGGAAATGTTAAACGATCTAAACCGTCGATTGTCTTGTTTATACTTTAAGGGGATGAAATTAAGGGGCATTCGCTTCTCACAGCGAATTTCTAATGGCACAAACATGGTTACGGAATAGTTACGTCATATCTGAAAATGTTTGTCCCTTTCTTGGTCGACCGTTGGGAAGCCCACCCCTTTTACAGAAGTCTCCGCCTACGGATTCGGAGCCTGTACATATCTCACTAACGTGTATTCAGATCATTTTGGGTCAGATTGCTGGAAGTTCCGTCAACAGAGTTGGAAATGGGTCTGCGGGACATTTGGAGTGAATTCAAGGCGGGTCGAGGTGGGTCACGGGTCATGAGTTGACTTGCCTGACCCGGGAGCGGGTCAAGGTGGATCAATGCTGTGATTAGGTGGGGCACAAATTTCTAGTAAAATTTTAAAATTCGCATGTGTTTGAGTGTCGACAGCTTGTAGTTATAGTTACATATCAGTGTCACAGGCAGGGCCGGATTAAGACCTTTAGAGGCCCTAAGCACTTAAAAGATTTTGGTGCCCCATATATATGTAATTCAAAATATAAACAAAAATAACATAAAATAAAATTTTATTTTTGAAATGAAACAAAACTTACAGTAAGATGGAAAATAATGTTTATTTTTGTATACTTCCACTTCATTTATATTTGAAAAGTTTTCTCCTACTTTTTTTAATTGCAAAGTCTTTGATCAGATCCTCAAAACTAATCTTACGTAACACATCTGCTTCTATACTTAGTAGAGATAAGGCATCCAGCCTGCCTTGTTGCATGTTGTTTCTGTTGGTATTTTTAATATACTTCAACTGAGAAATGAACGCTCAGCTGAGCAATTTGTGACCATTAATGTTAAAAATATACGAAAGGCAATTTCTACATTTGGGAAGGCACACTCAATATTGTCTTCTACAATTATTTTATAAAGTTCAGCATGACTGAATCTTGTTTTTACATTTTTTTTTTGCACTGAACTTATGGCACACATATGAGTGAAACTGCTGAAGCTCAGCAGAGAAATTAGTGTTCAAGTCCTCTGGGTAAGCATCATTCATCTTTTTACAACCCTGAGAATACCTTTCAATTTCAGTAGATGATGAAGTGGTGACATTATGTGGCACATCACTTAGAAAGAAAATCTCTCTGCTATTTCTTTGTATATCTCTCCTCTTCTTCTCATCTCAGTTTCAAGTTTGTCAGCAATTGTGTAAAGGTGGTGATAAGAAATTTCTCTGGCATTCAGATATACTTCTGGTGCATCTCCGTCATTGGGTACCTTCTTTCTGATACGTTTGCGAGTTTGAGCTGCCTTGTAATCAACATCTGGTAGCATTTCCTTTGTAGCTGCTTCTTATCTTTCAAATTCATCTCGTGAAGTGCACAGTTGGTCAGCTAATGATCCATACAGATCTGCACATGTTTTTAAGTTCACATCCTTATTCTGTAGAACTTTGCTTACTCTATGAAAATTTTGCAAAATCTCATCCCAAAAATTCAACATAAAAACGAATTCTAGCTCTTGCATCTTATTTGCAATATTATTTTGCTTCTCTTCTAGTGTCTCCCTTTTGTAACTGGTCTTCAGCTATACATTCTAACGCTTCTAAAATTTTAAGGAAAGATTTCAAAATTGCTGCTGTTGCCATAGCATGTGCCTCCCATCTGGTATCAGAGAGGGATTTTAAGACACTTTCATTTCCAATACAACCTTTAAGAATTTCCCACCTGCTGGTTGAGGCTAAAAAAAGGTATAGAGCAACTGCACTGTAGAGAAGAAATTAACCGCCTCTTGACAGCAGTCAACAGCACTTCGGCCTACCAGATTTAGTGAATGGGCTGCACAGGGCACATATAAGCAAACTTGTTTGTTTCTAAATTTTTTGCTGCATCCCCTTATAACGCCCAGACATGTTGCAGCGTTGTCGTAAGATTGACCCCTACATTTTGAAAAGTTTAGCTTACAAACTTCACGTAAGTACTGCAACACCTGATTTGCCATTTCCTCACCAGTATGGCTTTTCATTTTCAGAAAGGTTAAAAAGCGTTCAATAGGCTGTCCATCTTTTAAGTACCTAAGTACAACACTTAACTGATCGATATGTGATAGATCTGGTGTTGAATCAACTGACAAACTAAAATAACCAGAAGATTTTACTTCGTCAACAATGAGTGCGTGGACCTTTTGAGCCATTAGTTGAATGAGTTCCTCACAGGTGGTTTTGGACAGGTAAGAAGGATTTCCTTTGCCAGAATTTCCATATTTCAAAATGTGACCTGCTAAAAATGGATCAAACCAGCTTATGAGCTCAAGCAGCCCTAAAAAATTCCCATTCTGCAATGATCCAAATCTTTCTTCTGTTCCTCGAAAAGACAAGCCACGTTCAGCTAACGTACAAATAACAGCTATGACACGCCTCAAGACATGTTCCCAGTAATCACACACTTCCTGAATTTGTTTTCCAACTGTTGTCCCAACCCCGCACCTTGTCTGCGAGTTAAGTATGTTAGCATAGAGTCTCGGTGAGTAGTGCTTTTTTCATGATGATCAATTACAATAGTATTTCGCCAGTCACTGAACCCTTCTCTTATAACAAAATGTGAGACATTTTTAGGAGCAAACAGTTTACAAACATAACAGTAAACTGATCCTGTTGATGGTGAATACAATAACCACTCTCTCTTGTATTTCTCACCATTGGCTTTTGTCCCAACGAAAAGTTTTTGTAAACAGTATCTTGCTGGTTTGCCACTACTGAAATGCCGGTAAGACTTGTCAAATGGCCCATTGTGGTGTTGACAGTCACTGGGTCCACAAGCAATCCAATAAGCCACATCATCAGCAGAGAAATCAAGCCACAACCCTGGATCTTATGCTATATTTACTTCATCTTCTGCAGACTGATTCATTTCACCACCATCACCATGGTCCACTAAACTTTCATTTTCAGCAATTATTTCAACCCCAGAATGTCTTGTAAAGCAACTTGAATCAACATTTGCAGTAGAGGTATCAAGAGAATTTACAGGCAAAGTGAGATCAGTAGTGAGACATGTGGTAGATGAACCTGCTTGTGACACCTCGGTGATTCCAACGTCATCATATTTTGATTTTGAAGTGATCAAAGTGGTATTTGTGTCCACTTCTGATGACGGAGATTGGTTTTGATTCAGAAGCGGTATATCATGTTGACGTTGTGGTCGTGGAACTTGTGTGAAGAAATCAGTCAGCTTTGCAGTCTTGGACTCTAAATCCAAAGTCTTCTCTTGTTTCTCTTTTGATAGTTTTCGCTTTTGTGCACCACTTAACTGAACACGTTTCATCTTGGTTCTTGGGGTCTGTAAAATACAGAAATAAAAAGAATATTTTATTTGTATATTATGTGGCAATCAACACAGTTACACATATCACAATCTTGGCTTTGTTCTTTTATTCTCAGAAAGACAAAATGGGAACCGTACACAACCAAAGTGGCAATTTAAATATAAGTGGCAATTAAATATAACTCAACCAAAATATCAACTCGAAATGTTGAATACAAATCAAATCGATAGAAGGAACCAAAAGGAGGAACCGAAAGAAGGAACCGAAACCTATAAAATAAAAATACTTAACATTAGAATTAATAATACGCAATCTATAAAAATATCAATATTAACATTTCACTATTAACGAGCCACATTTTATATTTACATTTATTTATTTATTTAAAACACAATATTTAATTATAGGAAATATGAACATTTGCTTAGGGCCTAAATTGTCCTAACTACGTTTGATGTTATATATACATTACAAATTATTCACTCTGGTTATTACAATCTAAATTCTTTTATACTGTTATGACAATAGATAAATAAATTATAAAATAAAGATACGTGTATGATAATAAATCCATGGTAAATCCGACAATGGAAAATTTCTGTGGTGCCCCCCTTCCCTTGATGCCCTAAGCACGGGCTTATTTTGCTTAATGGTTAATCCGGCCCTGGTCACAGGTCAGCTGCTGGAATGGTCACACTGGTCACGGGTCAAAGTTGGTGACCCGTTTCTAACTCTGCTGTCAACTCCGCCTTCCAACCATGAATCGTCCATTCAGGGACCATGTTTCACGTCTTCCAAAAGCTTACCAATCAGAGAAAGTTAAATATGTTTACACTTTACACCCATAACTATTTCGCTGATGGTAATTTTATTTGAAAGCATAATAATTATCGGTAATGTACTCAAATATTCTTAAATTTTTTTTATTAGAATCAAATGTTATTTTGTAGAATGTGATTTAATCATTTTAAGAAATTACGTTCATAATTTTAATTCTGCACAAACCTTTCCAGTTCCGCAGGAAACTATTCTGCAATACATTTACATTCCCCAAAAATATGTTTTCATTCCGCATAAAAATCCGCTTCAATTTCCTATATTGGGAGTTTTCCAATATGACATCTTCATTCTCAAGGTTCCCCTGTCTTGTTGCCATAGGGACGATGCAAAAGTTCTTTCTACAATCATTCCGAGGTGTTTTTATTTGTTTTTGTAGTTAGGAAGTCATCTTTCAAGTATTTTCCACACAAATAATATTCGTCGTTCACGGTGTCTTTCCTGTGAAGACAATTTTAGAGATTTCAGACGTGAACGGTAATCTTCATCTTCCGTTTCTGTTGTTTTAGACGTAAAAGTTCCTCGTTTGTCTTCTGTATCAGTAGTATAGCCGCAAAAGGGGAGAGTGCAAGAATGTTGCAAGTGATGACGTAATGTTGCAAAGGGGGTGGGGTTGTTGCAAGGGGGGTGGTGGGTGTCCCCAAAAAAAAAAAAAAAAAAAAAAAACCAAAGGGCCCTTTGTTGCCAACCGGGGTTGTAAGGGGCATGCAACTTGGAGGCGGCGTTATCCCCCAAGAGAAAGGAGAGAAAGGAGGAGAGGTGTTCACCTGGCAGGAGCCAAGTGCATATTAAGACTTCAGCCGAGTAGGCGTTGTTTTATAGGCTCCTAATCAGCCAGTTGGCTGTAAATGGCTTGAGTTGCCAGATAGCGCCATGTATTCATTTAATTATAATCGAAGACTGAGTTGCTAGATACCACTTTTTAGCATTATTATTGTATACACTATTATAGACTCCTAATCAGCCAGTTGGCTTAGAAGGCGTAAATGTTGCCAGATACCGCAATACCGTTGTATACATTATTATATTTCTTAAAAGTTGGTTTAGAAGGCGTAACATGATATAATTAAGTAAAACAACATTGCATCATTCTGTTTATTATAAATATATAGAAAATAAATATACATTTCAATTGAGGAATATGCATATAACAGTACAGGAAATATATACACACAATTATGGATATATATAAAATAAATATACATTTCAATAGAAATATGTACATAACAGTACAGGGGAAATATCACGCAAAATATATATAAATACAATTCAATAGAAATATGTACATAATCGCACAGGAGAAATATCAAGCAAAATATATATAAATACATTTCACTTTTTTTCAAAATACCAAACTCGGTCTTAATCGAGTATATAAAATAAATATACATTTCAAATAGAAATAAATATACATTTCAATAGAAATACGCATATATTCGTACAGGGGAAATATCACGCAAAATATATATAAATACATTTCACTTTTTTTTCAAAATACTAAACTCGGTCTTAATCGAGTTTACAATTACATCATTATTGCTCTGCATTACGCAGTATATGCGGCCTAATAATATTTCACCGCTTAAAGTATAGGGAAACCTGTATTCGATATGAAGGGCTTTCATATCGTTCAGTACTATTTTTGTTCCGACTTTACAACCGGTTGGTAAGTCATCTTTAAATACGTCTAGAATACAATCAAAAGCACGCACAAAGAGTTCATCGTTAGCTACATTATTAAACACAAGTTTATAAACACGCTTTTCCAATCGAGGGTTTATTTCTACCGACTCGAGCTTTTCAATCGTGAACTCACTCAACATAGCGGCAATTGAAATAATCTAAATCGTTACGACAACTGCGCGTTATATAAAGAAATAGTTCTTCAGGGTGAACGGTGTAGGTGAGCTCAGCCTTGTACCGATCAATTGCTTTGTACCAAAGTTCATGGTATTTCAAAGAGTCTAAACTTTTTAAATAAACGTCCAGCTCTAGACCATTCTCACAGCCCTACACCGGTAAACCATCGAGCAGAGCGGTGTAGGCGTATTCAAGTACTGTATCAAAATAAAGCATATCCGTAACACGCGCGTCTAATATAGGTTTCAGCTTACGGAATCCGACGATTTCAAACATTCTGTCGAGGATGAAACGGTTTCGCGTAGGAACAAGAGCGTTATTATCAGAAGCATTCTTCCACATCAGCCGTATATCAATGCACGGCCGATCGTTATTTATACACAACGTACATACAACGGCGTATGAGGGTGCGTCACTAATCTGCTCTCTTGTACCTACGTTAGCAGGTATTTTATAACGATCATCACTCCACTTCTCAACTATCACGAAGATTCTATTCATCTCCTCTCGATACTTAAATAAACCCGTTTGTTTGTCGGTCTACATTCCGTTTCCAGTACATAGCTAATGGTACCGGAATTACGCCTGAACACGCGCAACGATTTCGTCACGGACACATCGTACGAGGCGTTGAGAATGCTGCTCAAAGGAAGTTCCATCGTATTCGAGGAGCGCACGTCCACTCGGTTCAAGCTCTGAGATAACTATGAGCCGTGTGAGGCACGCAGGTAGGTAGGAATGGTTCGACGGGCGGCTGACTCGATGATACGTGAATGGGCTTGTTCGTATGACCGCGAGTCGAATTGCTGTACATATTTCGGTACAAGAATTAATTTCATCACTACCAGCCTACGCACCAGACATTTTGGATAAGAACTAGGAACATTTTATGTTTTACTAAACATCTCCACACTCCGGCGCACTATTTGAGAGGAACATATGCTCATATTTTTCCTTTCTGCCATCAAACGATACTCGTCTCTAAACTCTGTTAAAAATTCACGCGGGGCACTAGCCACAACCTCACTACGAACCTCATCATGATATACGTTAATATATGATAAAAATACTTAAGATTGTCCATGATCACGAGATTCACATTTTCAGTCGTAGGGTATGAGTAATCGACATGGTGTAGCATGACGTAATACCGCTTGTCACACCACCCATCAGCAAGACTCATTATCCATACCTGCTGCTTCTCTTCTGCACGCGTTGTTTCTTTTACTTCACGGTGTATGTGAGACTTATAAAGTTTAGCTCTGCAGTATACTTCAGCACATCGTCTGTGCAACGAAAGCCTTCAACGGTCTCACCAGAACATCCGTAGAGTATTTGTACATCTTGGAACTTCGCACAATCCAATGTGTTTTTAAAAGAGGCATAGGAGGGAGGAATAGGAAGTTTTTCGGTATCCACCACATCCTGGCACTTTACTGAATACCATTTCGTAAACGTTGTGCAAGCAATATTAAAGGTAGCCATTTGAATACACGTCTGATCTCTCGGGCTTACTGCGGTCGACTGACCACGCAGGGACTCCCAGATAGTAGCATGACTCACGGTCTTACAGTGGGCGGAGCTTAGAACTTTCACCTGCACACACACACACACACAAAGGAGAAAGTGAAACGCTATTTGAAACATGATTTATTTAACAAACGAGATATTCAAGTTATATATATTTACAAATACGATTTAATAAACGAGATATTCAAGTTATATATATATATATTTACAAATACGTGTAATAAATCAATTTTACAAATACGATTTAATGAACGAGATATTCAAGTTAATATATATATTTACAAATACGTGTAATAATCAATAGATACGATTATATACAAGACGTGTGAGTTAACAATAGAAGCATCATTGGTATCCAAAGGGTACGGTATCATAGGTACCAGGTAACTGGTAACGTTTCCTATAGGTGTTACGGCACACCTTCGTACCCCTAAGTTCCTTCACGCCCCCCAGCTTCTGCGCCCGAAAATTGTGGGTGCCTACAATTAGCTGGGGAGGTTGTTCATCATCGTCCAAACATACTAAATCCTTCAACGACTCAAAGTTAACAACCTCCCGATTCGCATGGTTGAGTGTAATACCCTTTGCCTTCACGATATATTTCATTTCCTCCCCCACCCTGACCCGTACCCCATAAGTCTTAGGTCCTGTTGAGGCAAAAGAGTCGGCGTATGCGTTGTCCCCATACTCATCCTTGATCTCATCAGTGATCAGTGAGCTCGCCGAGGAACTCCCCAATAGTGGGCATGTATTCACCCTCCCTCTGTGAATATCACGCTATCTGTATCGGCATACAATACTCTCCACCCAAGAATGCAATAGACCCAAAGTTTTATACGGCGTAGGCTGTTGTGAAGCTGGCCACAAGTATGTTTGTAACCCTTGAGGTATCTGTGGCAAATTCAGTGTTGTACTTTATTACGTAAGTATTACCTACATTTACGATCTCCATGACCTCTTTATCGGGGGCATTGGCATAATCCCAGACATCGCTATAACTGTGCCAAATGAATGATCCCTCTGCCGGTATTCTGCGCAAATTTTCCCCATAGACTTTAGACAACTGCACTAAAGCGCTTGCCAGGATTCTTTACAATTGGACACGATCAAGTTGTATACCTTCGCGGTCGCGGTAACGTTGAATATAGGCAGACTTTTCATCTTCGATATCAACTCCTCGCGGATACCCTGATGCCTCAACCTTATCCTTCAAAAAGGTGTTTATATATGGTGTGAAAAGGTTGGGTAGCTTCTGAAACCTCCACACCTCATGTATCTTCAGTATTCTATAACCATGGCGTACGGCTAGGGCCAACTCAGGACTTGTATATACGCCTCTGATCTTACGCTGGTGGGGTATATGGTTACATTCGCCGTTATCCTCTTCCGCGCACTTCACGCACAGGGGAAACATGAGCTTGTCGTCGATAACGACAGGTAAGATCGGCATCCATAAATTGCGTGGGGGGAGTACGTCTACGAAAGAGAGCCCAAAGTAACGATCATTCAAATTTTTTGAAAATTCATTGATGGAGGGTAGGCTAGGTCCCACCAGTTTCTCAGGAGCGCCCACGGGGTACGGATTGCTCTTCATCACGTATGGGTATAAAGAACAGAAATCGTAGTAATGGAGCTTCACGCCCTCCGTAGGTGGAAAGTATAGTCTGAAAGGATTTGTACGTCCTCCAAACAAGCTATCACCACATTTGAGAGGATCCAGCACCATTGAACGCTTGATCGTTTTTATTTCCTCACGGTACACCTCGTCTGTCTCCATCCGTGCATCATATTCATGCTCCCACAAGACTTTGTGAGTGAACTGTGATCCTATAAGTTGATCGCGGGTGCGGGTTGATGCGAGACAGTCGGCAGGAGACCTACCGTGGATATCTCCGGTGATTCCGCACTCAGGACGGGGACATCCATGCCACCAGCAACCGTTAAAGGAGTACACAGTCTTCACACAGTGACACGGTTTTCACTTAACCCATCAACCCAAAAAACACGTCATTAATCTTAATGGGTACTTCACCCGTGTTGCGGGCGTGCTTTATGTATACACCTGTCTGTTGCTGTAGGTGTATGAGCCAGTAAATAGCCTTGTGTCCGTAACTGCGGGGGTTGTTTCGGTGAATAATGGCTAAGGTGTCTTTAGGCATGAAGTTATTCTTGAACAACCGTAAAACATAATGATGCGATGGTGGTTGCGACTTGCAGTGGATCGCATTTGAAACGGGCTATGTGCATCCTTCTAAAGGCCTGGAAACATACTCTAAGCACGCGCACATCATTCACGCAATAACGCTCACATTCATCAGCTATATTATAAGGGTTACTTTCATTAAAACTGTCGTAGTATCGATCAAAGTCTTCACGTTCATCCATACAGTCAAAATAATGTTTGGGGGTGTGGGCCTACGTAGTTTAAAGTCTCGCTGGTGAGGAAAGTGTAAGGGAAGTATCCTTTGGAAACCAGCTGCTACTCCCATCACCTTGGGTAGCTTTGCTAATTTACAAGGTGTGAATAATAAAGTATCTTTAAATTGTACATTGCCTCTTATCTGCATCTGTATTAATTTGTTGCCTCTTTTCAATGGATCACCTGTAAATATCTCAGAGGATTCGTGTTCAAGCAACTCCTTATAAAGGAACTGCGTGTCAAACTTGCCCCGTTATGGGCGAGAATATACACAGTCATTTTTTTGAACTTGTCGGCTAACTTGACAATATAGGACACAAATTTTTTCATAGGACTATCGCGGACATTCGTTTTAAAAACGTTTGTCCGTTTACCACATTTGGGGCACTCGTCACATTCGATACCCATACACTCATCACAGATGGTCTGGCTCACAAGTAAATGTGGAATTACCTCTTTGGTTTCAGCGTTCGTATATGTTTCTATATCGTAGTATACAGTTATACAAGGGTTATTTTTAGGCTTAGCATCTTTCGTATAACATACATGCTTTACTCCATCCGCCTTATATTCCTCCTGGCATGTAGGACAGTGAATTATGTCACACTTGTGCTTAAATTTCCCCCAATTATCCATTGTGTGAACCACCACATTCACAGATTCTCATTTTCCTGCACGTGCCAATTGATTTATGGAAATCAAAACAGATATTATTGAAAAATGCGCGTCTACACACATCACAGTCTCTTCTCAGCTTCAACTACACGGCTTTCACATTTGGTGCTTTTACACTGCTCACATACCATGTGACATTCTTTACAATGTCTCACTATATCATCCGCAAACTCGAGGCATCCCTTACACAAATCATGATGTCTCCCATATTTTCGACTTTTGTCATAACTAGCGTAAAGCCCCCTTATATTACGGATGGGGAGATATGTTGTCCCTGACAATCCTAAAATAAGTACGGGTCTTGTACGATCTCTCACACAGCTTTTAAAAACATACACAGTCCTACGACGATCATCCAACCCAACACAACTATGCGGACATTCATTTCCTGTTCTACCCTTCTCAGCTCTTCAGGACCACATATTACAGTCAAATTCAAGTTCACAGTCTACAGCTAGTTTACGGCACGCTCCACGACTGTAGGCAACCAAATTTTTGAGTTCGTGTATTTTGTACAGTAAACATACGTGCTAAGAGTACTGCTATAAAGCCGCAACCACGATCGACGTTTTATATGCTTTCGGTAAATAGTCGGAGAATTGAAGTTAAGAGTATACGGTATGGCACTATGACCCGCAACACGGTGTACATGGTCAATATTACCGTGAAGTTGTCCATATTGAAGGCTATACTACTTTGGGCGGCTTGCATTATACGTCCTAATATATATTCTACATCTTCAGCCGCCAAACGTCTAATTGGCACTATCACCCAATAATCGTCTACATCACCGTCATCTGACCCGAATCCAAAGGACAGACTCGTCCTGACTTCACGCTCGTCACGATTCTGAAGAGCAAACTCTATAATATGCTGTACAACCCGGCGTAACCCGCGCTCAATTCCATTGCTATACATGACTCTAGGGTCGACCCTGACTCTATACCGATTTCTAGTCAAGGCTGGGGTGGGGGCTGCGGATCGCACCAATTCGAGCGTTATACCATCCTCAACAGAACGGGGTCGGCAGGTGAATTAGGGGTATATTAGCGTAAGGTGCTGCTGGGGGGTCTGTTGCGTAGGAGGTTGAGGGTTTGGGGCTCTATTATTGTAGACTTAACAGAACGGGGGCGGCGGCATAATAAGGGGATATATTAGCGGGAGGTGCTGCTGGGGGGCTTGTTGCGTAAGAGGTTGAGGGTTTGGGATCTATTACCGCTGCAACAGGCGCGTATTTCGGGCGCTTTATACCGCGCGGGGGTCTCATACCTCCGCTTTGGACGTGCTACCGGTGTCGCTGGTGAGGGTTCGTTGGCAGGGGAGGAGATCACAACTACACTGTCGTCGAGGTCATCCGTAATGATGGGCTGCTCTACCTCATCATCATTCACGGTTCTGTGGGAGAAGAAATATAAGAAACAGCACTCAAAATTGTAATATTTTGTAAATGACCCACTTAGGAGTGTGACGTGTTAGAAATGGACTCTGTAGAAAAATTCAGATTCACGAGCCCATCCACATTATTATCTGGACCTCAAGGATGTGGTAAAACTGTGTTTTTGCTTAAATCATTAAAGAAAAGGGGGAGATGTTCTCGAAATTTGTGCGTAAAGTTTATGGTGCTATTCGACGTATCAATCAGTGTTCAACGAGTACCAAGATGATATTTTGTTCCACAAAAGGCGTCTATGACGTTAATTCGTTAAAGGGAATGAAAACATACAATCATTGTAATTGACGATCTCATGTTGGAGATGGATAAACGTTTGCCGAGACATTTACAGTATTCTCCCACCATCTTAACATAAGCGTGTTCTTCATCATCAGAATCTATTTTTCAAAAATAGATACATGCGCGATGTGTCGTTAAATACGCAATATCTAGTCTTATTCGCGCAACGTAGAGATGTATCACAAATTGGGGTATTAGCCAATCAAATGTTCCCGAATCAGCGTAAGGAGTTTTAGGAAGTTTTAAAGAAGCTACAAGCACGCGTTACGGATATTTGCTTTGCGACCTTCATCCGCGAAACACGTTTAGAGTGCTTCTGCGAACGAATTATATTCCAAACGAGCCTGAAACGGTGTATATTCCCGATGACAAAGAGACTAAAGAAATACCGTGAATTAATAAAATCTATCATCGACTGCCCCGGGCATTGCAGCAGATGTTTATTAAAAATATCGATGCCGACTTTTTAAAATGCATCTGTGAAATCTGTCTTAACGTTATAAATTGCAATGTATCAATGAAACCATCAGAAGGCTCGCCTACGCCGCTACAAGAACATAATACGTGCACTCGCTCGTAAAGCCAAACTGTAGCGAAGAAAAAACGAATTATTGTACAAACAGGAGGATCATTTCTCCCCATCTTATTTTCAGTTTGGGTCCTTTACTGACTAGATTAATATAATGAAGAAAGTGGTAGTGATTCCCCACGAGGTGTACGCTTCACTGCAAAGGAATCCAGACACGTATCTAGATCCCCGTAAAAGCAGACTTAAAAGAATGGAAAGCGAATTGTTAGCCCTATTAAACAGTGAAAAAACACCTGATGAGAAAAGACTCTTATACCAAGAAGCTCTGCAGAAATTTTTTCACGAGTACGAAAATTATAAGAGCCCTACAGAGATTCCTGTGGTTATTAGGCACAGCACGGGGGACGATGGACATGGCGACATAGGATCTGAGCCCGACGATACAGCTGACCAACCAAAAAGATTAGCCATACAACATATCGAACATGTATTAAAAATACCCTCCCACTTACATTGAGGAGTAAAGGCTTAAGTCTTTATAATCTATTGAATGAGGATCCCGCCATACAATGGACCGATACAGGGGAGATCATTGTGGAAGGATCAAAGGTACAGGATCGAATATCGTAGACATTGTCCATGATCTGTGAGAAAGTGGGATAGGCCATCACCATCAGGATGGAAGCATATTAAAGCAAGACTACAACAAAAAATGTCCCTAAACGTTGATAGGAAATCTGAACAGGTTAAAAGACGGAGCATGCAACGCCTGTGACACAATGAAGGCGCCGTCACCCCCGGCGGTAACACCTTTGAAGAAGAGCAAGAAGAGGTTAAACCAACCCTACCCACGTGCCTCAAAATACGCAAATGGCTAAGTATTAACTAAACGCTATTATGACATTTCTACCCCATCCTCTTACGGCGGCCGTAGATAGACTGTACAGAAGGTTGTTACGGAGTAGGAAAAAAAGATGTTGAAAGATTTTTGAGGGAGCAGGACGCTTATACGTTTCATAAGCCTGTGAGAAAAAGGTTTAAAACAGCCAAGACAACGGCTTCCTCGATTGATTCTATTTGGCAAGCAGATTTAACAGACATGCAAAGATATTCTGTGTATAACGATGGTTACCGCTACATTTATTCATAATAGACGTATTCTCTAGATATCTGTGGCTCAGTTCCTCTGAAAAAATAAATCACCTGAAACAGTTGCTAAAGCCACCAAAACGCTAATGTTAAAAGAAAACAGGGTTCCTGGCTATTTTTGTACGGATATGGGGAAGGAATTTATAGGCCGTGCTTTTCAGAACATGTTGACAGAGTTTAATATCAGCTATTACACAACCAATTCTATACTAAGGCTTCTTTAGCTGAAAGAGTTCAGCGCACCATAAAGGAACGCATGCACCGTTATTTTACACATAAAAACACACACAGATTTCTAGACATTCTGGAATCATTGGCATCATCCTACACCGCTCACACCATCGCACGATTGGGACAACACCTAACGAAGTTTTAGAAAGAGGTACGCTCCCGAGAAAGAGCGGATCACCACCACCACCACACTGCCGCGCTTCAAAATCAATGATTATGTAAGGCTGTCGCGTTCGGGGAATAAATTCGCAAAGGGTTTTGAGCAAGGATGGACACGCGAGATTTAAAGTTAGGGCTGTGAGACCTAAAGGTGAGATAATGATGTATTACATTGAAGATTTGAATGGGAAGAAATCTCAGGAGGCTTTTACCGCGAGGAATTGCAGAAAGTTGCGTTTAATTTAGAAAAAATGTTTAAAATTGAGAAAATTTTAGGAAGCAAAGGTTCAGGAAGGAGAAAAATGTACCTGGTGAAATGGCCTAGGGTACCCAGAAAGCTTCAACACCTATATAAAAGCTGATGCAATAATGAAGCTAAATAGTATGCAACATGGCTCCTAACCATTTCTACGTCACACTCCCGTCCTCCTCGTCCCTGTCTGTACACCCTAACAACACACATAGCCAACTTTGTAACAGAACTCCACGGGCACATTGAATTGGGTCGTGATTCGTATGAGGTGGGGATATGCGAATTCAGCTGGACACCGTCTTTTTAAATAGAACATAAAGAAAACGTTTTTACGATTCTTAGAGACATTGACGAGTGTGAAAAAGCGGGGTAGCTATGGTAAACTATGCGCATCGCTCGGACTAAGATTGCACGGTATTACAGTACAGAAGTAAGACTAGGGCCGGGTCAATATGGTTCGGCCGAGGATGTGTGAGAGGCTTAACGTAAGTTTAAGAAACTCAAACCTTACGAATGATTTAGTATACGAAGTCGTAAACAACCCTGCACATACACTAATCCTAAAATCAAAGACTAACAGACGTATTAAAGACCATAGAAAGTTCCAAATTAGCCAATGGCCGCTATAGCGCAGTCTTCCAAAGAGACACATTTCACGAGACACAGCATGACTTGTCCAGATTAATGTATTGAAGATGGAGAAATTGGCGGAAAGGTCCCCAGACATGTGCTATATTTACAGTAATATAGTGGAGCACCAGTTTGTTGGGATACCAGGCACGCCTGCTGCGCATTGCTCACATCCCCAACCATAGAGGAAGGAGTTTGAGTATTACATATGACAACCCATTATGTGAATGTCGCAACTAATTTAATAACCAATATCACAATATATATAAGAACGATTGAGGGTGAAAACTTCCCATCGGTAACGGGAGCTTAACAGTGAAGCTACACTTTCGACGCACTGAGTTATAATGGATAGAAAGCCTTTCACCGTCTATCGAGGGATGCGATACCAGCGCGGTAGTGGACTTGGGTCCATTTTTCATCCATACTACGTACGCTGTTCCTTTGCTGAAGAGGGGTTGCCAGATACCTTGGAAGGAAAGCGTACAATCAGGCCTTAACACTGCAGAAGACATATTGGCCGGGGCTAAACCTAAAGAAGCTCTAAAAAAACATTTAAAGCGTACACGGGACGAAATCATCAAAGATGCAAAGAGAAAAATGCGTGGTGGCGGGAAGAAGCGGGCTGCCCGGAAGAAGAAGGGGTCACGTGGTATTAAACGTAAAAGGCTATCAAAAAAGAAGTGCTGTAAGCGAATGAAACCTATGGTTGACCACTTTTTTGACTGATATAAGCTAAGGACATTGATCTCATGAATCATAGTTTGTTTACCACTTGTCGAGAGAGGAGTCACTATTTCGCCATGGCACGCTTCATCCACCCATGTAGTTCACAATGCTGTAAATCGGAGCTGTCCCTTTTTGAGCTACCTCCAACCCAAGTTTCTATTGAGCACAGTGACTTTATTACAATTAACCCTTTAAACACAATTAGTTCCCCGAGTGCACCTATAGAATTCGTGATACCCAGCTCAGGCCCTTACTTTTTTGATCCAAGCTGTGTGCACATGTACGCTAAGCTACGTATAGCCCATTCTGATGGAACGGTCTGCGATGACAAATATGCTGTATACCCTGAAACAAACTTTCTGCACTCCATATTCAACCAGTGTGACGTATATTTAAATCAGACCAACATATCGGCAGGCACGGGGTACTATCATCTACGAGCCTATCTGGAAAATGTCCTCAACTTTTCCAAAGAAGCGAAGGCTACCTTTTTAAGTGCGGAGGGATATTATCAAACTAAAGATGAAAATAGTATAAAGGACAAATTTAAAAATTCTAAAAAGAAAATATACGAGTGTTTTGGACGGTTGCACACAGATTTCACTTTCCAGGAGAAGTTGCTTGTGAACGGGGTGGATATGAAAATAAAGCTCACCCGCACGAGTCCTGAGATCTGCTTAAATCTGGCTGCGGATCAAGAAGAGGGTGCAAAGCCCGTTGTGGTTCACATTATGGACACATACCTCCGCGTACGGCGAGTGAAATTAAGTTCACCAAAACAACTAGAAATTGAGAAAAATTTACTAAACGCTACAGTGAAATATCCTATTAACAGAGTGCAGATCAAACTATATACGGTTCCTGCAGGGTTGGCATCGAAGCAGATAGAAAACATTGCCCTGGGAAATCTTCCTAAAAGGATATTAATCGGCATGCAGGACCACGCTTCGGTGAATGGAAAATATAAAAAGAGTGCCTTTAAATTCGAGAATTTCGGACTTAAAAATATAACTATACGTTAATGGCACTGCTTTGGGTGGAACAATGGGTACGGACTATTCATCAGACGCTGTGTTACCGCTTTGTGCCAGAGCCTATAGTAATCTGACCCATATTGCAGGTGATTGTGATGAGCTTGGTAATGGGGTAACGCAGGAAGAATTCATTGATCAATTTAACCTTTATCCGTTTGACATTACACCTGACTTATCTGCTAGCGTAAATACCCATTTAACCCCACAGCAGAGCGGAAACATCTCAGTGCGGCTGGAATTCGCCAAGCCTATAGACGCTCCTATTAGTGTACTAGTATATCTCGAATCGCAAGCCCTAATAGAAGTAGATAGATTTAGGAGCGTTATCACTGACTTTTAAAATGGATGCTAATACACTTCAGAAAGTAATGGAGCGAGTCACACGTTCCAAATTTATCGGCGTGTTTGCGAAGAATGAAACATTGAGTTTGCCAAGTACGCGAGAATGCGGTAGTCTTATTGTGAACACAGACATCATCGGTAATGAAGGGATTCACTGGATCGCTGTCTATTTTAAAAATAGACAGCGCCTGTACTATTTTGATTCACTCGGTACTCAACCCTGGAGTGACCCTATTATTGTAAAATTTCTCGCTCAGTTACATATTCCCGAAGTTGTATGGACCCCATTTCGCATGCAAGGATATTTTACTAATGTTTGCGGAATGTACTGCGTCTCATTTCTCATGCATATGTCAAATGATAAAGAATTTATAAATTTTTTAAATTTATTTGACCCGTGTCACACTCGCCGAAACGATGAAATGGTATGCAGACAGATAAAAAACCGTTTTCCAATTGTACGTACTCGTTGTATATTATAATGTTTTTGTTCGTATATTTGTAACGATATATTCTGTAGTTGTTTATTGTACTGATTTCTTTCATTTAATAAATTTATGAAAATATATTGTCTTCTTATCCCAAAAAGATCGAAAAACACTTACATTATTTCGGTGTGACATTGTTGACTGATCAGTATATCCTCCCTATTCCGAGATTCTTCAAAAGATTGTATAACACGTGTCAAATCCTCATCGGACCTTAAAGGAATAATGTTCATTCTTTTAAAACATATACAGAGTATACAGACAGATCCCCATTATGTGAAGATATCTTTGGTTCGAGGAATAACATTGAATGCCATAAAAATTTCGATTTTAGCATAATGGGGATAACCAAATAACATTGATTGACAAAAAATTTTGGCGTATCTATTTGACGAGATACTACAACTCTCCATATATATATAAAAACGAATTATAGACACTTACATTTCTATGGTAGTCCCCTGCGTCGGGTTGTAAGGAGCGTCACTGCAAATATCTTCAACGGTTTGCGTTGGAAATAATTCGCCACGGTCAATCGCATTGAAAAGACTAATTGCGGTTAATGCTGCAGTATCACGTTCTTCATACAATTCCGGGGAGACGTACAGGTCCATGGTGGAGGATGTGTGACATTGTTGACTGTTCAGTATATCCCCCGTATTCCGAGATTCTTCAAAAGATTGTATAACACGTGTCAAATCCTCATCGGACCTTAAAGGAATAATGTTCATTCTTTTAAAACATATACAGAGTATACAGACAGATCCCCATTATGTGAAGATATCTTTGGTTCGAGGAATAACATTGAATGCCATAAAAATTTCGATTTTAGCATAATGGGGATAACCAAATAACATTGATTGACATAAAAAATTTGGCGAGTATCTATTTGACGAGATACTACAACTCTCCATATATATATAAAACGAATTATAGACACTTACATTTCTATGGTAGTCCCCTGCGTCGGGTTGTAAGGAGCGTCACTGCAAATATCTTCAACGGTTTGCGTTGGAAATAATTCGCCACGGTCAATCGCATTGAAAAGACTAATTGCGGTTAATGCTGCAGTATCACGTTCTTCATACAATTCCGGGGAGACGTACAGGTCCATGGTGGAGGATGTGTGACATTGTTGACTGTTCAGTATATCCCCCGTATTCCGAGATTCTTCAAAAGATTGTATAACACGTGTCAAATCCTCATCGGACCTTAAAGGAATAATGTTCATTCTTTTAAAACATATACAGAGTATACAGACAGATCCCCATTATGTGAAGATATCTTTGGTTCGAGGAATAACATTGAATGCCATAAAAATTTCGATTTTAGCATAATGGGGTAACAAAATAACATTGATTGACATAAAAAATTTTGGCGAGTATCTATTTGACGAGATACTACACCCCATCCATATATATATATAAATTCTAATTATAGACACTTACATTTCTATGGTAGTCCCTTGCGTCGGATTGTAAGGAGCGTCACTGCAAATATCTTCTACGGTTTGCGTTGAAAATAAATCATCACGGTCAATCGCGTTAAAAGATTAATTGCGGTTAATGCTGCACGTCACTTTCTTCATACAAGTCTGGGGAGACGTACAGGTCCATGGTGGAGGGAATGATTAATCACTGACGCGAAAATAGCTACTGTTACTCCCAACTGAAAAATATCCCCTTTTATATGCACAATCGCCAAGCTCCGCCCAAAAGACCAGATGTTCGTAGTGATTGGCTGCCGATGTAGCTGGGTGGAGCTATGACGTGTACCAATCCGCTATAACGGGACCGGATGAGTAACATATATATAAAATCGTGTTTCTTGAATTATAGGCACTTACATTTCTATGGTAGTCCCTTATATTATATTTTTACTTACAAGTTAATAGTATTGTTTTCTTGTGTTAACATAATTGTTAACTTATTTTATAATAAAGAAATATAGCCTAATTATATTTTTAAAATAGCATTCAGTTTCCACATTAAACTGTGGATCTAAGGTGACGTGAAAACTTTATCCGTTGTCACTCTTCGAGCTAGTTGTTATTATTACAAGAGAAAATCATGCATGCTTTTCGGTCATACTACTGACTCGTCAAATGATGCATTAACACGTTTTTCGGGCATACTACTGACTGCCTCGGGTCAAATGATCCTGTTATTTTAAATCCGGTTCAATAATCCTGTTATGTTGAAATGTGGAAGAGTAAGCTACGACCCCCATCGACGAGATGTATTTCTGAATCCATGTTAAACTGGAGGTCTAAGGTATGTTGAAAAGCTTACCAATTCGGCGAGAAAGAGTTGATTATTATTGCTACATAGAAAAAATCGTGCATTACGATGTTTTTCGGGCATACTACTGACTGCCTCGGGTCAAATGATCCTGTTATTTTAAATCCGGTTCAATAATCCTGTTATGTTGAAATGTGGAAGAGTAAGCAACGACCCCCATCGACGAGATGTATTTCTGAATCCATGTTAAACTGGAGGTCTAAGGTCGGGTGAAAAGCTTACCAATTCGGCGAGAAAGTTAATTATTATTGCTCCATAGAAAAAATCGTGCATTACGATGTTTTTCGGGCATACTACTGACTGCCTCGGGTCAAATGATCCTGTTATTTTAAATAGATTTTTTATAGTTTCCGGTTTTTATTTTTACTTACATGTTATTAGTGTCATCCCTGCATGACATCAGTAAGTACGATACACTCCTAAACAAAGAGGTATGGTAGGGGTAAGTACAGTAGGTAATTTTACGGCCACATATTTTTTGGAAAAGTCGGAAATCACGCCCAACGATCCCTGACTGTCCGAAAGTTGATGACATGGGAAATTGCTCTACAGCCTAACCTAGCGTACGCCTGACGTGGCAGAAGACTCACCCTGACTGATATAACATAATATGGGTATGGTTTTCGATTTGGATTTCCTTTCTCACTAGAAACAAACTCTGCCATTTTAAGGGTGGTATACTACTGCAGCACTATAAATGTTATAGTTTAAATGAAGAGGCTAACCTTCTTATTTACATCTTCGTATTTGCGTCTTGGCAACTAAGATTTTTTTTAGTTGGTTGTTCATTCGAACAATTATAACGTCGAATAATTGTTGCTTCGAACAACTGTTCTTCGAACTATGGTTTTCGAACAATTGTGTTCGAACACAATGGCAAAAGATACAAGCATATCCCGTTATTTGAACAAAACTCTCTCTCTCTCTCTCTCTATATATATATATATATATATATATATATATATAATTGTGGGCATATCTAAGAAATGGAGTCGAGAGAGGTTTTGTTCAAGCTGTTTGGGAGAAAGGTCATTATGGTCAGAAAAAAAATCGCCTCTGGCAATAGGTGAACCGATTTGAACAGATTCTCGGAATTCCTTTCCTCTAGCGGATTGTATTTTGGATAATTTCAACTTTTAATTGAATTGTTTCGTAAATTTTCATATTGTTTCGTTGTTCAAATATTTATAATAAAAATAAGTGTGTAAAAATTATTTATTTAATAAACAGAATTTAATAGGATTCATCCCACAGAACATTCGAAAAGTTTAACTAAGTTTAATGAAGTTCAAGTTAATGTTATATTTGATTCTAATCGTTAAACACTATATACATCTATTGTAAAACCCTATATACATCTATACATCTATAGTGAAACACTATATATATATATAGCTATTTTTGTACGGATATGGGGAAGGAATTTATAGACCGTGCTTTTCAGAACATGTTGATAGAGTTTAATATCAGCTATTACACAACCAATTCTATACATAAGGCTTCTTTAGCTGAAAGAGTTCAGTATATGTATATATATATATATATATATATATATATGTATCATAAGCTGTTTAAAAGACTGTATATATATAATTATAGTAAACTTATGTCGAAATAAACTAGTTAACCATAAAATTAATTATTTTCTATTATTAAGTTTTCTATGTTGAATTATGTGTGGTTAACTACGTTATTTGTTTCGAAAAGTTTAACTTCAAGTTTAATGAAGTTCAAGTGAGTTAAATTTGTTTCTAAACGTTAAACACTAAAATAAAATTAAATGTTATAATATGAAAAATAAATAATATATATATATATATATATTTACATATACCTAACATAAGATGTTTAAAAGAATGTGTAATATATATATATATATATATAAGCATAATAATATATATCTAGCAAGAGCAATCCGATCATTGCAAAAAAAAAACTGGAAAGGTATGCAATTCCATAATAATAAAGATTGAGTGTGTAAAAATTATTTATTTAATAAACAGAATTTAATTGGATTAACCGTCATATATATTGTGTTACACAATGGATGATTAATATATGGATTTCTGGGACACATGGCGCTATCTGGCAACTGAACACATTGCGCTATCTGGCAACTCAGCCAGAATAGAGGTTTATAAAAGACCGAGAAGCTGATGAAAGAATCATTCAAGCTCGGCTCCCAGCCGAGCAAGGACCTCTGGTCCTTCTCTTTCAGGCCCTTTGGTAAAACCCCTTAGAGGCCTCTTAGGTTAGGAAAACGAAAATAACTTGGGGGAGAACTCCTCTCTCTCCTTCAGGTGTCTCTCTCCTTCAGGTGTCTCTCTCTCTCTCCTTCAGGTGTCTCTCTCTCCTTCAGGTGTCTCTCTCTCCTTCAGGTGTACCCCTACCCCTTGGCTCAGCCAACTGGCTGATTCTGGCTGATTAGGAGCCTATAAAACAACGCCTACTCGGCTGAAGTCTTAATATGCACTTGGCTCCTGCCAGGTGAACACCTCTGGTCCTTTGGGGGGAATAGCTTGGGGGAGAACCGCCCCCAAGTTGCATGCCCCTTGCAACCCCGGTTGGCAACAAAGGGCCCTTTGGTTTTTTTTTTCTTTTTTAAATTTTTTTGCAACCCCCTCCCCCTTTGCAACAACCCCCACCCCCTTTGCAACATTGCGTCATCACTTGCAACATTTTTGCACTCCCCTTTTTCGGCTATACTACTTGTATCTACAATATCTCTTCCTGTACAGACTCATGAGTTTATTAAACTCCTGGCAGTGGTGAAATGAGGGAACCCCATTTTAAGATGAAAATAAAGTGGTATTACGTATTGGATTCATACTATTAGAAAGGAATATTGAAACACTCTTATTTATTTTATCTTTACGTAATATGGCATTCGTGCCAAGCGCAAGTCTCTCGGGTCTCTCTTACTCTTCAAAGGGAACTATTATTAACGTATAAGATTTCTCGCTTTAAGTTCGAATTTTTTCATAGAAAATACCCCTCGATTATACGGTTGCGTTACAGCTCTCATTTTACCCTTTTCCAAATCAGGAAACTTTTCCAAAATTTTAAATTCCCACTTGGAGCATTCCTACTTTTCGGTCTGCGAATGAGAATGGAAATGACTCCAAGTAGGAAATAATGGGAAGTATCACGGGTTTGGTATACTAAATAGTAAATAGTAATTTGCTATTGGAAGAGACTTACATTTTGATTAGAGCCAATTAATCATTTGTGTGTGGTAATTCCATATACCATCGCTTAACTGCATAATTAGGAATAGATGTTTTTCTTTTTCACTTACCTGAGCTCCATAAAAGAATTGTTCATTACAAATCGGCGCTATAGCGTTTGCACCAAAATATAACTTATCCGCCAAATTGTGTTTATTTTATATGGTTTTATTTGGCAGACCTTGTCTCTTTTCGTTCAACACAATCGAGACGATATGAAATGAAAACATTTTATCACATAACTTAAATTTTGGCGTACAAACCACGCACCCAAAGTTAATGTTACTTCTTTTAACTTTTGTACTGAGCATAATTTAATTAAAAATAACTGCAGTAAGTTCATGTGAATCCGTCATTTAGGTCACATGAAAGAAAAGCCATGCAGCCGTACCGCCCTAACAGATGGTCATTTGAAAATTTTTTAAGCGTTTTGTTTGTCAGATAGTTTTAGAGAGTATGAGATGTGATGTCATCGAATGATTTATTTCCTTGTAGAAAAAAATTAAATGATATATGTAGAAAGTAAAACTAAAATTATAAATGCGTCTTTTCAAAGTATTAAGAGATTAGTCTCATCCACTGAGACTGGAATTTTCATTAAGATGTTCAAAATACTTTCATCGAACAAGTGCTCTCCATTGATGAAAATATTTTTCATCGAACTTATTCTTGCCGAAATAATTTTTTGAACTTAGGGGCGCCATCTATTGCATGAAATGTAAATTAAATTCCCTTTCAGTTTATCTTCATTAACCGACTGTAATTACACGCAAGTTAGGAAAGTGGACGACATACTCAGGCTATGCGTTGATTACAATAAAAAGTTTCTTCTATCAACGATACAGGATGTCCGCATGTAACTCGAACAGAATAACCTATTGTACTAAATTGGATATAGCATGAAGTTACTGTCAGATTCCAAAGAACAAAAAGAGTGGTAAACATTTGACTGCGTTTGTATGGCTTAATAAAGTAACAAAAATTTGCCATTTGGCTTACATGTAGCCTTCCGCAATATTCGGACATATATATAAATACCATTTTACTTTCATGCAGACTGGAAGATAATAATAATATAATCAGTGATGAGGGCCAGAAACTGGTACAGATCTGAGTCCCACTAATACGGTCCATTGCGCTAACTCCTGAATTATAATCAACCAAAACCATTAGCCCTCTATGGACAGAGTTTTCTGTAGGGTTAAGTTATAAATGTGTGCATATGAAAGGTTAGAAATTTGTAACAGTTGTCCATATAGGGTTAGGAGTCGAACTCCCAACCTCAGTGTGTCCACGTCGCTAATATGGAATGGTGTTACCGCGTTACGATATTTTAATAACGGCCGGTTATAAACTATTATAATCTTATAAACGATGCTTTTACACAACTCTCGAGCAAAATTTAAATAGATATTCTTCAAAGTGAAATTAAATTCCGAAGTAACTGAAAAGGATAATACATTTTTCTTGATCTTAGAACAGTAAAAAATTTACGAGAATTTCTGGGGTGATAAATTTTTACCACGCATTTATCAAAACCTGAAATGTAATAATAAAATCGTTTTCGTTATTTGTAGATCAAAATAAAATAATAAAAGTTTTCTGACTAGTTATAAAGAACGTTTCAGTTCTTTCTCGAGGCTGGTATTCCCGAGCTACAAATTCGCTTGTCAGTACATCGTTATAAAGACGCTTTTCTGGGTTTATGAGCAATTAAGGTAATCATTCCTCCACATAGGCAAGAAATTGGCAGCCATGCAATGGGTCATACAGACATTAAGAGCGTGTTTAGTAGGTACGACCATTCTTTATTTCGGACCACTGATCATGAACGGAGTAACGTCATTTCATCGACAAGATCACAAACAGTCGACAAATTATTGCGGCTTAGGTTAAATTAGTTTTTAGAATGTCGACTGTTCGATTTTGTTGACGAAATGGGTGTAGGTTCGTCATGAACGCATTTTTAAACTATGAGATTGGTTTAGGATTGTCAGATTTTTCAAATGCCCATGCGGGACAAAAAAATTTCCGAGGTTTTTTTTCCAAGACCAAATTTTTTTTCAAATTGAAACGATTTCTTCAACGGTTACAACAAACAAAATTAGAAAAATTTTATTAAAATAATATTTACCAATTAAACATCGTGAATAAATTGAAATTATTATACATAATATTTAAATTCTAAATCAATTCATCCCAAAAAAATGTCCTTAAAAAATATTGTTTGCGGGACATTTTGAACGCGGGATTTTGACGCGGGATTTTTGGATCAAATGTGGGACTGTCCCGTAAAATACTGGACGTCTGGCAACCCTAGATTGGTTGATGGTTGATAGTATAGTTGGTGGAATAATGGTTTAATAATGTAATAATGTGTAATAATTATTAATAATAATAACGTTTGCGGTTGTTTAACTTTCTTGGTAACGACAAAAGTCACGTGACGGAAGGGACCCACGGCTTTACGTGTTACCTGAACCACCTTAGGGTCGTTTCATCAACTGAATGCAGGGAACTATCACCCATTCCAACTACTAAACAGACCCAACGTCGCTCAACCTCGCTGATATAAAAATCGGTGTTGTGACACGGTTAAAACGTAGATTATGCATGATTCTGACACGTACTGTAAGTATCTCAATTCCTGATAATTATTTTAAACTTAGAATCGAGTAATATTCCATTACGTAAAAAGAGTCTGGGGAAGTCTGTTAAACGTAAATGGTGGAATGCTGAAATTAAAAGTAGCTTAACGTTAAAAAGGAACGCGTATTTTATATTTAAAGAATCAAATAATTTGTCCGGTGAAAATGCTTACAAGCTATTGAGAAAGCGAAGTAAAAAAACTTATTAGAAAAAGTAAGCGCAACTATGAGCTTTATACAGTGAACCAAATTAAATCGAATCCGAAGGAATTCTATAATTATGTGAGGAATGAAAAAGTAGCTTCGCAGACTATTGGTTCATTCTAAGGCGAAAACAAGGAAAAAATTTACGATGCCCTACAAATGACGGAAGTTTTAAATAAATTCTTCTCTTCCGTCTTTACTAACGAAAATATGAACAACATTCATGTTCCCGTAATCACGCTCAGTGATGATCATTTAAAGCTTCACGATTTTACCATTAGTGAAAGCGAAGTACTCTCGACCATAGGCAAAATTAATCCTAATAAAACTCCCGGTCCAGACAAGCTCTTCCCTAAGGTACTTAAAGAAGTAAACTGTGTAACAGTCCCTCCTCTCATATATATTATATATATATATATATATATATATATATATATATATAGTCAAATCGTTACAGTCTGGAGAAGTTCCGGTCGATTGGAAACTTGCAAACATTTCGCCAATATTTAAAAAAGGAGACAAATCGCTTCCGGGAAATTATCGTCCCATCAGCCTGACTTCAGTCGTTGGTAAGCTTATGGAGACGATCGTTCGGGACAAAATAGTTAATCACTTAGAAATTAATAAATTAATCAAAGATTCTCAACAAGGCTTTCGACGTAATCGCTTTTGTCTTACTAATTTGCTCGACTTTAATGATATTGTAAATATATATGACGAGAGTAAAACAGTAGATATTATATATTTTGACTTCCAAAAAGCGTTTGATAAAGTGCCACATGGAACATTAATTATCAGCTAAACGGGCTACTAAGATGATTCCTAAACTAAGAGACAAATCATACGCTGCCCGTCTATAAACGTTAAATTTATTCTCACTCGTAAAAAGGCGAATTCGAAGAGACTTAATCCAGGTTTTTGAAATGATTAAAGGTTTTGATAATGTCGACGCGAAAAAATATTTCACCTTCAGGAATGCAGATAGAACTCGCGGTAATGGTCTGAAATTAGTAGGTAAATTTTTTAATTCTAATGAAGCTAAACATTTTTTTCTTCAATTTTAATAACGGCCGGTTATAAACTATTTTTTAACCTTACAAGGATAAGATGATTTTTATGGAAATGGAATTAAAGACGGGTAGTAATTCATCATTTGGATGCGTTTGTGCACCGTTTCCCAAACATTGCGCTCCAAAATTTTGTGAATATGACAAATATAAGTAATTGGAAATCCAAAATTAGTGAACATACTGAAATTGCAAATGAAACAAAACACTCACCATTTATTACGTCCATACAGAAACTGTATAGGCTCAGTTTGAACTTACGTGTTTTTTTTTTTTGTTGGGGGGGGGGGGGGAATCCTCCTGGGTGCCGCGAATGATGAATAGATGGCACTGGGATGCTTCGAGCCAGAAAAACTTGGAAATCATTGCCTTAGTGCGTTTTTTGTCCCCCGATCACTGTAGATTAAGACGAAGAAATAAGAGTTTGGTTGATAAAACAATTATTAAAACGCTCCACAAATTTAAATTAAAATGAAGAAATTTGAAACTATTAAACATGACGAGAAACGAGAAATGCAATCAGTCAATATGTACACTCACGTATTTAGTGAGCCGTACAGAATGAAAATTTATGCACCCATCTACGAGTTTAACTCCTGCTAGCCGGTTTTAGGCGGGTGCGAGGGATGCACCACACCAATGTTCCCTCTAAGGTGTGCGCGTGTGCGCGCGCACACGCGTTGTGAAACCCGCGCAAACAGCAAAATAAAATGCGCACAGGCTCAAGCGTATCATGAGTCACGGCAGTAAATGAAGTAATTTAAAAAATATACCGTCACAAGGTCTGACCATTTGCATCAACATACTCTATAGTCGCTCTTTTAAGTATTAACCCCTTCCGCCCGACTTCGCCGACATCCGCGCAATTACGCAATTCATGTATTAATCTTGATAGTCTATTTTAAATTGCTAAATGCTAAAAATTGTTTTGAGAAATGATAACTAAAATAGTCAGTTTCAATTAATGTTATTTTTATTTTATTTCTTTATTTTGTTGAATTTTATTTTATTCATATTTTTAGAATGGATCAGAGCTGGGCAGTATTTAAATACATTTGTATTTAAATACATTTGTGTATTTAGAACTGTATTTATAAATACATTGTTTTTCATGTATTTAAATATAGTATTTAAATACTTTAATGAGTATTTAAATACAATGTATTTAAATACTCAAAATATAAAAATGTAAATACTTTTACTGGTTTAATACATGTTCTGTACTAGCACAGTACGACGCGTCGACAGTGTAGTACAGCATGGTTCATGTTTCAACTTTTGAAAGATTGGTTTTGATCCGCAGCAACCGTGAAATAAAAGAGAATTCGTAAGGTGCCTTATGTTTATGTTTACGTCTTATGTTTAGGTTTATGTCTCATCTACTCATTAATTGTTACTCATTTTGCAATGATATAATGAGTATAATATGTCACTGGTTGAACATCGTAAGTTCTAAGTTCTTTTGTTTTTGTTTTGTTCTAAAAAGGGAAATATATAATCGGAAATTAGATTGTACTATTTCTTTATCCTTTATCAAACATATTTTATATTGTTGTTACTCATGAATTAGTGAATGCATATGTTAAAATTTGTATGTATTTAAAATGTATTTACAAATGTATTTAAATACAATTGATGTATTTTGTATTTAGTATCTAAATACATTCGTAAAATGTATTTAGTATTTAGTATTTAAATACATTTCTCCCATGTATTTAGTATTTAGTATTTAAATACATTCAATGTATTTATTGCCCAGCTCTGGAATGGATAAAATGTTTTCTTTTTAAGAATATATAATATTGTAAACAGTTTTTTAATATCCATTTAACAGTACCGTAATGATCAAGCTATCACCTTCTGGAAATAATATTTATTAAGTAGTTAATACTAGCAAAAGGTCGGCGCTATGCGCCGATTTTGCTAGATCTGCGGTGCTTCTGCTGAATTGTAGGCCTACGGCGTATTTTATTTTGAACATCAGTAGCCCTTTATCTGGATATCATTCCTATTCCTCTCACCTTGGGCCTCAGTAATTGGGGTGCCTGCGGCCTTCCAGTTACTGGCAAACCAATTATTCATTCAATAAAACTACAGAAAAGAACGCAGCCATGAAAATCTAAAGCTTCACAAATCTTAATACAATGAGCTCGGATTTGAAGCCTAAGATTTTCATGACTGCGTTCATTTCTATAGTTTTATTGACCAAATAACTGAACCGACAGTAACTGAGGGCCCTGCGGCCCGCCAAATCATAGTTTTCATTGTTTCGAGTGCATCAATAATATTGTTATAGTGTTCCATTAGTTGTGATAAGCATGATCTTCCTGACCGGAATCGATGTTGGTTTATTTTTTTTCTGAGTTTCCCCATTAACCCCACCCCTCCCCCATTACCCCACCCCTCTCCCCCATTTACCCCCACCCTTCCCCCATTACCCCCAAGGGGGGAAGGGGGCTGGCACCTTGCAAAGGATTTACTTTAATTTTTTTCGTTACATATATATATATATATATCGCATCTATTTTTCTGAGTTTCCCCATTAACCCCACCCCTCCCCCATTACCCCACCCCTCTCCCCAATACCCCCTCCCCCACCCCTCTCCCCCATTTACCCCCACCCTTCCCCATTACCCCCAAGGGGGGAAGGGGGCTGGCACCTTGCAAAGGATTTACTTTAATTTTTTTTCGTTACATATATATATATCGCATCTATTTTTATGAGTTTCCCCATTAACCCCACCCCCTCCCCCATTACCCCACCCCTCCCCCATTTTGTGCCAAAATTATGATTAAAAATGAAGAAATGGGAAGAACTGTACCCCTAAAAGGGGGGGCAGGATTTATGTTCGGGAATTTTTTTAGCATGGGCACTGCACAATAAAAAGACGCATCGAATGGTGAAAACCGCATTGTTCTACACCAATTGTAGCGACCTGTAGGTGTGCGCAAAAAAACTGTTACATATATATATATAAGGCTTCATTTCTGAAATAGTATATTAGATTTATATATATTTCATTTTGAAGATAATAGCGCTCAGAAAAGTTTGCACAATTTTTCACCATGAATCTAAATGTATGCACAACGAAAATTTCTTGCGCATACGGACTAAAAAAAAATTAGAGGGAACATTGCAACGCACCCTGCCCCGCGCTTTGGCGGCAGCGGCAGAGTGATGCCAAACTATCAAGACTGATGTTTTTGTAACTATCGATAATTACAATTACTTGTCAAAGCTGCATTCAAACCTTACGCTTTTATTATTATTATTATTTTAATATATTATTATTATTATCATTATTATATTATTATTATTATTAATATATTATTAATAATATATTATTATTATTATTAATATATTATTATTATTATTAATATATTATTATTATTATTAATATATTATTATTATTATTTTTAATTATTTTTAGTGAAAATGGTCCACTGAGTAAGTAGGTAGTTAATGTAACAATTAATTATTAAACTCCTTTTATAACAATGACTGGGTGGATGAAACCAATCGGTTACTGATCAGAGTTAATCTCCACACTAATATTTATATACTGTGTGGTAAAGCATACTCGATAGTATTGCTACAATGACACTCCCGATCAACTAACCAACCAACAAAAAGCTGGCGAAACAAAGAAAAAGGTGGCAAGATATAGCGTCATTAGTAGCATGGGACGCTGAGGGCTTGAAACGCTAACGGGAAAAACATCTATTGATTCTACAACTGATACAAAGTAGCTTTTTTTTTTAAAGTACAGTGCCCGCGAAAAGTATCCGATCACCCTTGAAATTTGTATTTTTTACATAAAAAATAATGTTTAAATGTATACTAACCTTATATTAGTATTTTGTCATCTGTCCTTTGGTTTGGATGACTTGTTCTAGACGTTTTGGCATGGATTTAATCAAGTTTTGACAAACTTCCACTGATATTTCCTTGCACCATACCTTTTTGATGGCCTCTTGTAATTTTTCGACTGAGCCAGTGTCGTGGCATTCAACCTTATTTTTTATTATTAGCCACAGATTTTCTATCGGATTGAGATCTGGACTATTACCAGGCCAATCCAAAATATCAAATTTATTGTCAGTAATCCATTTTGTCACTATTTTGGCCCTGTGACATGGTGCACCATCATGCATGTATGTTTTTGTCCTTTGGATTGCCATTGCCATTGGAAGTTTATCCTGTAGCATTGCTAAATACCGTGCACCATTCATAGTTGTGTTCTTCGGAAGAAAATATAAGTTTCCACGCCCATAGTAACCGAAACAACCCCAAACCATCACACTTGGAGGGTGTTTCATTGTCTTTAGGGTGTATTTAGGGTCCATCCTATTTGAGCCAATAGGCCGGCGAACCTTTTTTGGACAACTTCTGAATGTCAAAAATGTCGACTCATCGCTAAATAAAACCTTCTTCCAGTCATCAACAGTCCAATGAATGTATTTTTACAAAATGCGACACGTTTTTTACGCATTTTTTCATTAATGAACGGTTTCTTAGCAGCATGGCGAGATGGTAATCCGAGTTCTTTTGGAGCCGCTCCTGGATAGTTCGTTCAGAAACACAGATAACAAATTATTCATATTAAATTTTATTTCTTTCGCAGTTATTGTTGGGTTTTCAATACTAAACGTTTCATAAGTTTGTCTGTTCGCGAATTTGTTTTTCTCGGTCTGCCAGATCGTTTTTTAGGGACTGGCGTGGTTAGACCACCATTGTTCTTAGCCTGTGAAACCAATAAATTAACGGTACTTTGGGATATGTTTAATTCCTTAGCTATCTGTCTCTGTGATTTCCCACATGCATGCAAAGCAACAATAGCACCTCGACAATCACTCTTAAGTTGTTTTTTAGCACACATTATATATAAATTTTATTTACACCACTTTCTGTAAAAAAAAAAAATATCAAGAAATTTACACAAACAGTGAAATCTGACAAATTTGAGACACAGCCACCCGCAACGAAGGCTACCAGAACACTAATTTGAGAATGCGTTGGATAGCTCTCATATCAGCGAGCAACCTCAAAGTTACCAGATGTCGCTAGAACAAATAGAAAGTGAATTACGTGTCTCTGAATATCAAGGGAAAATATTGTATTTTCTTGAGTGATCGGATACTTTTCGCGGGCACTGTACGGTCACCTAAATTCAATAAATGGAAGGGGACTGGAGAATTCCTAAACACAACCAAACCTAATTGAATAAATCAAGACTTATTTAAGAACAATTGACTTAGTAAGTTAACCGTTGTATTTCTAAGCCCCAGTTTAGTGATATCAATTTACACTAAGTCAAGTTAGATTAGAGTGATTAGACCTACATTGTGGTCTAACAGTTTAACAAAGGCTACGGTAAATCGCCCTCGCCTAATCTTGTGAGGAATCGTACTGTGGACTCAATTTAATCTACTCGCTCTGGGCCATTTTCGGAATCTCTAGACTAACCCTACTAGGCTAGACTTATCCTCCTCTGACGTTATTTCCGACTTTTCTTCACTGAAAGCAAGAAAAGTTCAGTTCCGACAGTTTTTGTATCACTGTTGTAGGTACCTAATATTCTTGTTCCTTTATATCACTAAAAAATTAATTGTATTTTATTTTATGTTATGTTTGAGAGTGTTGTGTTTAAGTTTTTGTGATTGTGTCGTATAACGTGTACCTAATATTCTTGTTCCTATATAATACCAAATTTTTTCTATATATAGACTAAAAGAATTGCATTTTTTTTTATATTCTGAGAATTTTATGGTTTTATGATTAGTTATTTTTGTGCATTAATTATTATTGATTGAGTGCTAAAATAAATAGTTAAAAAAGACTTGAATTTTCTTATTTTAATATTATTTTTTTTTATTGAAACTGAACGGCAATGTAAGTAAATACGCGTTAACAATTAAAAAAAACCTGCCAGATATTAATCGCCAGCACCACATAGTATTTTGCACCCGCCCCTGCCGATGTTGCTAGTTAATAATAATCCGGGATTTAGCGCAGTGGGCCGCATTCGTCTGGCCTGAGTGCTGTGCCAGTTTCTGACCCTCCTGACTAAATATTATTATCATCTATTAAGTCTCGTATTGGATGAAATGTCTTAAAGATCATCTTTTTCAGAGATACGTAATGTTGGTAGAAAAGGAGACCTTGCGGAGTGTTAGAGTTAGTACTGATTGCAGAGAGGGCAGTAATGTATTTAAATACTGATTTATAAATACATTTTTTTTCAGGGTATTTAAATTGTGGTGCAACTCCTTTTTCGGTTGCACTTATTGCGCGCGTGCGTTCGTTATTCAGGATGACTGCCTTTTCACTCGGATGGTCTTTCAATTTTATAGGCGTAGTTTTTCTCAGCTTACTTGAAGCCCACTTTGAATTTCGAATTTCAATGTTAATTTACCCTCAGCTTACGAGAGAGGCCTATTGCAAGGTAGCATAAAACAACACCCTCCCTCGTATAAAGTTTATTTTATTTCACTCGAAATAGGACATAAATTGAAAAGACATACAGATGTACGATTACAAATTTTGTTTCAAAAACCAAATTTTCAATTTAAAGAAAATGTTTGCAATTATTTAAGTCTCAAAAAAGCATTTATACAGAGGGGTTTCTTTTATTTGCGGGTAATTCTAGAAATAGCACTAAATTCAAATTCCGAAAGCTGAGAATAAGTGTACAGAAATGGTTTACGTAGAAGAATTTGGGAAATTTACTCTCAAAAGTTCTGCGTGAGTTCCGCAGAGTTTTCCAGGAAAAAAGGTTCGTCAATTAAATCAAATAAATTTTCACAAAGGCTTTAAATCAGTGGTGCACAAACTTTTTTGATGTGAGCCAAACCAACCATCTGTTTTATATGTAGGGGCCAGATATATAGATATTCTATTTTTTATAAATATGCATTTTTATAACCAGGGGTAATATTTCAGATTTTTCTTTGGGTAGCTACCCTTTTCATGTGAAAAATGTGAATTGAAAAGACCCGTGGGGGCCACATTTGGCCCGCGGGCCAGGGTTTGTGCATCACTGCTTTAAATGGTCATGCACTAACTTCACCGGTTTCCTCGGGGAACAAGATCACCACAAGATATTTACTCTCCCCTGAGGAAACTTAATATGTCGCAAACTTACAAGTTTAACATTTACTGTAATGTGAACACTAATTAAATTAAAATAAATTTCACAAAGTTCCTTTTCTGTTGGCTGACTTTAAGATCTTACAACAACGTTCGCGTAAAACAAAGGCAATTCAGATTCTCGTACAACGTGAAACAGTTTTTACCTCAACTTAGAAATTTTCAATCGTGTCATAGAATTTTAAAGATTTATTTCTACAAGCCACTTTAACTTTTGAGGAAGGAACTACAATTAACTTAGAAATTTAAGTTACACCTTAAGCTTACAAGGACTCCACCTTACAGTACTCTGAATGACCTATCAAAAACATTTTCATTACATAAGGTCATCCCTACGAAAGCTTCCATCCATACATAAGGGAAGAAGGGAGTTTCCCTTTTTTCTCACTGGGTGTTACAAGAATCATTGTCCTTTGATTGGACATTGACATTCCCTTTAAAGGAAAGCGCCTCCTTTTCCTTAAAAATCAACTTAAAATAAAGTCCTTTCTTCGAAGCCACTTGTTTCTCAAATTTATTATCAACTTTATGGTCCAATTTAACAAGTGGGTTCGAAGGCAGTTTCCAAAAGTTTAACCACGAAACGAAGCGACAGCAAACAATCTTACATGAACCAGATCAGTTTGTTTTCCCTTCTCGTCCAACCTAGGGAAGATCCTCAACCCTACCATAAATCTCTACCTCAAGGCTGACCTGGGTGATACAATTACCGTGAGAAGACAAAAATTAAAATCGAACGAATTTTAAACAATTTGAAATTTTTTTATTTTTTAACCCTGTAGCAAGAAACCTATTGATATTCTTCAATAACAATAATCTAAACTACTTTGTTTTACAGATTTAAACAACAAAATCTTAAAACTAAAATTTTTGTTCCTAATTTAGTGAGATTTAGGCACACAAATTTGCCGTCACAACAAAATGTGTATTTAAATACATTATTATTGATGTATTTTGTAATTATAAATACATATTTTCAAATACATTTTTAAATATATTTGTAAAAAATCATGGATTTTCTTTCATTATTGGGATTATTTTAGTCTCATATTTTTTGTAAATCGAGAATTTAATTATTTTTTGTGTAACTGCTCCAAACTGTACTGTGTTATGTTTATTATGATTTATGTAGTGCCTTCTTTCTGTTGCCTCTCTTTGGATTGCCTTTATTGCGGATAGGAAGCCTCAAACTACTATAACAATAATAAACACTGAAAATGGAATGTATTTAGATTGTATTTAAATACATTTTTGAAGTAATATATTCAGTACTTAATTACATTCCAGTTTACAATAATGTATTTGGTATTTAAATACAAATTTGCGTGGTATTTAATATTTAAATATATTTTTAAGTATTTATGCCCATCTCTGGTAATGAATTAGGTAAAGAAACTGTACTGTTCATTCGTTGAAAACAGATGGACCTAAAAATAACTTTTTTAATGATTTTTTAGAGCCATCTGCTTTCAAGGAATGACCAATAGGTTGTTCATTCGTTGAAAGCAAATGAACGTAAAAATAACTTTTCATTGATTTTTAAAAATCTATCTATCCGTCTATCTATCTGTTATATATACACCTCGTCCTCGTTAACCTCGTTGCGGTTTCGTGCGTCGTCGGTCTCTCTTCACACGAAGGTCAAGCTGGTGGCCCCGCCTCTAGGCCTGGCTTGGTGGAGGAGCGAGTTGCTCTCTTGCGCTCCACCGCACATAGACAGGTACACCCGGCTCATCTGGTACCGTCCTGAGCCAGGCATCGTCTTCTCTTGAAGACTTCAACTTTGACCCCTGTAACGTTTCTGAGGTCCTTAGGAATCTGGTTAAAAAGTCTTGGCCCCCTGACAACCAAGCTAGTTTCTTTCAGTGTTGACGAGGTCCCTTGTCGGGCCTTTAATTTGGGAACACTACACATCCTGCCTTTCCTATTTTCCAGCGTTGTTTGGATGATAATTGGGTTTAGTTTGAGGTTTGGTACCAATTTTTCGATCATTTTCCATATGTAGATTATGGTATACCTCTCTCTTCGTCTTTCAAGGGAGTACAGATTTAGTTTTCGTAATCTTTCCCAGTAGTTGAGTTCTTTGCAGCCATCAATCTTGGCTGTGAAATGTGTCTGCGTTTCTTCTAGTTTATTAATTTCTTCCTTTTTATATGGGGACGTCAAAACTGAGCAGTAATCAAGTTTTGGTATGATCAGTGTTCTCAGCAGGGGAATCATTACTGTCTTGTCCCTCCTTTTGAACGTTCTTAGTACCTGTCCCGCGACTCTTTTTGCTTTGTTTATTGCTATCTGATTTTGTGTCTCGAATTTGGCATCCTCGGTCATTATTACCCCCAAGTCGACCACTTTCGTGCTTCTCTGAATTACCTGTCTATCTGGAGCATAGTATGCAGCCTATTTAATTTCCTCATTTCTACCATATTTCAAGAGCTGAAATTTCTCGGTGTTAAATGTCATATCGTTGTCTTCTGACCATTTGTATATTTTGTTCGTGTCCCTCTGCAGTCTGCAAGGCCTCCACTTCATTTGCATAGCTGATTTTTCTACTGATCTTTGTATCGTCCGCAAATGATGTTACTATACTGTTGCTGTTAACTCCACTGTTTATGTCTGTAGCATGATAATGAACAGGAGTGGGGTCAGCAATGTACCTTGTGGTACTGAACTGCGTACTTCTGATTCTGATGATGATACACTTGAATTTTGACCACCTGTAGTCGTTCTCTGAGGAAGTTGTAGATCCATTTTTCCCACTTTGCCTGTTATTCCCATATGTTTCATTTTATGTGCTATTATACCATGATCGCTCTTGTCGAAAGCTTTAGCAAAATCTGTGTATATGACATCATAGTTTTCATTACCTTCAAGTGCATCTAAGATATTGTTATGATGCTCTATAAGTTGTGATAGGCATGATCTTCCCGATCGGAATCCGTGCTGATTTTCGTTGAATTTTTCCAGTGTCTCCAAGAAGTCATAGATTTTCTCTCTGACTATTCTTTCAAATATTTTGGTGAGGTGGGACGTCAATGACACTGGTCTATAGTTCTTTGCTTGAGATCTAGCCCCACCTTTATATATAGGGACAATGTTTGCTCTTTTCAAGATACTCGATATTTCCTCAGTGTCTAGGGATCATCTCCATATCCGGAAAAAATCCCCCGGAGGAAAAAATCCCGGAAAAAATCCCCCGGCGGAAAAAAAAAAAACGAGTAAAGCATCCCCCGAGGAAAAACTCCCCCATCTAAGTTCCCCATCCCCTCTCAATTTTTATTTCAGTTAAACTTTGCCCCCCCCCCCACCCCACCCATCTAAATCCCCCATCCCTTATCAATTTTTATTTCAGTTAAACTTTGCCCCCCCCCCATCTAAATCCCCCATCCCCTATCTCAATTTTTATTTCAGTTAAACATTGCCCCTAAACGACGCAGTCAGAATCTTCTAGAAATACGAAATTAATTATAAATTATATATTAAAATCAATATAAATTTGCTTAAAGTTGGTTAAGTTTTTATTATGAAATATTTAAATGGAATATAAAATATTTCGCTCACAGAAAATAGTTAATTAATAGTTTTAGTAATTAATAAGTAAGTTTGTTTGTTGGTTACAAGACAAGTAAATTTCTACGTAGGTTACATTTCTTCTTCTATCTAAATTTTTATTTCAGTTAAACTTTGCCCATCATGGAGTTTGTAAAGTCAAATAAAGGGGGATTTAAATTGTGTTTTGAAGGCTACGTCTATGTTAAGCAAAAGGACTTAGCAAATCATGTTGTAGCTTATGAGTGTGTACAGCGTCGTGCCAATGCGCAATGCAAAGCTAGGCTTAAAGTGAAAGATAATGAAATTGTTGGAAGAGTGAATATTCATACGCATGCACCTGATCCAAGTAATATGCAAACTCTCAGTGCTTTGCAAAACATGAAAGCGAAAGCGAAAGATATGCATGACACCCCTCAGCAGATAATTTCACAAGAAATTGAAGGGATTGATGAAGGGGCAGCAGCAAATCTGCCAACAATAAGGTATTAAAAAGAAATCTGAGGCAGTGTAGGCAAAGGAGCCAAAATTCAATTCCACTACCGCTAAATACTAAGGATCTCTCTATCCCAGATGAATTCAAGGTTACGAAAAGTAATGAAAACTTTCTCTTGTATGACTCTGGTACTGAAGGTCCCAGAATTTTATGTTTCGGCACTTGGAAGAATTTGTCTTATCTTGAGTCTCATAAGAATTGGTTTATGGATGGAACTTTCAGCGTAACACCCTCTTTGTTTGCGCAAGTATACACCATACATGCTTTAGTTAATGGAACTATGACGCCTTGTATATATTCTCTTTTACCTAACAAAACTGAAGCCACCTATACACTAATGCTTAATGAAATTAAAGTTTGAATGGAAATTTAAACCCAGATAGCATTATGGTCGATTTTGAGAAAGCTATGCACAAAAGTATAAAATCGGTCTTCTCAGAAACCGAAGTTAAAGGATGCTTTTTTCATCTAAGCCAAAACATCTACAAGAAAATTCAGGAGTCTGGCCTTTCACAATCATACGCAAACAATCCTGATTTTGCTCTAAGAATGCGTATGATCTCAGCCTTAGCTTTTTGCCCCTCAGACAAAGTAATTGACGCATTTGAAACACTAGCTGAGGATTTTCCCGAAGATGCAACATGTATCCTAAATTATTTCGAAGACACATACATTGGGAGACCAAATAGGAGGAACAGGAGACCTCCAATATTTGACATCCAAACATGGAACATGCATACGAGAGTTCAAAACGAGCTCCCCAAAACTAACACTGCCATCGAAGGTTGGCATAGAAGTTTTCGGTCAAATATTAGATGTGCCCATCCAAATATTTGGGTATTCCTAAGAAGCATACAAAAGGAGCAGGCACTACAAGAAGTTAGCATGCTACAGGCTTGCGCTGGTCATCCTCCAAAACCCCAGAAGAAGAAGTATAAAGATGCAGCGTCTCGAATTAGAAATATTATTAGCTCCTACGAAGATCGTTCCATTTTGGACTTTTTACGGGGCATAGCGTACAACCTTAGCTTTTAATATTGGCTCTTAAATGATTTTTAAATTATTTATATCTTACCTTAGTTTTAATATTGTTTTTTAAATAAAGCATATTTTTAAAGTGACATTAAATCTTTTTAATTTTGATTGCCTTTCTATCCTTTCTATCTTTATAAAATTTGGTCCATGCGATTTTTTCCTCGGGTTTTTTTTTCCGGGGGGATGCTTTACTCGGTTTTTTTTTCCTCCGGGGGATTTTTTCCAGTTTTTAATTAATAGTGCGCTCCATTTGTCCGGACCTGCAGATGAATGTGATTTCATTTGTCCTATAGCTTTCGACTACATCATCTGGGGTAAAATCAAAGTGTTATACATTCTCCTTGCAATTTCTCTTCGAAGAATGCATCTATGTCAGGTATCGCTTTGTCACTTTTTGAGGGTATTGATGACCAGGGCCGTTTCCAGCCATTAGGGGGCCCTAAGCAGTATACCCATTTGAGGTTCCACCCCTCCATCCACCAACTCACACATACATAAAATGGCTGTGTTAATAAAAAACAATTATGAAACAATTTTAATGAAACATTTATGTCCAAAACAACAAATATGTACTTTCAGAAGACAAACAGAAAAAATACTCTTCATGAAATTCCTGAAAATTAGCTTATACATTATTTAGAATAAATGACAGAACTATGTATAAAAAATAATGCAATTACCAACTACCAAACAATTACTAACTCTACGATACAATCGTGTAATAGCTATCAGTTATACAGAACAGTTTGTATCTTCAAAATTTTTGCCTCCTAGATTTTTTCTGGGCGAAATCATCAATAACATCATCATATGAAATCTCCCTGCCAACGTCCTGATTGATGCTTATAATGCCAAGGCCACTGAGGCGATCCTGCCCCATTGATGATCTGAGGTAGTTCTTGATTAGCTTCATCTTAGAGAAGCTCCTCTCGGCTGACGCTACTGTCACAGGTAGAGTGCAGGCAATTCTTAGTGCAACCCAGAGATTGGGGTATAGTTCCTCCAGTTGCTTCTGATGAATGAAGGAGAGAAGCTCCAATGCAGTCATGTTGTGTGAAGGTAAAGTCGGCAAGTTCTTAATTTCGAGGGCCAGTTCTCTTCCATCAATGTCAGAGTCAGCTCCAGAGCTCAGTATCTTAGAGAGCTTTTCACACTTGCAGGACAAGTCTTCCTTGTTCATTGTGGTGAAGTTTAGGAGAACCCCAAATATGTCCATCACATCATCTAATGTTTTGAATCTCTCATTTATTGACCCGATGGCACAATTCACCACCACATTGAAAAATTTAACTTCCAGCCTCTTTAAGGCTTCTGTAAATGGTTCGTCAGGAGCTTCGTAAGCAAAGTGCTTTTTTGTGGATCTGAGCCTCTTCTCCTTCAGCACAGCCGCCACATTCATTTCCTCACATATGTCCCTAGCTACAACTTGTGCTGCACCAAAACCTGTTTCTGTAGCTGGTGAGTGAGTCTTTTGTTTTTGTGAGGAGGTTGACCGCCACATCAAACTGCATTGTAGGAGACTGCAGAAGTTTGCTCACATGGTTAACTGCATGAAGAATGTCATACCATACTACTGTGCAAATTTGAAAGCGATAAGACCCTACCTCCTCTGCAAGTGCTTGTGATTCAGTCCTGGCTATGGCATCTGTGGCATTGTTTCTGACTTCCAACAGGGCCTCTCTGATGTTGTGGCTCTGGTATCGCACAGCCTCAATGCTCTTAAGCCGGCTCTCCCACCTGGTTTCACTCCAAGACTTGAGTGTTATGTTCACGTGCTTCTTTAGGATTGTCCATCTCTGTGTAGCTGCTGCAAAAAGGTTGTACAATTTTTGTACGTTGCCAAAGAAGCTGCTGGCATCTGTGGAAGCTTTAGCTGCATCAGCCACTACAAGATTCAGAGTGTGAGCCCCACATGGAACATAGAGTGCACGACAGTTCTCTAATAACCTTGCCTGAACACCTTTGTTCTTGTCCTTCATGTTCGCTCCGTTGTCATATGACTGTCCTCTGCAGTCATCAAAGTGAATATTCAGTTCATCTAGTCTCTTCAGAATCAGAACTGATAAACCCAGGCCTGTACTTTCTGAAGCCTCAAGAAAGCCCAAGAAGTATTCTTTTATTTCTGGTACTTCACCCATTTTAACAGTTCTGATAATAATCGACATCTGTTCTTGATGGCTTATGTCTGGAGTGCAGTCTAAAATGAGTGAGTATTATTTAGCTTGTTTTATTTCTGCAACAATGGCATCCAAGATCTTCCCGCTAATGGACCCAATGAGCTAATTTTGAATGATGTTTCCTAGGTAACTTGAATGACTATATTGGCCACTTTCAACTCTGCTGATGTGTTGTTTCATCACTGGATCAAATTTGGCAAGCAGCTCAACCTCCTTCAAGAAGTTGCCATTGTCTCGATTGTACAATGTAGAGGAAGACCCCCTAAAAGCAAGGTTTCTCTCTGCCAGTGATTAGATTATACTTACAAGACGTGTGAGAACATCTCGCCAGCGTCTTCGCTGTACCTCCATTAATGACATTTCAGTTTGGTCAATGGTCCTCCCAGTTTTTAGCCGCAGTTCCAGATCCTTCCATGTTGCCATGTTATCTGCATGTTCTGAACTATTTTCATGGCCTTTCAGAAGCGAACCAACGTTTATCCAGTCTGAAAGTCCATCCGTAATTAGTTTGTACGACTTCCTTGAAAACAACTTGCAGCAGAAGCAATAAAGAGCATCATTCCTTCTAGAGTACATCAGCCAGCTTCGCTTTATTTTTTCCCATTAATTAATGTTCTGTACACGTAATGGTGATGAACGCTTCTACCGTCCTCTCTTTTAGGGAATGTGAAATCTGGACTGATTTGAAATGGTCCTCGAGACACCAGATCTGTCTTCAAGGCATCTGACAGGACAACTGGCCAGTCATACGGATCAAGCGGTGGAGTAGATCTTGGTTCTTGTTGCTCAGTAGAAATGCCTGTGTGTGGTGTGTGAAGCTGAACAGAAGATGGGCCACTTGTTGGTTCATCAGGCTCTATTTCTACTGGTGTTTGAGGTTGCATAGAGGATGGTCCTGCTGTTGGCTCATGATGCTCATCAGGCTTTGCTGAGGATGGCTTTTCCAAATATTTCAGTAGTGCTCCTGAGAAGAGCATAACATTACATATTCTGTTAATTTTTGCTAAAATACTCTTTCTTATCTTGTTTGATAATATAATTGATCTGTGTGAACAGAATTTGAGGTGATGTGATCCATTAAATTTCACATTTCGAAATATTATATATATTACAGAGACTAGCTTACTCTACACGATTCCTGAGCACTTGCCTAGCTTGATGGTCTACCCAGGAGCGGCTCGCAGGTAGGCACTGTGGAACTGCAGCACCCCCATGATCTTATGATCTTTATATTTAAATATTTAAAATAGCCTCTCTGATTGTTTTTTTCAATGAACTTTGAGTTTTTAAATCAGATTATATCCTTTTTTCCTTAAACTATTTCAATGCCGAACGAATGAATCACGAAAGTAGCTTCAGCCTTCCCGTGGAACTGCGTACTTAACAGTTCCAGATTTTGTTCGAAACGCTTGAAACCTCGGTGGCGGACGTACGAAGAGCGAGTCAGAATCGCGGGTTTAAGAGGATTCAAAGCACTGGACAGAGCAGTGCCGATTTGTTTGTTTGACGTGGTAGTTGTGTTGCTGTATCGTTTGCTAATTCGAAATTTAATTTCCGAATTGCATTTATCAATGATTCGTTATCATTTATTTTTTGTCGTGAGATTGAAGTTAATTATATAATAATTGGATTATTTACAATATATAGCTTTCATTTCTTGGAATATTTTTTTCGCAAGTGACTTTTTGTTTTTTGAAATTTTAACTAGGCGCCTATTCTATTATCATGGCTGCGCTAGCCCCAGAAGTGAGTCGGGTGACAGTGAGTAAAATTCAGTCTCGTAATTTTTCACAGTTATCTCTTCAAGAAAAAATAGCTATTAAAACTGAAGGACGCCCTACACCGAAATTCAAATATCTCAGCCCGGACTAAGTAACAATAAGAAATATATTCGTAGTTTTAATTCAGAATGGTACCAAAGAAAAAGTTGGCTTTGTGGTTGTAAAGTTAAAAATGCATTATTTTGTTTCCCGTGTCTACTACTCGGTGGTGACTTGACGTGGACAAAAAGTGGTTTTACAAATATAAACAAAATGAAAGAAAAAACTGAAAAGCATGAGCTCATAAAAATTCTTTTGACCATCCCCATGACTACATCCGAGGCCGAACGCTGCCATTCAACATTAAAAAGAATAAAGACGTTCTTAAGGAGCACTATGAATCAGGAAAGATTAAATGCTCTTGCAATGATTTCAATAGAGAAAAATTTGATCAACAGTACACAGAATTTCAATGAAAAAGTAATAGACCTTTTCGCTCAGAATAAAAACAGAAGAATGGAATTTGTTTATAAATAAAATTTTTCCCAAATTCGAAATTACCCGTTAAGCTTAAGTACCTATAATTGATTTTATGAAACTATTTTACTTATTTTATGACTGAGTAGTGAGTAGTTATCTATTTATCTATTCGACTTTCTCTCTCCCTCATATATATATATATATATATATATATATATATATATATACACAAACTCAGAATGGTTCCCTGAGAACATTATATGTTAAACACAGACCGTGCATGGAACAAGGAACTATAGCCCACGTCGGGCTAAAATCATGAAAAGAAAAAACTATGGTATTTGTCATTTACCATTACTTATTCGGACTATAGTGGATTTAATTTTCCCAGAAGAGTTCCTTGTTCCATGCACGGTCTGTGTTTAAATATATATATATATATATATATATATATATATATATATATATATATAATCGACACAATTGTTCACAATTTCTGAGGCAGCACCCCCATAACTGAAACTCACGAGCCGCCACTGGGTCTACCTAACCTAGTTGCCTGAACTGTAATAATAAGAATATACAAGTGGCACATCTCACCTGCGCTACTGGAAAGCTTCTCCTCCTCTATTTTCTTCTTTTTCCGTTTTTCAGCTCCTGATGGATAATGTCGTTTCATTTTCCAAGATGCACGAAGTCACATCTAGTTAACCACAACTATCTGCTAAAAATAATAATCATGATAATAATAATAAATAATAATAATAGTTATAATTGTAACGTTAATCAAATACATTCAAATAATCAGACCATTTAGGTTTTAACCAACAAAATTCACATTATCTGAAAAAGATGAGGAAAGAATTAATAAACTTGAAAACAACGAAAATAATCCTAGGTTTTAAAGTGTTACAAAATCTCTTAATAATTAGTAAATTAGTGAAATAATGTTTTACAATACTAGAAAAATTAAGCATTTAGGAAAGTATAAGCATATAGTAAGAATAAAGTTAAATAATATAGAAATAAGATCTCACAATAGTTATTTACACTAACGACCAAAACGTTTCGTTGTCTCATTTTATCACATTTGTCTCATACAAAAACTTTAATTAATACGACAATAATAATAATAATAATAACAATAATATTAATAATAACGTCAGCTATATTCCTATTCTTGCCCACTGAGCTATGACCTGGGAGCCTGTCTATGGGCCCTCTAGTAGCAGCGGGGCCCTAAGCGGCCGCTTAGTCTGCTTATGCCAGGAAACGGCCCTGCTGATGACCGATTCATACTGGGCTCTCAATAGTTAGAGAGTTCAGAAGAGCATTGTCCGTTATAATAGCGATAGTAAAGAGAGAGAGTGACGCAACACTGCGGCGAAGAGAGAGAGAGAGGTTGAAGACAGTCATTAAGAGGCGGGGAGTTGATGAGACGAAAATCCTTTGATTCCAACCACCCAAATAGAAACGGACAAGACCCCTGTGTGGCGGAGACAGCAACTGAGTATGGGTAAAGAAACTGTGGAGCCGTCACTGCACACTTAACCTCTTAGAAGCTGTTTTAGAAAAAGATTGGTCTTTTATTAAATCTTGTTTTAGAAAGAGACTAATCATGAAAAATTACTGGGAAAGGTTACGTGAATTAAATTTATACTTGCTGGAAAGAAGAAGAGTGTTACACCATTATTTACACTTGGAAAACAATAGAGGAACTAGTCCCTAATCTCACTTTGAACAATATTAATCATTCTAACTACAATGGCAATTAGAAAAGGACGAATGTGTCGTGTTCCCAAACTAAAGGCTAGACGTGGAACATGGTCAACCGTGAAGGAAGATAGCTTCGTTGTAAGAGGTTCAAGATTGTTCAACCAACTGCCCAAAGAAATACGAAACACGACTGTAGTGGTGAAAATCTTCAAAAGACTAGACGCTTGGCTCAGAACGATTCCAGATGAGGCGGGAGTACCAACTCTCTACGTCACCAGGCCAACTCAAGAGCAGGGGCAATAAGCCTGACTTCCGTAAAATGAAGACTTATCGCATGGAACACCTGGAAGGTTGGAAGGAGGCATATATATATATATATATATATATATATATATATATATATATATATATATATAGTACAAATTAATGTGAAGAGGACAAAAATTAGCATTTTCAGCAAACAGCATATATTTTTAAGACTGGAACAAACCTTAATATTTGATATAGCTACCTTTAGCTTTAATAACGTCTTGAACACACTTTAGCAGAGAATGTACCAGTTTTTCACAGATTTTCTTTAATTCTTCATCATGAAACCAGACTTGGATGACAGACCCGATCAGTTTTGCTTTAGTTGTACACTCAAAATGTACAGTCCAGTTTTTGAAGTCGAGTCTTGCATATGTCCCATAGATTTTCGATTAGGTTTAGATCTGGCGAGTTTCCCGGCCAGTCTAAACAGCTGATATTGTTCACTTTCAAGAACTCCTTAACATATTTTGATATATAGCATGGAGCCAGATCTTGTTGCAAAACCCCCTTTGGGAACAGTTTCTGCAGATCTGGTTTGCCATGGCGTTCTAGAACCTCAATATATCGCTTACCATTCATCATGCCTTCCACAGGCACTAATGAGCCAGTTCATCGTGCAGAAAAACAACCGTAGAACATTTTCTTTCCTGTGTTTTTCACAGTTTGGTTATTTTGGAACTGGTTGTGGGTTCACCAGGTGAATGGCTTACAAATCGATTTTGTTGACCTTAAACAAGAAAAATTACTTTAGTCTAAAAATAATACAGTGTACCAATCTTTTGACCAACCAGCATATTTCTTGGCCCACGCATAGCATTTTGTCTTCATTACTGTTGTTAGCAATTGTTTTTCCATAGGTTTCTCGGCTTTGCGTCCCACCGCCAGCAATCGACGTCTTACAGTTGATGATATCTGGATATTTATTTGATTCTGCTAAGTCCTGGTTAAGCATGTCACTAGTTTTTCTGGGATCCTGCGTGTTCATTCGTATTAAGTTTGCATCATCTCTGGGTGTTGTTTTCCGTTTTCTTCCGCATTTGCCTTTCTTTCATGAGGAGATTGAGCCCGTGGTTTCTTTCTTCTTAATAATCTTATTAACCGCTCACACACTAACTTTGATTGCATTGGCAATTTTTCCGTGTGAGCGTTCTAATTTCATGCAAGGTGATTATTTTATTTCTTTTTCTTGGTGTTGTAGTGAATACTCTTATTTTAGTTTCAAGATAAATGTTAATTTTACCGTCTTGAATTTCGGAATAGCTATAAATTCATTTTAAATTAGTTACCCATCATAATTCAATTGTAAACCACATTAATACTAATTTTATGTATACTGTATTATTTTATTGTATGTAAACATAATTAATTATATATCACAATTGTCAGTTAATTATTTATATTCAAATAATTATTTTAATCTAATACCATGTCCATTTTGCAAATAAATAATAGAAATCCAAGGGTTATATTTTCCATCCTTGGTACTGTCGCAGTTTCGCCTAACGGACTCAATACGGCTAGTGAGATAATCACTGGTTGGCACTTAACCAGCGGCAGTGCTTATGGCTACATCATCCAGGTTAACCTATACCGGATAGATGCGCTACGGTCCCAAGCCGTAGCTTGCCTAGGCCCAACGACGACGACGACGAAAACCAACAATTGGTGACCCCGGAGTTGGATTCCCCCCTTTTACCCGAACGACTAGGACTAGACTGTAACGTCGTTCGTGCCCATCACCCCCTTCACCCGAGCGACTAGGACCAGACTGTAACGTCGCTCGTGCCCTCTGCCCCTCACCCCTGCCCGTGCGCTCTGTGCCTGCGCTCGTCTCAACCTCCACTCCTTCGTTGGTAACTTGTCGTCTTGCTTGTACGTCAGCAAGCATAGGAGAAGATGCCTGACGACGCTGGTGCCATCTCCCACTTGAGCGTAAAGCTCCCCGTCTTCTGGCCGGGTGATCCATTTATTTGGTTCCACCAAGTGGAATCACAATTCAACTTGGGAAGGATCACCGCTAGCAGGACAAAATACGATCATGTTTTGTCCTCTCTACCAGCGAGCATCATCTCTGAAGTCCGTGACGTCATCGTGTCTACTTCCACGAGTGAGGACCCATACAACGATCTGAAGTCTGCCATCCTGTGCCGCACCACTGTCTCCGAGCGTGAGAAACTACATCAGTTAATCTCAAAAGAAGAACTTGGAGACCGTAAGCCCACTCAAATGCTGAGGGCTATGCAGTGCGCTCTAGGCGAACGCGCACAAACCTTCGATAAGGACATCTTTAGACAGTTGTTCTTGCAGAAACTTCCTCCATCAGCTCAGCGTGTCTTGGCCACTATGGATCCTGCTACTCCAGTTGATAAACTAGCAGAAACTGCCGACAAAGTAGTGGAGATTGACACAGCTCCGGTCAACAACGTGAACACACAATCGGAACTGGAGTTGAAAGTGGAAGAGTTAAGTCAACAACTCAACCACGTTTGTTCTCTGCTACAAAATCAACGGCAAAGAAGCCATTCTCGGTCAAGATTTACGAAGAGGCATCGTTCGAGTTCCGGGAAGATCTGCTTCTACCACTCTAAATTTGGAAAGAAGGCTAGGAAGTGCATCTCCCCTTGCAATTTTTCGTCGGAAAAACCCCAGCAGCGAGTCCTAATGGCGTCTAGTACTCGCACTGCCAACCTGTTATTCATAAAGGACAGGAACTCTTGTGTCAATTTCTTGGTCGATACCGGAGCGTCAGTCAGTGTATTCCCTCAAAAATCTGGTCATACGCACTCGGAATCTCCGCCTCTATACGCTGCTAACGGTTCACGCATACCCACGTACGGTACTCAGTCGCGTGAACTAAACTTGGGCCTTCACCGATCCTTCAAGTGGATTTTCATCTGTGCTCAAGTGCAGCATCCCATAATCGGCGCTGACTTCCTCCAGCATTTCAAACTCCTGGTGGATCTTGACAAGCGACGCTTATGCGACCAGGCCACACTGCTTTCTGTTCTTGCCAAACAGGTTGCCCTTCCGGACGCCTCGAACTCTGCACTTTCCCTCGTTCCCCCTAATTCCATGTACCAGTGCCTTTTCCAGCGATATCCAGGAATTCTTCAACCGATGCAGATGGGTGATACCATTAAGCACACCATTACCCATCACATTACAACAAAAGGTCCCCCTGTGTTTGCAAAACCCAGACGTCTTGCCCCGGACAAACTGAAAGCTGTCAAATCGGAATTCCAGCTTATGATAGATCTTGGGATAATAAGACCTTCCAAAAGCAGTTGGTCCTCTCCCCTACACCTGGTCCAGAAGAAGTCAGGAGACTGGAGACCATGTGGGGATTACCGGTTTTTGAATTCGACAACCATCCCGGACCGATATCCGGTACCAAATGTCCAAGACTTTACTTCTCTTCTCCACGGCAAATCTATCTTCAGTAAAATAGACCTCGTTAAGGCTTTCCACCACATTCCCGTAGAGCCTTCGGATATTCCCAAGACTGCAGTTTGTACACCATTTGGGTTATTCGAATTTGTGAAGATGCCGTTCGGGCTACGGAATGCTGCGCAAACCTTTCAGAGGTTTATAGATGAGGTCACCAGAAGCTTAGACTTTGTTTATGCCTACATCGATGATTTGCTTGTGGCCAGCTCAACGGAAGAGGAACATAAGGAACATCTTTCACTCCTCTTTCAACGCTTAGAACAATACGGTGTTACTATTAATGCATCTAAGTGTGTGTTTGCACAGCCAACCTTGGAATTTCTTGGTCACACGATTTCGCAGCACGGAATTACCCCCTTCAGGACAAGTGTGAAGTGATAAAAAATTACCCTATGCCAAATAATCAGCGTGAGTTACGTCGGTTTCTAGGTTTGGTAAATTATTACCACAAGTTCATTAAAAACTGTGCCAGTGTTCTTGCTCCTCTACACGCTATGATCACACACAAACGCAAGGTAACGAAATTGGTATGGTGTAGCGATAGTTTACAGGCGTTCGACAATGCCAAAAATGCTATCAATAGTGCATTGTCTGTCATTTCCTATCAGTGATGCCCCCCTAACTCTGACGGTCGATGCATCAGATGTTGCGATCGGTGGGGTGTTGGAACAAACCATTAACGGTCAACAAGCACCCATCGCGTTTTACTCGAAAAAGCTGCAGCCAGCCCAAACGCGTTATAGTGCTTTCGGACGTGAACTTCTTGCTATTTACTTAAACGTGAAGCATTTTCAACATTTCCTTGAAGGCCGAGAGTTTTGTGTTTTTACCGACCACAAACCTTTGGTCACTGTCTTCAATAAAAACAGCTGTAACCACTCTCCCAGAGTCATCAGGCAACTCGATTATATATCGCAATTTACCACAGATATCCGCCACATCAAAGGTGTCTTGAACACTCCAGCGGATGCACTTTCAAGAATAGAGATTACTTCTGTTACCCTCAGCTCTACACTGTGGAATGCTATTGCACAGGATCAAGATAAGGATACGGAACTACAAGACCTGCTCAGAGAAGACTCCACTCACTCACTTTCCCTCAAGAAAATGAGTATGCCAGGATTGTCTGTGCCCCTCTATTGCGACGTATCAACAGCTGCTATTCGCCCTTATGTCCCTCCATGTCACAGACAAGCAGTCTTCACGGATCTTCATAAGCCCTCCCATCCTGGTATCCGTGCTTCGCAACACCTGGTTACCTCTCGCTTTGTTTGGCCCTCGATGCGGAAGGATGTCAAACATTGGACCAAAACGTGCCTTGCCTGCCAGCGTGCCAAAGTCCAAAGGCACACCAGGTCCCCCTTTGACGCATTTCCGCCCCCATCCCAGCGATTTGAGGTAATTCATGTAGACATTGTTGGCCCTCTTCCAGTGATTCAAGGCCAACGTTATCTGCTCACCTGTCTCGACCGCTTTTCCAGATGGCCTGAAGCCATCCCACTTCCTGATATCCAAGCGGACACTGTTGCAAGAGCCTTTCTTCATGGATGGGTATCAAGATTTGGATTGCCGACAAAAGTCATCACTGACCAAGGTCGCCAATTTGAGTCTTCGCTTTGGAAGAAGTTTACCAGCTTGTAGCTTGTTGGGTACAGTACATGCGCATACCTGTGCGTATCATCCGCAAGCTAACGGCCTCGTCGAACGCTTCCATCGCCAGCTGAAGTCATCCCTTATGTGTCACGAAGACTCCCATTGGATGGATAAGCTTCCACTCGTGTTGCTTGGTATTCGCTCTGCATTTAAGAGTGATCTGAAGACTACAGCGGCCGAACTAGTCTATGGAACAACACTGCGGCTACCAGGTGGCTACTTCACTGCAGGGGATAAGTCATGTGATCCTACGGAATTCGCTCAAACACTTTCCTCTCACATGCAGTCCCTTCAGCCTGTTCCCCCTCGATTGACTAGCCAACAGAACATCTTTGTTTCCCCAGCCCTCCAGTCTTGCACCCACGTTTTCGTTCGTGTACCTGTCCCAAAACGGCCTCTCCAATGTCCATATGACGGGCCCTATGAAGTTCTCCGACGTACGCGCAAATCATTTCTCATCCAGCGCGGTTCCAAGGTCGACAAGGTTTCTATCGATCGTCTTAAGCCTGCGTTTTTGGAATCAACCTTAAGCGAGGTACATGTAGCTACCAAAAAGGTCCAGGGGAAATCTGTGTCGTTCGGAACTCTTTGAACTTCCTCTCTGGTGGGGGAGTGTGTAGTGAATACTCTTATTTTAGTTTCAAGATAAATGTTAATTTTACCGTCTTGAATTTCGGAATAGCTATAAATTCATTTTAAATTAGTTACCCATCATAATTCAATTGTAAACCACATTAATACTAATTTTATGTATACTGTATTATTTTATTGTATGTAAACATAATTAATTATATATCACAATTGTCAGTTAATTATTTATATTCAAATAATTATTTTAATCTAATACCATGTCCATTTTGCAAATAAATAATAGAAATCCAAGGGTTATATTTTCCATCCTTGGTACTGTCGCAGTTTCGCCTAACGGACTCAATACGGCTAGTGAGATAATCACTGGTTGGCACTTAACCAGCGGCAGTGCTTATGGCTACATCATCCAGGTTAACCTATACCGGATAGATGCGCTACGGTCCCAAGCCGTAGCTTGCCTAGGCCCAACGACGACGACGACGAAAACCAACAGTGTAATGTCGAAATTCAATTCTGAAACACAGACCACAGAAATCACACGTACTGACTCCTCTGATGACTGACAATAAACTAAATTCGACAGAAACTGAATAACAAGCTCGACTTCAAAAGACGCTGCAATAATGTTTCAGATGATAAAATAATGTAGTGTATACCATAAATAATTAAACTTATTCATAAAATTACATTTAAAAAGCTTTCATTGTTTTTTTTCATTAAAGCCAATGAAAAATCATATTTTTGTTCCATGATCACATTAATTTCCACGCTACTTTATATATATATATATATATATATATATATTATATATATATATATACAGGGTGGGCCGTAAGTTTCCATACATAGGAAAATAAACATTTTGTTATGGACAACCATTTTTATTTATATAATATGCTCTACATGGTTGCCATTGTTTTGAAAACACATTTCAATACGTGTTCCCCACTGTTGATGAACACGCATTAGCACAGTTGACGTTATGCTTGTAATGGCGTTGGTGATACGTTCCTTTAGATGATTTATGTCTCGTATCTTTTCCTGATACACCATGGCCTTCAAGTGCCCCCAAAGATAGAAATCAAGGGGGGTGAGATCTGGGGATCTGGGAGGCCACTCCACAGGACCACGCCGACCAATCCAAGCATCCGGAAACTGCTGATCCAAATACCGACGCACGTGAAGACCATAATGAGGTGGAGCTCCATCTTGCTGGAAGTAAACTGGGAAGTTACCTTCCTCGTTTAGCAGGGATGGGAAAATCTCTTCTTGCAACATGTTAAGATACCTTTCGGCATTAAGATTTCCACTGACAAAAATTGGTCCAATAATTCTGTCACCCCATATCCCGGCCCACATCACTTTACCGGCACCTTGCATCTTCGTCGGACTCAGCCAGTTAGGGTTAGCATTACTCCAATAACGTATGTTTTGCCGATTAACCTCTCCATTGACGTAAAAATTTGCTTCATCAGTAAACAAGATCTTACGTCAAACGCATATTCTTAGGGTATCTGAAACATAAAAACAACGTTTAATTTTTCCTATGTATGGAAACTTACGGCCCACCCTGTATATATATATATATATATATATATATATAAGAAAGAATTGCATATCGATGGATTCAACTTACTAAGAGTGGATAGAACAGCGAGACGTAAAGGTGGATGTGCTATTTATATACATGAGAGGCGTATGACAGAGACGGTAATAAGTAAATCCAACACCTTCGTGGAAACCCTTGCAGTGAAAATAGAGAAACTAAACGTGGTACTGATAGTCATCTATAGACCTCCAAACTCTTCAAATGAAAAATTTTCGGGTGCCATTGATGATATCAGAACCCTAATAAAGTCCCTAAACTCTCCATCCCCTAATATATTACTCTGCGGAGATTTTAACTTCCCATTTATAAAATACAAAAAGGTGGATAGAAATATATTTATACAGCAAGATAAGGGGGTACAAGAGGGGACTAGCAGCAAGCAAAAATGTTGATGGCTCTCACAAACGAATTTATGCTGACACAGGAGATAACAGAAAATACCAGGAAAAATAACTGCCTAGATCTGGTATTCACAAATAACACAAACTTGATTGCCGATATAAAAATAACCCCAACTATTATCTCAGACCACAATATAATCGAGTTATCAACAAATATGGCGATAACTTTAAAAGACAATACACATACGGAAGGAAGAAGCAAATTTGGGGCTTTTAACTTAAACTCCAAGACCATAAATTGGGAAGAAATCAGATCACACATGACCCAAATAGAGTGGAGAACAGTTTTAGAGAATAAAACAACTGAGGAAATGCTAACAACTTTGGAAGAAAAGACGTTGAGAATTTTGGAAAAATATGCTCCGAAAGCACAGCCAAAAGGAAAGAGGAACTGGCTAGAGAGGCAAAAGAGAAGAATATTCCGAAAAAGAGAGTGGCGACGAAGTTAGCAAATTGCGGAGACAACAATGCCAGGAAAGTAATACAAGAAAAACTGGAGAGTATCGATAGGGAAATACAAACTCTGATAAAAGGTTATATAGAGAAGGAAGAGGAAAAGTCAGTACAAGCAATAAAGGAAAATCCAAAATACTTCTACAGCTGTGCGAAAGGGAAAACAAAAACGCGCGCTACTATCTGGCCCTTAAGGAAAGGAAATAATGAACTAATAGACGATCTGAAAGAAATATCTGAAACGCATGCGTTCTTCGTTAAGGAGAGTTTGCAGTATCAGACTTTCGACACATTCTCATCCTTTTTCTGTCCAACTCTCTAAAGCAAAGGTTGATTGGTATTCTCACTCTTTCATCTATTCAACCGGTCAACTCTGGAATATCTTTCCTCCTGTATATGACCTCCAATCTTTCAAACGCAGAGTGTTCAGGCATCTCGAAAACTCTGGACCTTGATTTCGGCTTTCTTCTACTTTTATGGGGAGTGGGGCATTTTTGCAGGCGTTCATCCTTGGCTCCTCGGGCCCTCCTGCATAAGAAAAAATTAGTTTTTTATTCATTGATCTTGGCTGTGAAGTCAATATATATATATATATTTTTTTAATTGGGGTTGTTTAACCTCCTTCGAAACATCTAAGGTCATGTGACGCAGGGGACCTACAGCTTTACGTGGGATCCGAACCACGGGTCGCTACATAATCTGGGCGCAGAGGACGGTCTCCCATCCAACTATTACCCAGACCCAGTGTCGCTTAACTTCGCAGATCTCCGGAAGCGGTGTTACGACATCGGCCACGACGTAGCCCATATATATATATATATTATATATATATATATATACACTACTGTGCAAAAGTCTTGGCCAGGTATATATTTTTCTGATTAATTACGTACATCTAAATCTTAGAGTAATGTAAATGAATATACTTGATGTTTTGAGGTTGTATACATCAAATCAATCGAATATGTAGAGGCACATTCCAATTTAAAGGCAACATTTAATTTAAATTGAGGTTTCATTTTTTAGCACCATAGACCATACTCAGGTATTTTCTGAAGTTTTACGTAAGGACCGTACCAAAATGACGAAGGTTTCTATTGAGATCAGGCACAAAATCGTATTCTTACATGAACAGAGAAATTCCCAGTCGGAAATTTCAAGAAAAACCAGCGTTTCAAGACATGCAATACGAGAAATCATCATGAAAAAGAAGAAACAGGGACCGTATCGGACAGAAAACGCAGTGGAAGACCTCGAAAACTTTCGGAATCTGATGTCAGACACTTGAAACTTACATCCCTGAGAAATAGACGAGCATCAAGTGCCGAGCTGTCATCAGAACTTGCTCAAACTTCAGGAACACAAGTGCATCCTTCCACCATTAGAAGAGTACTGATTAAAAATGGTCTTCATGGGCGAGTAGCTAGAAGAAACCCATTACTTAGGAAAGGGAATAAAGCCAAAAGATTAAAATATGCACGGGAACATCGTCAATGGAGCATGGAACAGTGGAAAAAAGTACTTTGGAGTGATGAGTCAAAATTTGAGATATTTAGGACAAAGAGAAGACAGTATGTGAGGAGAAGGACCAATGAAGATCTCAAAGACATTTGTCTACAACCAACAATTAAGCATGGAGGAGGGTCTATAAAAGTCTGGGGGTGCATATCAGCAAATGGAGTCGGTGATTTGGTGAAGATAGACGGAATCATGACAGCTGAAAAGTATAGACAGATATTAATACACCATGCAGTTCCCTCAGGATTACGTCTGATCGGCCGGAACTTTATGTTCCAACATGACAATGACCCCAAACATACTGCTAATAATGTCAAAAGATATTTGGAAAGAAAAGAGGCTGCTGGAGAGCTCCAACTAATGGAATGGCCACCACAAAGTCCAGATTTGAACATCATTGAAGCTGTTTGGGATTATCTGGAACAAAAGAAGATAGAGAAGCAACCAAAATCACAGGATGAACTATGGGCTGTCTTGCAAGATGCTTGGAATAACATTCCGAATGATTTTCTCGAGTCTGCAGCAAAGTATCCCGAAAAGGATCAAGGCTGTTATCGAGTCAAAAGGGGGACATACCAAATATTAGAAACACATTTATTTTTGGTGATGGTTTTTGTTTCTATGTGGTGCTATGTGCTATTAGATTAAATATACTTCATTATAATGTTCATTTGTACACTTTTATTAACCTTTATGACCTTAAAATTAATGAAATTGCAACTGGCCAAGACTTTTGCACAGTAGTATATTATATATATAATTATATATATATATATATATATAATTTATTTTTTTACTCTGATTAGCACTTCGCGGACAACTCTTCTGAAGGCTACAATTTTTTTCAGAAGAAACTACACGACATGCACTTTACAGCGAATAATTTGATGTAAACATCGAACAAATTCGTTCACTACAAAAAGTTTAGAGCAAAGTTTAGGTGGCCAAAATGCTGTTCAGCTGAGTAAGGTGTTTGTCCGCGTGACGTTGGGCGGAGTTTGTGGTAAAACATAAATAATTTTGTGTATCTAGTCAGACCACGTTTGTACAAAATTTTATACTCTTTTGTGAACTCGAGAAAAAACAAGTCAGTCCATAAATTTCCAAAATACTACAGCCATACAAAATTTTGAGTTTCATATCCAAAGCCAGAGAGACCAACTTTGTGAAGTTGTACTCAAATAAAACATTTGTCGTTAAAAATTCAAAGTTAAAAAAACAAACCACTTACATTTTGTGTTATCTTTGTTCTGTTCTTTTTAAGGTTAAAGATTTGCCTTTTTGCAGGACGCATTGTTCAAACTCTCTCTCTCTCTCTCTCTATATATATATATATATTATATATATATCACCGCAAGGGGGTTCTAAGCTCGTGCTCTTTGTGCTCGTTTGTACGTGCTTGTTCCTGGAGGTTTCACGTGCGCCCTCCCGGCCCTAGCACCCAAGGATGATGGGGCTCGACCCTGCAGTCCTTGTTATCCTTGGTCTTTTTCCACTTCGACTGTCCCCTCCACCCTTTCTTTTTCCTCTGTCTTTCCTCTCACTTTTTGTTTGTTTTCCCGCGGAGATATGCCCTTTTAAATAGAAGCGAATCGGTTCTTCCCGAACTTAAAAAAATATATATATATATCATGATTATGTTTTGATGTTATGATTTTTATTTACATAATATCCTTTCTTTTTACTTATAATGATATTTTAGTATGTGAAACTTATACCGTACTGCAAACTTTAGCGGTTCTCCCATACTCCATACTGAATTTGACTCGGGAAGCGTCTGTTTCGTTCGGCCAAACGGAGGAGATACCGAAACACGAATGAGATTTTATACGATTTTATTCAATTAAAATTTTGAAACACGGTGATCAAAGATGCGACGAATTAAGCTAAACACGTTCATGATAAAGAAGGAGGTTTAGTGGGGCTGAGCCGACTATATTTAACGGCATTTACATTAACCCTAGACATTATAGGTCCAATGTTATTACCATTCAAAACAAGTAGCACTGGGGTACCTAATATACTGTCTAGGGTAAAACAAGCACTATGAAGCACAATGCGCCTTTCGACCACTATCCCAAACAAAAATCTGTCCAGAATGAGGCATAGGGTTGCCAACTGTAAATTCTAAAACCAGCTTCTTTCGTCATACCAAATGAGATTTTAAAACTAATTTATATCTGGACACTTAATATACAGGGTGTTTCTAAAGTAACCATCTATTTTGGTAAAATAGGGGGATTTTAAACAATTGTTATATTGGCATAATGGTATGTGCATTGTTATACAAAATTCATGTATTTATAATATTTCAATTGCTTACACGATTTTTTGTTAATTATTTTATTTATTTTCAGACCCATATCATTGATGATGAATGTGCAAGAACGGGTTTATGTAGTAACATGCAGGATAAAAGGCATGAAGTGCAATGAAATTAGAGAAAAGTTTGAGAGAAGGTTTCGTAAAACAGGCCCTAGAGACCAGGCTATTCGCGAATTAGTAAAAAATTTATGAGGACTGGATCTGTGCATGACGAGCGTAGATCTGGACGGCCAAGATGATCTCACGAAAGAATCGAATCTGTTTAAGAAGCATTCGAAGAGGATCCACAATTATCGATTCGGAGGGCATCCCACAGATTAGAAATTCCACAAACACGGTTTACAGAATTCTACGTTATGATTTAAAGAAAAAGCCATACCACATTCAAGTGTTCCACAACTTACAAGAAGAAGATTATCCACGAAGAGCAACAATGTGTGCCGAGCTTACAAATATATATATATTTTCATGTTTTAAAGGTGTTTTTTTTATAATTCATATTATTTCGAAAAATAGATGGTTACTTTAGAAACACCCTGTAGAGTAAAAGAAATTTTATGAAAACACACACATACACACACACCTCTGTGTGTTTTTATATATATATATATATATATATAGTCATTCTGTAACCGTTAAGTCACCTGATATTAGTTTGAGTTGCTTCCCTTAATGACGTCCTGTGAGTGATTTAAATTTCCCATGTGGGCTTTAAATGTATGAACAAATAGATAGACCACCATCTTCTATACTCACTTTTCCTTTCGAAAAATGATGTGTAATTTTATACATTTTTTAAATAAATAGGTTTATTTAAAGTCCTTTTTTTTTATCATGAGGTAATTAATTTGGAATGACAACCTCGAAATGCAGTTACATTCACCATCAGATATCCCAGCTTAGGACTGTCCCAAGCCAAGTCTGAGAAATGGGGAAAGGGTACAGTGACAATCCCGCTGCTCGTAATGTATTTAGTTGAACCATGACTTCCAACTGATAGAACCTTATTCTACCTAGTTGGTGGCTTCACCGCCCCTATCAGTGATCTTTCAAGTGCAGGGGTGTATCTAATGCTTCCCATTGGCTCAATGAGGTTAAGCAACGTTTTGTCTGTTCAGTAGTTGGACGAGTGACAGTCTTTTGCGTTCGGATGATGTAGTGACCTGACGATGCGATCCCAAGTAAAGCTGTAAGTCCCCTCCATCACGTGACCTTTGTTTTCGACAGTTATTTGACGTCCTTCGTAATGGCAGATTCCTATATGAGCGTTGACCATTGGGTTGTGGTTTCCGCACTTTTAAACTTTGAAGGACAAAGTATAGTATGACATCATACTCTTGTGTATTTCAATAATCATACTCATAATTTAGTTGATTTGAAATGACTTCGTTTTCAACAGTTACTTTTGTCAACAAAAGATTCTTTAAATTAGAAGTAAAAAAAATATTTAAAATAAAAAAAAACTTTGCGCAGTTTTGAGCGGAGTAACAAATCTCTCTTTCGCTCAGTCGCCTGATATAATTGCTAACGCTAACTCGCGTAAAATGGGTGGAGCTAAGCAGTAGATCACGAAGTGATCACAAGCCCTCCCCTAGAGTAGGGACTAGGGAGTTGAAGGTGCGGCTTGTTCTAATTAAAGGAAAGCTTTGTAAAATATCACTACTTAACCTTACATGAAATCCCTGAACATTTTAGGGATTTCATGAACTCCTTAGTTACACTGTACGCCCTTGATGATTGATTAGGTTAAGTTGTGATATTTTCGTTAGTTTAAATGAAAATGACGAGAGCAAAAATATATAATAAACAGTTTGGTAGTCCCGATAATACGTAAGTACCGTACATTTTTTTGTAATACTTTTACTCTAACTTAAGTACAATCTTGGGAAAAATTTTGTACTTTAACTTAAGTACAATGTTGTGAAAATCTGAAAAGTACGAAGTAACAAAGCAGTATGCTTGACAATTTCATTCAAAATTGGTAAACAAATTCTGGAAAACCCCGCTTGCAATCTGCCACCTCTCAATGTCAGGTATTGAGAGGAGGAAGACACCGAAACCAGGATTATTCCAGATTTTGTTTACCAAAACATTTGGGTTTCATTAACCAATCGGAAGAGTCATTCAGTACAGTATTTTAAGGTAGCCAATCGGCTTTTTCGATAGCTGATGACGCATGTGCGCTCCTCTCCATCTCCGCTCGTACTGTAGACTTAGAATTTGGAAGTCAGTGCAGGGTTGCCAGATTGGCCATTTCATGGCCAAATTAGACAAATTTGGCCATTTTTTTAAGTACTTTGGCCATAGAAAAACAGATTTGGCCATTTTGGGAAATCTGGCCATATTTTGGCCATTTCT